>JANAVB010016598.1:6635537-6807696 GCA_029216955.1 Iris pallida | reverse complement strand
GAGCGTCGGTACAGCGTTTTAGTGGCTGTATCGTAGTAGAATCGAAGAGAGCGTCTCTTGACTGAGACGGCTTCCTTCGGGTCCTCTGGAAGGATTCCGTAGACAGCAAAGTCGATGAACGGGAACCTCCAGTCTCGGACATTAACCCCAGTATTTGTCGGCATGGCGTGAGCCATTTGTAAACATAGGTTGTTTCTGGGACAAATCAAGTCTCGACCAGTTACCGTGACATAGTGTTGAGTCCCAAGGGGCGCGGCCAATGAGGCTGCGAGGCCAGCTAGAGCGTCAGCCTCCAAGTTTTGTAGGCGGGGTACATGTTCGATGAAGAACCCAGTGAAGGTTAAAATGATGTTCAATGCAACTTCATGGTAAGGGATCAAATCTTCATGGCGAACCTCGTATTGCCCCCGAATCTGGTTTACGACGAGTTTCGAGTCGCCGTAGGCTTCCAGATGATCCACCCCCAGCTGTTGTGCTAGCTGGAGTCCCATGACGAGTGCATTGTACTCAGCAACATTGTTGGAACACGGCTTCGAAAGGGAGTATGCGCGCTGGATGACCAGCTGATCGGGGGAGACTAAGACTACCCCCACTCCTGCGATGATTTGGCCATTGGGGCCCGTTCTTGAAGCGCCATCGAAGAACATCCGCCAAACGGGGCTTCCTTCAGTGACGTTTGATTCTTGGACTTCATCCGGGATGTCTTCATAGAGTTTTGAAGATTCTGGGATGGGGTATGCAGCTAAAAAGTCAGCCAGAGCCTGACCCTTGACTGCCTTCTGCGAGACAAACACCATGTTGTATGGTGTTAGTAGGATCGCCCATGTAGCCAGCCGGGAGTTTAATGACCCTGGCTTCGTCATGAGAACTCTGAGCGGATTGACTCGGGAGATGACGTGAATTGCCTGGCCCGAGACGTAATGACGAGTCTTCTGAATGGCAAACACCAAAGCCAGGCACTCCTTTTCAACGGGGTTGTACCGGTGTTCGTCCCCGATGAGTGTTCGACTGAGGTAGTAGATTGCTTGCTCGTAGCCTGCATCGCTGTTTTGAGCCAGCAAAGCGCCGAGGGAATGATCCATGGCACGGACGTAGAGGAGGAATGGTTTGCCGGCGACAGGTGCCACTAGGACTGGCGGGCTTGTTAAGTAAGCCTTGATGTCGTCGAAAGCCTTTTGGCACTCCTCTGTCCAGACATAAGAGACTCCCTTCTTCATGAGCTGAGTAAAGGGTTGACATTTACCGGAGAGGTTTGCTATGAACCTCCGGATGTATGCCAAACGTCCCTGTAAGCCCCGAAGTTCTCGAAGGTTCTTCGGAGGGTCCATGTTAAGGATGGCTTTAGTCTTCTCGGGATCGACATGAATGCCTTTTGCCGTGATGACAAAGCCCAAGAATTTGCCGCTAGAAACCCCCAGGAAGGATTTAGCGGGATTCATTTTGAGTTGATGTGCCCGCATGAGATCGAAGACCGTCTTTAGGTCCTGTAGGTGATCTCTTTTGAGGCGGCTCTTAACTGCGATGTCGTCAACATAGCACTCAACTGTCTTGCGAAGATGTTGACGGAAGATGGTGCTCATAGCTCGCTGGTACGTTGCACCCGCGTTCTTCAAGCCGAAGGGCATTACTGTGTAGCAGAAAACACCCTTTGGAGTCCTGAATGACGTGTGTTTTGCGTCATCGGGGAACATCTTGATTTGATTGTAGCCTGAATACCCGTCCATGACGGACATGCGTTCAAAGCCACATGTGTTGTCGATCATTACATCGGTGATTGGGAGCGGGAATTCATCCTTCGGGCAAGCAGAGTTGAGATCCCTGAAGTCGATACAGACTCGTATCTTCCCGTTCTTCTTGGTGACAGGGACGACGTTGGCTACCCAGTCCGGGTGTTGTTCCTCACGGATGAAGCCACTGGTCAAGAGTTTGTCCACCTCCTGATCGATGGCGTTCATGATGTCCGGGCGGAAGCGTCGCTGTTGTTGTTTGATAGGTTTGGCATCTGGTAAGATGTTCAACCTATGCATCGCGATCTGTGGATCGAGACCCGGCATGTCTTCGTAGCTCCAGGCGAAGACGTCGATATACTCCTTAGCCAATTGGACTAAAGATTCTCGGTCTTCTCCTTCCAAGCTTTTGCTGATAAAGATGGGTTTAGAAGAAGACCCATCCCCGAGGTCGATCTGCTCGACTTCGTCTTCGGTGGGAGGTTCTCGTAACTCAAAACGAGACTCCCATTGTTCTCCTAGGCGTTGAGCCCAGGGTTCCTCTTTGAAGGGTTCCGGCGGTTGGTCTTCGCCTTCATCTTTCTGAGGTTGCGCCGATGTCATGTTAGCTGACAGCACTTTCCTGAAGACCGATCCGATACTGGTATCGGAATCCCACGTCGATGCTTCTGACGAGTGGGAATGTTCTATGTCTTCTGCGTCTGAACTCTCTGGAGTTGATGGCGGTGTGACATAGCCTAACCCCCGTCGAGTCTGATTATAGTAATCCTGTGGCTTTCCATTGGGCATCGAGAGCCGGACAGGGAGATGCCGACCCTTGCCGTAGTTTAGGCCTTTATTGCGTTTCAGGTCGTAGCCCATCTTTTGGATGATGTGCTTAGCCGCATCCGTGTATCGATAGACTTGTACTCTGCCGGTATCAGGTTCGGGCTCGATCGACGGGAGGTTCCGACGATGCTCGATTTTGCCCGAGATGATGGTGCCTTCGTCTCGGCTTCGTGGAGGGACTATGAAGACTCCTTGAGATGGGACTATTTGATTATGGTAGACGGTCGTTACTTGTGTTTGCAACGACCGTAGAGCGTTGTCTGATGTATACATGGCATTCCAGTGTGGAAGACAAGAATAATTGAAAGACACTATATTATTGATAAAGTACGAGATTTTATCCCGTGGGATTACATTGTCGAAGGAGGGTGCGTCTACATCAGCAGAGATATATTCGCCAAGCTCCTCGTCTGTAAGCACAGGGGCCGGATCAGGAGAGTCCTCCACCGCTCTGACTTTGGGGTCTGAGAGGGTTATGTGAGCCCTCTCCGGCATCTTGGATGACTGCGACGGCTTGCCTTTAAGACGCACCTTGAGGGGTGCCTCGGTTGCGCCTTCGATGAGTGGCGCCTTCCCTTGTAATTTTACCACCAGGGGAGCCGCTGTTTGTGGTGGCTTCCCCTTGAGGCGTATCTTCAAGGGAGCTTCGCGAGCTGGCGCTTTTCCTGATAGCTTGATGCTCATTGGAGGCGCCTTCTGGGGTGGTTTCCCTTTCAGACGGATTTTCAAGGGGGCGTCAGGAGTCGCTTCGGGCTCCAAGTCCGGCTCTGTTGCCGTCTCTGCTTCATCATCGACGTCGTTGGCTTCCTCCTCGTCAAGTGGCTTGTACAAGTCGGAATCGGTGAAGTAGGCCTCAATCCCTTTGAAGTGATCGATATCTGCAAACTCCGTCCGTATGACGCCGTTGGTGGATACATATTTCATGCATTGGTGGAGCGTGGAGGGCACCACCTTGTACTCATGTAACCATGGTCGTCCGAGTAAGATGTTGTAGTTGACCTCGGCATCCACCACATAACAAGTCACCTCAGTTTTGAGGCTGCCGATGTGACACTTCAGCCGGATCTTGCCCAGTGGCTCGCTCTTGCTGACGTTGAAGCCGCTGATGGTCGTATTGGAGGGCGCTAGCCGGTACATTGGGATCCCCAGCTTTGATAGCAGCGCCTTTGGAATGATGCTTAGGGAAGACCCCGGATCGATCTGAATCCTGCTCACCTTTACCGAACCGATGTACCCTGTGTAATACAACGGTCGGTTATGTCGGTGATGCTTGAGCAGCATGTCTTGTTGGGTGAAGGTTATGTTTGGGATAACTTCATCCGCACAATGACAGTGTGCACAAGTAGTTGGTAGGTCTTCAGGTTGCTTGACCTGACTGAGAAAGGATTCGGCATCCTTCAGAGCTTCGCAGAGAGCTTCTCGGGAGTCCTTGGAGAGACGCAGGAGCTCGAACAAAGACAAGCGTGCAGGAGTACTGGCCAGTTGTGCCAGAATGTCAAAATTGTGGGGCTTGGCTAGCCCCGAAGCATTTTCTTTCCGCAGAGGTCTGTCGAAACGGGCCTCCACTTGCTTTTGTTTATTGGCTGCTGAGGGCTTGGATGGACCCTCCTCAGGGATGGTGCCAGGAGGCACCACTTCGGCGGCAGCTTCACCGGGCTGGGAGTTCTGTTGTGCACGCGTCTGCACAGGAAGCGCCTCTTCCGTTGAAGAAGATACCGTGCGGCAAGACTTGATCTTCCTGCCTTTTGCTTTGGAGGTAGGGCGTACCTCCGGTTGAGTTACCTCGGAGACGAGGTCGGGGTGAACCCAGAGGACCTCTCCTCGAGATGTGGTGAGTGGGACAAGTCCACTCGCATTGTCACGGGTGGGTGGCAAATTCACCACCTCCATTGTCGCCTTAGGGATGGGGACGATGCCATCTTGTGTGGTAGTCGGCGGCAAGGTACCGAACTGAAGTGACACCACATTAGCAGATACCGTCTTCTCTTCGTAGTCGACGGAGATTACATCCGCATTGATCATGCGCTGGATGTAATTTTTGAGGACGTAGCAGTCCTTAGTCGGGTGTCCGACAAACCGATGGTAGTGACAGTACCTCGGGTTGTCCACTTTCCCGACTTCATCGGGCCGCTTCGGGTCCGGAAGCTTGATCTTGTCACCCTGCTTCAGTATCTCAAAGAGTTGCAGGGTGTCGTCATCATTGAATGAATAAACCTCCTTGGGTCTTGGTGCCAGTGGAGGCTTTTGAGTAGGCACAGATGCGCCCTTCGAGGCATTAACAGTCAATGCCTGTTTCCCCTTTGTTTCTCGTCCGGAGTTGTTGGCTGCGGACTTTTTCCCTTTATCGTCAAAGGCGGGGAAGCTAACACCCAGAAGACGTGCATTGGCCGCCTTCTTCTCTGCAGCTTCAGCTTCAATGATTAGGGAGCTCCAGTCGGGAGGGGGAGTAGAGTTAAGCCAGAGTTTTACTGCAGGCAGCATGTTCATACTGCAAGCGGAGAGAAGCGCATGTTCTGGCATGCCTGGAGGTAGCCTGAAGCAGGCCTGACGGAAGCGTTCGATGAATGCCCGAACCGTTTCCTTGTCTTTCTGGCGTATCTCAATGAGAGACGCCATCGTCATGTCCTTCCCACCGTCGTAGAAGTGGTCGAGGAAGAGGCGTGTCAGGTCATCGAAGGACGATATGGAATTATCGGGGAGGCTGCAGTACCAGTCATACGCCACCCCTTTCAGGGCCCCAACAAAGATGCTGGTGAGGAGTGCGTCCTCCTTCGGAAGATGCCCTGTCTGCGACTGGAAGTACGTCAGGTACCATCGTGGAGAGTCCTTCCCGTTATACGGCATGAGTGTTTGTGGTTTATACTTTGGGGGATAAACCACCTTGTTCCACTCAAGGGGATAAGGCTGGGGAATGCCCATCTTCTGGCGCTCCTCCTGTCTGTTCTTGGACTCGAAGCGCTCCCGCAGATCTCTGATCATTTCGACCACGTCCTCCGTGGAGCTAGGAGCCGGGGAAGGAGGTACCACCTGGAGTGGAGCGTTTGAGGGCTCCGATGTCCGGGGTGCTTCTGTGTCTGAGGGTGTCCGCTGGAGGGGCACACTCGACTCTCCATTAGCTCCTGGGTCGGGACCATTTGAAGGTGTCCTGATCAAGGCCGACCGCATCTCAAACACTGCTTGAGTCAGTGCTTGCATTGAGGCAGAGAGGGTTTTGAGTCCTCCCTCTAACGAGTCTATGCGCTGGACAATGTCCTGTGGCGGCGCATCAGCCTCAAGATCACCCCCGGTCATGTATACTGTCATGACACGGCCGGAAGTGGATGGATTAGTTGAGGCTTCGCTCTCAGCCTCGCTCTCATGTGGGAGAGTTACTTCTCCTGGTGTTTGGCCACCCCCAGCCACATTCTGGAGTTCGTCTTCGACAGGCGCATCTGCAAGGGCCTGACTGCCCTCAGCTCTGTCTTGAAGGGCCTCTTCGTTTTCAGCACTACCCCCGGCGATGTCCTGGAGGACATCGTCATTTTTAGGGGCTTCAGGGAGGCCATCTTCGCCTTGATGAAGATCCGCCGCAGCTGTGCTTTGGACATCTTCGTCTTCGGAAGGAGGCTCGACAAGGGTCTGGCTACCCCCAGCTTCCTCCAAGGACTTCTTCCTCGACCGAGTGCCTTCGAACACTCCAGAGGTCGTGACAGCTGCTTTGGTTTTCCTCGGCTGGCTTTTGGATGAAGACGAGGAATTGGCAGTCGTCTTCCGGACAGATGAGGAATTGGAGATCACGTTGCATGACGCAATTTTAGTTCCTCTTCTGCTGACACCTTCGTCCTAAGGCGATGTCGAAGGGGTATCGATGATTGTAGCCGTTGGAAGACCGACTGCTTTGGCGGTACTGCCGTCTTGCAACAGCAGTTGATGGTGACCACTGCACAAGTGTGCCCCGTGAGAGGCGTATCGTGCTTGTTGGTCAACTCTCCTGACCGGCGCTTGTGAGTGATCACGTTGCGCAAGTCGTTGGAGGAGAGTGCTACCCTCATACCCCTCTCAGGCGCATGGCAGGGCCAAGCACCGGGGTGGTCGGGTGAGTGCTGCGCCCCCTGATCTAATACCAAGCAGGCATCACGATCAGTAGTGGGGGAACCACAGCATTTGAAGTGACTTGAACGGACCTCAAACGCACAACCAGAGGAGGCGCGGGAGTTCAAGACCACTGAGTTTGCCTCTCTCGGCTTGGTTGTGCACGCAGTGAATGCGCCCAAGTGAGATGAGGACTTTGAAGGTCGACTCGTTGTCGGTGCGGGAGCACTTGAGTCAACCTTGTACAGCTTGCCATCGGCAGCGCGCGTGATTGTAAGCACGTGCCTCTGGCCGGCTGCTGGCATAGCACGTTTGTGACGCGTGGCCCGTGCCGCCTTGGATTTCTTCGTACCAGCCCGCTGGGGCGCATAGTACTCAGCATCCAAATTCTCCTTGCCGTTACAGCGAGTGAGTCTGTCGAAGACAGAGGCTCGTTGTGGCGCATCAGAAGTAATGCGCGGGGCATTGGCTGCGCCCCTGCTCCGTCGACGTATCTTTCTCGCCTGAGAGGAAGATGGCTGGGGAACGTGGTCAGCCGCACGCTTCCCCGAGAGATGCGCTGCATCAGCGGGCGCACCTTGACTGCTGAGGACGTCAGCAGGAAGGGAAGGCTGGACGGGCGCATCCCCTTCAACGGTGGTGCCCGAGGCGTCGACTTTGCGCACCCAGACTGCGCGGGTCTTCTTCGACTTCGACAGCCGCTTCGAAGGACTCGTACTTCCTTCAGAAATGAACTCCTCGTACGCCTGTTGATTGAAGCGCACTACCAGCGTCTTGTGGGAGGAGCCCACCTTCACGTCGTCGGCCTGTGACACGACTTTCTCGGTAGAGGAGAAAGAGGTCCCCAGCAGAGTCGCCAGCTTGTTTGCCATTAAAATTGTTTTGATTGAAATCTTAATACAAACAGAACAGTGATACAACATAGGACTTAGATGTAGTCCTAGGAGTACACTTTTGTTTAAGCTGGGTCCTTAGTGCCAATGGAGCGAGTGGTAATGCGTTGACTCCGTTGACTGGCTGACGACGGTTATCGGTTCTCTGAAGGTGTTGATTGCTCAGGGTGCTGGAGCTTGCTGAGAGGAGGAAGACGTTGAGTGTCTAGAACTGCCTCTCCGGTGATTCTCTGTTGTGGATTCTCTGTGAGTCTTATGTTCTGAGTCTCTGTGTGTGTGTGAAGGGGATGATCCTTCTATTTATAGTTTTGCAGGCTGGCTGCTCATGCGCGCATGTAGGATGCGCCGGTGTGGGGATGCCACGTGGAGGTTGCTGATGGAGGCGCATGGATGCTGCGCCCTGATCGAGGGGGAGAACTCTTCATACTGCTGTTGTGAGCCGGCACGTAGCAGAGAGAAGATCTTTCCGTTGCTGAAATCTTGGACGAGTTGAGTCAAAAGACACGTGTCGTCGACTCATGGTTCGAAGATCTCGGATTTGGTGGAGAGGAGTGATCTGGTGAACTGCGCCTCGGATTGGGCGCAGGTGGAGGCTGCGGCTCATAACCTTTAGGAGTTACAAACCACTTTGGGGCGCATGGCTTTTGAGGCGCATGCAGGCGACTTTCCTTCTGTCTTTCGGAATCAGAGATCAGTCTGGGGCGCATGGCTTTTGAGGCGCATGCTGGTTTGGACGCATGGCCGTAGAGGCGCATGCGGGTGTGGACGCATGGTCGTAGAGGCGCATGCGGGTGGCCACGTGGCAGTAGCCGTCGGAATAGAGTCATGATGATGCTGACGTTGCCGACGCTTCGTTTTCTGAATAAAGCTGTCAACTGTTCAGACTTTGGGAGGCGTGCTGCCAACTCCGTCAGCTCAGCATTTAATGTTGGTGACGTTCGATGGACAGCTGAGTAGGCGCGTCGGTTGGCGTTCCACTCGGTATGGAGGTGTGTGGGGGCGCATCCTCTATAATGCGCCGAGTACTGTAGGGCGCGTCTGTGTGATGCGCCTAATGTCGAAGGGCGCGTCCGTGTGATGCGCTGTCTGGCTGGCGCATCGGACATGTCTTTTAATGATGCGGCTGTCTCGCTCTTCGAGTGCTATAAATAGCCGTTTGGCTGAATTCGAGGCGTCCGGTTCATCCATTTAATGTAAATTCATTGCACAGAATTCGGAGGGCCATCCACTTGGCGCGTGGGTTTGATCTGCCCGGCCTATAAATAGTGGCATGGAGAGAAGATTTGCTTCTCATTCCCTCACGTACTTCCAATATGAACTTGAACATATGGGTGCATTCTGCTGACGAAGTGCTCCCGAGGGTGAAGATGAGACGCTGTGTTGTCTTTGATGCACTTGAAGGTGACTGTTACATCCAAAAGACGGAGTCGAGGGCTTCTGAGGCAGGCGGAAGGTGCCTGTTGCATCCAAAGATAGGGATGCTCGAGCCTCGTCTCCGTTATTCCGGAAGAGCCGTAGATCGGAATGGCGGTGCAAGGCTCTCTCTTCCTGCAAAGTGGGGTTTCCCCACTTTGATCGTGTCGAAAGCTGCTCCTTTAGCCGTGGTTTTGATCACGGTCTTCCTTCGGCTTTGGAGGCTCTTTCGAAGCCTCCCCTGGCCACAGCATTTGCGGTGCTCTTCTCTTCCTTGGTTCCAGCCAGAGGGTTAAATGCTTTGTGTCGAAGCATTTATCGGACGAGCCTGGTTGGAAGAGCGGCACATAACTGGGCTCTGCTCGGCCAGGTGAGCCTGGCTGGAAGAATTTGGCTGAAGGGATGCACATAGCTGGGCTGGATGCACATAACTGAGCTGCTGAAGAGATGGCGGGATGCGCCTGGATGGAGGCGCATAGTGATGCTGCGCCTATCTGGAGACGCATGGTGGCCGCTGCGCTTATCTGAAGGCGCATGGTGGCCGCTGCGCTTATCTGAAGGCGCATGGTGGCCGATGCGCTTATCTGAAGGCGCATGGTGGCCGCTGGCTGTAGACTTAGGATCTTTTCTTTGTAGAAATTCTCCTTTGTACAACCTTTTCTAGACATGTAATAGACTTTTATATATAAAATGAAAAGTCCTTCAAATGTCTATCTTTATTGATCTTGCTGTAAAGTTCTTCGTCTGAGTTCTAGCGCATGTAGTGTCTGGCGCATGGGCTTTCTGGTTGTGAAATTCCATGCTTCTACATATATATATATATATATATATATATATATATATATTTTTGGAACCAGGTAAATATATAAATATTGCCTTGCGATGTGCTTTGGCGAAGTCACTGGACTTAGCCTGTCAAGATGAATCCAGAATTAGACTTTTGTCACGACTCGCACCAAGTATTTGGGCAAGAGCCGCAGGCACGTCCAGCCTACGCCGCAGAGTCGACGGTAGTATGTAGTCTAGTCATCTCCATATTTATAAAACAACCACGCAATTTAAATGCATTTGCACAATTTAAACCACATTACGGAACAGTTCAAAAACGAGATGAAATATATTTAATATCACAGTTTGGAGAGAAGGATAAATGATTCTGTCAAACTCCAACATAGATCAAAAGTATAAAGTGACATAATCCCCAAAGATGAATGTACTAAGAATAGTCACAACCAACTCATGAGTCACAAAATAGAAATAACAATCTAAAATCTCAAACTAATCCAGTTTATGAGAATGCTACATAAAACTCCTAAAAATCATCTGTAGCAGGTAACTCTGTGTAGGCAGCCTCTAGTTCGTCATGTGCACCAAAATCAGGATCTGCAGTATGCTCATAATACGTAGTACAGAAATCCTCTAACTCATCACCTAAAAATGTTGGGTATCCAGTCAGAAATGGAACAAGCACACAAACTGAAAAGCTATCCTCAACATAATAGAATTGACAGTACATGAATATAGCATATGTGAAATGAACTAGAAGGTAAGCTAATGATAGTGTATATCTAGAATGAAAACATAAATCGCAGAGTGTGGTATATCAACTGGAAAGAATGTAAAAGCATAGTGACACGGCAAACGGGGGTGATGTAAAAAAATAATAAAAACAACTATCTAAGTGTGTTGAAATATCATTTTCGACACGTGAACGGCTAAGAAATAAATACGGTACCCTGCATGTGTCATGTGCAGCTGCTATCAGTCAAGATTAGACATATTGGGATGGAATGGGTAGTTCACACTGTTGGTCCATTGGTCATGGTCAAACCTAATTTTAATAATTGATCAAACCCTGTCTCGATATACGATAGATATCTACTCAGTTCAAGACTCAGTTCAAGAAGATCTGTTTGCCACTCAAAATTGTATTTCCTTAAAGCAATGTAATTTTTATTTTTATTGAGTCTAGGAATACATTGTACATCAAGTCGTTCTGGCAAATAGGCTATCCGAAATCGTTTTTAAAACTGACCTATCTTTTTAAAATGATCTATGTTTTTGAAAAATATCTTTTTATAAAAGCTTCTGAAGGATTTTTAAAAAGCCAAAAATTATTTTCACAAATTCAACCTGACTAAACTCTGACAGAACTCGGCCAGAATTCGGCCATGGTGAACATTATGTGAACGTTTGATTTTGAACTTGGTCTCACTTCAGTTGCGGTTGGTTACAAAGAGTTCTGTCCGAATTCTGCCTGAATTCAGTCAGAGTTCTGCCTTTGGAAAAACTATAAATAGAGAAGGATTTCGATCTTTTCAATACACCAATTCACTTTCATCTCTTCTCTTCTAATGCTTACGTTTTTCCAAAGAGTTCTTAAAAGCTTCCATTTTTAAATTCCAAGCCAGTTACAATCCTCTAGTCGATTTGCCAGCGCGGTACGTTCTAGAAGTTTCAGAGCGATTGTAATCAGATACTTGATTGAAGATAGACACTTCATAATTGAAGTTGGTCGAGTTCTTCGTATCAAAGCTCACGTCTTTAGAAGTTGCAAGGACTTCGTATGAAAACTTGTAGAATTTTCCAATAGTGGATTCTACTGGAAGCTAGAGTTCTTCCGACTGGACTAGTCCTCACAAGAGAGAAACCAGTATGAATCTCTGTGTTTGCGTTTGCCTTCTGATCACTCTTTTTTATTACAGTTATTTATTTTGTGATTATTATTATTTTCTGTGATCTAACGGCTAACGAGTTTTTAATTAGCAATATTCTGCTGCCTACTCTATTCACCCTCTCTAGAGTATTCTGCTTTACAAATTCATTCCTACAATTGGTATCAGAGCGGGTAATACAGGTAAAGCAAGGTAAAATTGTAGCTATATTCAGTTAATCTTTAATTGTTATATAGATCACAGTATTACACATGGCAACTGTGAAATTCACAAGTGAAGGCCAAGTCACAAACAGACCTCCACTGTTTGACGGTACAAACTACACTTATTAGAAAACACGTATGAGTTTCTTCCTAAAATTTCCTGATTTTGACTTATGGTCTGTAGTTATTGATGGCTACAAAAAGCCTCCTCGTATTAATGTTGATGGAGTTTTAGTTGAAAAACCCCATGACAAATATACAGAGGATGAAAAAAAAGGCCAGTCTTGACGCATGTGCTATTAACGCTTTATTTTGTGCTTTAGACTAAACTGAATTCAACAGGGTGTCTACCTGCACAACATCAAATAAAGTGTGAAAACTTTTCGAAGTAACCCCCGAAAGAACAACACAAGTCAAGAAATCAAAAATCAGCAGACATACTCAGGAGTACGAGGCGTTCAAAATAAAGCCAAGTGAATCAGTCACTCAGATATTTACGAGATTCTTGGATATTGTAAATCCTTTGTCTTCATTAGGCAAGGAATACAGTAACCATGAAAAGATTCGCAAACTTCTACGAGCTCTCACAAAGAACTGGATTCCAAAGGCTACAACAATCATTGAAGGAAATGACCTCTCAACAATGTCTCTAGAAATACTCATGGGTAAGCTACTCACTCACGAGTTAGAACTTCAAGACTTTGAAGATGCTACACCAAAGGAGAAGTCAGAAAAGTCGATCGCTCTTAAGGCTCATTATAGAAGAACTGTCGAAGATGATTTTGACGACAACGACTCTGACTCTGAAGATCAAGCTCTTCTGGTAAGAAAATTCAAGAAGTTCATGAGATTTAACAGGAGAACAAAAGATAGCAACAGCAACAACAACGAGAAAGACCTTATTTGCTACAGATGTAAGAAGAAAGGACACATGAAGAAAGATTGTCCAACAACATCATCATCAACAAAAAAAAGCAGCAAATATAACAAAGGCTACCTGAAGAGATCTACATCAAGGAAGTATGCCAACACAAGCATATGGCATGAAAGCGAAGCCAACGATTCAGAAGACAAACAATCAGATGACGTTATAAATGTATGGTTGATGGCTTACAATCAGGTAATCACTAATCCTTTATTTGATCCTTATGATGATTTCACCTTTGAGTAACTAGGAGAGGCTTTCAGTGACCTGTTAAATGATTACAGGAAACTGTGTAGTAAATATGAAACCTCTAAGAAGGTACTCAAAGAGTAGAAAGGTGAGATAGGAAAACTTACCGACCAATTAGTTGATGTTAGAAATAATGACTCTTCAATTGAGTCTGGTGAGCTTTCATCTATTAAGTTGTTGTTACACGAGACTATTAAGTTATCCGAAGAAAAAGACCAAACCATCATCCAGCTAAAGGAAGACCTATCTAAGGAGAGAAAGAGTCTCCAGTGTGGACAATTCAGAATAGAAACACTTACATCTGACTACACTAGATTATATGACACCTCCAAAAAGTTAGAAATTAGTTTAGAAAAATGGCCTGAAGTTGCTGTTTCCTATTCTAACATGTGTCAATTACCGAATCATCGGAACACGTCCAAACCAAACACTGTCAGACCAAACCATACCAAACCTATGCCCAAGAAGACTAATAGGCATGCATTCTTCTATACTAGAAAACCAAAATCTACCAAGCATACACCTCACACAACTTTTAACACTCAACATACAAAATGTTATTATTGTGGCCTCATTGGTCATATATCCTCTGCATGTAGAATCAGAAAGTTAGCAAATTTAAATGTTTATGCATGGATACCAAAAACTAACCAGTCAGGACCCTACAAAAAATGGGTACCAAGAGTTTCATCTGCAAATTGTTTTATAGGTGGAACGTCCTTCATATGCTAGTAGCAAATGGATCCTCGACAGCGGTTGCTCACGGCACATGACCGGTGATGCTTTATTTTCTATCTATTAGAAGATGATAACAAAGCAGGTAGATGTTTGATGTCCAAAAGCATTAGGAGTCAACTATGGCATACGAGACTCGGTCATGAAAACATGGATATAATCTCTAAACTATCAACAAAGAAGTTACTACGTGGCTTACCGGACATATCTTTCAAGAAGGATACGGTATGCAGTGAATGTGAAAAGAACAAAGCTACCTGATCCGCTTTTAAATCCAAGAACACTGTAAGTACCACTAGACCTCTACAATTGTTGTATATGGACTTATTTGGACCAAGTAGAATTGCTAGTCTAGGTGGTAAGTTATATACATTTGTCATTGTAGATGATTTATTTAGATATACATGGGTACATTTTCTTGCACGCAAGAACAATGTATTATCAGAATTCGTCAACTTTTGTAAGAAAGTACAGAATGAAAAAGGGTTCATGATTACTCGCATTCGTAGTGATCATGGCGGCGAATTTGAGAATGCAGAGTTCAAGCAATTTTGTGACACACGGTTATTTGCATGAATTCTCTTGCCCTAGGACTCCACAACAAAATGTAGTTATGGAACGTAAGAACATGACTCTATCTGAAATGGCCAGAGTAATGTTAAACCAGTTTAGTCTACCCAGATACTTTTGGGCTGAAGCTGTCAATACAGCGTGCTATATTCTCAATAGGGTTCTAATTCGACCTATATCGAAGAAGACTCCCTATGAACAATGGTTTGATAGAACACCCACTGTTTCGTATTTCAAGATTTTTTGTTGTAAATGCTTTATTCTTAATACTAAAGACAATCTGAGTAAATTTGATGAAAAGACCAATGAAGGTATATTTTTAGGTTATACAACAAAGAGCAAAGGGTACAGAGTCTTCAACAAAAGAACCATGATCATCGAAGAATCAATTAATGTCAAGTTTGATGAGCTAAATCAATACTTAGACGATGACGACAATGAAGACGTAATCACACCATGTACAGCTACTGCAAAACCTTCACACAAAGATGCATAACTTTCAAGCAAAGAAGCAAGAACCAGCAATCCCGAGGATACGCCAAAAGAGATGAGATTCTTGGCAGATCATCCAAAGGACTTGGTAATTGGTGAGATTATCAAGAGTGTAAGTACTCGTTCCTCTAGTAAAGATATAGCTTCTTGTGTTGCTTTTATTTCACAGCTTGAACCCAAAAATACTGAAGAAGCATGTAGTGATAATTTTTGGTTAGATGCTATGCAAGAGAAATTAAACCAATTCGAACGGAATCAAGTTTGGAACATGTTCCCAAGCTCATTGATCATCCGGTCATTGGCACCCGTTGGGTATTCCGAAACAAACTAAACGAAAATGGTTTAGTGACTCGTAATAAGGCTCGACTCGTAGCTTAAGGATACAATCAAGAAGAAGGTATCTACCACAATGAGACTTATGCCCCAGTTGTGAGATTAGAATCCATTCGCATGTTATGTACATTTGCTTGTTTTTATAATTTTAAGTTATTTCAAATGGATGTCAAAAGCACATTTTTAAATGGTTTTATAAAAGAAGAAGTTTATGTAGCTCAACCTCCCGGTTTTACTGATTTCAAAAATTCTGATTATATTTTCAAGTTGAAGAAAGTCTTATACGGTTTGAAATAAGCCCCTCGTGCTTGGTACGATCGTCTAAGCTCTTTTTTACTTGACAACGGTTTTTTTAAAGAAAAAGGTTGACACTACATTATTTATAAAATCTTTGAATAACAACATTCTTTTCATTCAAGTCTATATAGATGATATTATTTAATTTTGAATCTACTGATGAATCTCTTTGTCAAGAATTTTTAAAGTGTATGCAGAATGAGTTTGAGATGAGCACGATGGGAGAGCTGAAATTCTTTTTTGGACTGCAAATCAAACAAACCAACAATGGGATGTTCATAAATCAAGCAAAGTATACAAAGGATCTATGAAAGAAGTTCGACCTGGAAGCAGTCAAGCCACTTAGCACTCCAATTATGACTTCAACCAAGCTTGATATTGATGAACAAGGCAAACCCGTCGACATACGTAAATATCGAGGTATGATCGGTAGCTTACTGTATTTAACTGCTAGTCGGCCAGACATTATGTTTAGTGTTTACTTGTGTGCACATTTTTAAGCCAATCCTAAGGAATCACATCTGTGCGCAGTTAAGCGTATCTTCCGATACCTTAAAGGCACTTCTTCTGTCGGCTTATGGTATCCCAAAACTACGTCATTTGGCCTAACCAGTTATTCTGATGCTGATTTTACCGGATGTAAAGTAGATATAAAAAGTACCAGCGGCACATGTCATTTTCTAGGAAAAGCTCTAGTCTCTTGGTTTAGCAAAAAGCAAAATTTTGTCGCATTATCAACAGTTGAGGCTGAGTATATCGTCGCAGGACGTTGTTGTGCACAAGTTTTATGGATGAAGCAAACTTTAGAAGACTATGGATTACATTTTACACACGTACCCATTTTTGTGATAAAACTAGTTCTATTAATTTGACTAAGAATCCAGTATGTCACTCTCGTACTAAGCATATCGAGATTCAACATCACTTTCTTTGAGATCATCAACAAAATGGACATATAGACCTTGTATACATAGACACACAGAATCAATTGGCTGACATACTCTCAAAACCTTTAGTGGAAGATCGTTTCAATTATTTACGTCGAGAATTAGAAATTTTAGATATCAATAATATTAATTAATTTTGTTTATTAATTAATTTATTCAATACTCAATAACTGTTTTCGAGACAAGCCTAAAAAGACTTTGTCTATCACCACGACTACGGTCGAAGCGAAGCGGTATTTAAGAGTTCTCCGGTGAACCTCCGTTAGCTGGAACAGTACTCCTACAGCTAATCTGAAACAGACGCTGAGTAAAGAATATTGATTTATAAAATAATATTAATTATATTATTTGAAATTTAAAATTACTAAACTTTGAATTAATTATTTGAAATAATTTGATGAAAAAGATGTGGCCCATAATTTTTTTTATTTATATAGCCAGGAGAACCCTTGGCGAATTCGGCCCAAGTTTGGTCCGAATTCGGCTAGAGTTCGGCTGGGTGTATACATATTTCAGTCAGAATCTGAGGCCCCCATCTTTTTTATCCCTTTCAAAACCACATCACAGCAGCATCAGTCGTCCAAAACCCTAGTTCTTCTCCACCTTCTTTCTTCCAATTTACGTGGAGATCTTCGTCTAAAATTTGGATTCGTGCGGAGAATCGCGTTCTCTACAGCATACTTGATTCTCAGAAGGTATAATTTCTTCTCTCCTCCACTTTTAAATTTTTAGGGTTTCTAGTTTTTGGGATAGAATGCCTAAGGGATTCAATCCTTTCAAGAGAAAGAAGACCCATGCTAGTGAAGAGGCATCGTCGTCTGATCCGTATACGGATTTTCTCTTTTCTTCGGTCTAATCGGATGACGGTGCATCGGATGAGTTTTATTTTAAAACTCCCGACCAAGCATTACTTTGGTATGCCGACATTATTATGCGTACTATATGTACCGGATCTCC
This sequence comes from Iris pallida, assembly GCA_029216955.1. Taxonomy (NCBI): domain Eukaryota; kingdom Viridiplantae; phylum Streptophyta; class Magnoliopsida; order Asparagales; family Iridaceae; genus Iris; species Iris pallida. The sequence continues at coordinate 6,790,381 of JANAVB010016598.1, read as the reverse complement.
GATCAAGTGGACTGTATTTCCTGACCACCGTCCTTACTTTGAGGCATTAGGGTTACAATATTTTGCTACTTTACAATTCCCTATCGCCACTAGTGCCATTAGATTGTTTTACTGTAACTTCGTGTTAGACACTTTTACTGCGAGAACTCGTATCGGCGGAATAGATATCGAGTTCAGTGATAAATCGCTAGCAAAAATCTTTGGTCTTCCAAACGAAGGTGCCCCGCTCGATGACATTATTGACTTCGATTTCCCCGAGGGCATGACTCTCGTTAGTTTCAAGAATGAGCCTTGTGCGCCCGCACGTGCTCGTCCTGAAAAGTTCAAGGACAATAAATTGAACTTGTTTAACTACGAATTACATCGCATTATCTATTCCACCCTTCTTCCAAAATCTACTTCAAAAGATGATGTCACTGCACTCGAACTTTCTGTTTTATATCATATTCTTAAGGGCATTCATTTTTTTGCCCCTAAGACTATCATTCAGATGATGGGTTGATGTCGCGAAAGAGACCTCAACCTCTCTTATGCGATGATCATCCCACGCATCTTTCAGCATTTTGATATTGACTTATCCACTTGTGCTCTGGACCCTGAGCCCAAGTTTCTCAAGCTTTTTTATCGCAGCATTGCCACTGCTCCTCCACCTCCTGCACCTGCTCCTTCTGCACCTGGTCCTCCTCAGTCTTACCCTATGACCTTTGAGGGTATTCATCAGCATCTATCAGATCCGCAGACATTATTCGTTAACACTTCCAGGGAACATGAGTTTCGTGACGTGACTCGGTTCCAGGCTATTGTCAACTCCTTTGCCGATCTTAGATTTGCACAGACGGGACACTCTGCTAGCTCTCTTCCTAGAGACCCTTCTGTATCTGTCTACTGCATTGATGATGAGGCGGTCCACTCTCTGTTCCAGCCCAAAAATGCTTACGATTGGTATCGTACTTTTGGTGCTACTCCACATACTTCTGGAGCTGGCACTTCTGGAGCTGGTCTATCTGGACATGCTGGCACTGCAACCGATGATGATGAGAATGAGGATGACTTTTGAGTTGTTACTTTTTGAGACTGATGACTTTGTCTCATGTTTACTTGTAAATGCTCCGATATTCCAAGATAGTATCAGTATTTTTTTATGATTTGTGACATTTGATAGACATGTTTTTATGCCTCAATTTGGCATATGACTCAGCTTAGTTTATTATTCAGTTTAGCACTTTATTTGTTTCAGCTTTATTATAGCATTATCTTTTTTTATGCTTCCATATAAACTGCCTGTGACAACTACCATGCATGTATTGTTTATACCATATATGTTTTTCTTATTTTTCTGTAATGTTTATACCATGCATGTGTTGAATGTCTTTATTTATATTTTTTTTTGTGTTTCTTCACTGATTGTTACTTATGCATTTATTGCGGGAGAGCTTTCTCTTTTGCAACTATTTTGCTAAGTGACAACGGAGGAGAAATAAGATCTAACATCTTCGTGGATACAGGTTATGAACAATTTTTATATTTTATATCTCGGTACGTTCGGTACACCTTTGAATTGATCAAGACCAAAGATGTTATATCGGTCAAGGTTTGTCAATTATCAAAATAGGAGAGATTTTTGGCCCATTGGTCATGGTCAAACCTGATTTTAATAATTGATCAAACTCTGTCTCGATATACGATGGATATCTATTCAGTTCAAGACTCAGTTCAAGATGATCTGTTTGCCACTCAAAATTGTATTTCCTTAAAGCAATGTAATTTTTATTTTTATTGAGTCTAGGAATACTTTATACACCAAGTCGTAGTGGCAAATAGGCTATCCAAAATCATTTTTCAAAACTGACCTATCTTTTTAAAATTACCAATGTTTTTGAAAAACATCTTTTTACAAAAAGCTTCTGAAGGATTTTAAAAAAGCCAAAAATTATTTTCACAAAATCAACCTGACCAAACCCTGACAGAACTCGGCCAGAGTTCGGCCAGAGTTTGGCCATGGTGAACGTTATGTGAACGTTTGATTTTGAACTTGGTCTCCCTTCAGTTGCGGTTGGTTACAAAGAGTTCTGTCCGAATTCTGCCCGAATTCTGTCAGAGTTCTGCCTTTGGAAAAACTATAAATAGAAAAGGATTTCGATCTTTTCAATACACCAATTCACTTTCATCTCTTCTCTTCTAAAGCTTATATTTCGTCCAAAGAGTTCTAAAAAGCTTCCATTTTCAAATCCCAAGCCAGTTACAATCTTCTAGTTGATTTGCTAGTGCGGTACGGTCTAGAAGTTTCAAAGCGATTGTAATCAGAGGCTTGATTGAAGATAGACTCTTCACAATTGAAGTTGGTCAAGTTCTTCGTATCAAAGCTCGCGTCTGTAGAAGTTGCAAGGACTTCGTATGAAAACTTACGGGGGTTTCCAATAGTGGATTCAACTGGAAGCTACAGTTCTTCCGACTGGACTAGTCCTCACAAGAGGGAAACCAGTATAAATCTCTGTGTTTGCGCTTGCCTTCTGATTACTCTTTTTTATTACAGTTATTTATTTTGTGATTATTATTATTTCTGTGATCTAACTGCTAACGATTTTTTAATTAGCAATATTCCGCTGCCTACTCTATTCACCCCCCCTCTAGAGTATTCTGCTTTAGGAATTTGTTCCTACACACACGTCTACTAAGATATTTCCCCGTCCTGACCAGTATACATGGGCCTAGACAAGTCACGAAGCACAATAATAAAATAAGACATGAACATGATAAATAGGGTCCATAATACTACTTCGTGTATCCATCGTGTCATCAAGCAAGGGTCATATGTATAATATGTACTGAACAAGACTATAAGAATTGGAAGCAAACAGAGAGTGCACATGCCTGTAGTCCTGAGCTGGTGGTACGAATCAAGTGCTGAGTCAGATTCCAACAAACCTATATTATGAATCAATTTCTAATCAACAGATGAAATCAATCAATGAGTCTATTTAACTATGATGAATTACCCTTATACTTAGTAATCTTAATGGTCTGGAGTTCATTTATACTAGTGCTAACCCTAAGCCTCATGCCTAGTACTGGTGTATAGGAATACTTGTGTCCTACTGTTGCTATCCAGGTCTATATGGTCTCTATATTCCTATCTCACTAACCTTCTATCCTATATAAACAACCATGTATATATTATTTCGTATGGTTAAACCCATGACTCATTGTCTATATGGTATCTTATGTACAACTAGACCCCTTCTTATTTTAGTCACCCCTTATCCTACTGCATACTACTTATGAATTCCTCTTTGCTACTACAGGTGCTCTGCCTAGGTCTGACACAAAGGCAAGCTTAGGCTACCCTAATATCCAATTTTCATAAAGAATCAAGTGTGTGTCTATTGGTCCAGTGGGTCATGATATGTAGCATTGCACCAAGGGTGGGTAAGATAATATATCATCTAATTGCATATTGGATCAAAGTTGTACTTACCCAAAGGGTTATTTCCTCCTTGGATACTAGACTTTTAGTGTTTGATACTATAGTATAGGGTCCATGACATCTGTACCCTAGCTCTTATAGGGTCGACCTCTTATCATGGCCTACTACATGTAACCCTGGAATACTCCCCCTCCATCCTAAATGCCATATGGTATACTCTATGTCAGTGGTCTCAACCCAGGTGGTACCTAGACTTGGTCCTCTTTGTAGACTTGGGTAAGTATTTGTAAGCAATGTACCCTGTCCCCTAGTGTACACCAGAGTTGAGGTGAGAAGGAGATATATATATATATATATTTACATATGGAGGAAAGTATTAGTTATGGCCTTGACAAAGAGTTCTTAGTGGTACTCTTTAGTACAGAGCAGGTTACAGGTGGCGAATGGGATACCCCATTACTCTAGTCTGTTTCCCCATTCCTATAGGAATTCTTCTTCTTTACTTGCTGTTATGTAGCCTAGAGAGGATTCCTCTATTTCTGAGTTGGTAACAGAACCCAGGTCTGTCCTGAGGGTATATTATGTGCCAACTTGGTATGGACCACTAAGCTTTACTGTCCTGGTATTAGTCTAGTTCATAGGTACCTGCACCCCTATTTCTCTTCCTGTTCATTATTCCATAGTCCTTTGAGCTACTATCCTTAAACTCAATCTCGACTAAGTGTGCTCACTTATGGCTGATGGCAACTTGTACTAACCTACCAGGTAATTGGACAATGGGTAATCTTGCCCCCTGTTCTATTGGTTGCTTATGCTTAAGGTATGGACATGGACTATAGGGGAACTGGTATCAGGATGACTCTTGATTACTACTGATACTCACAGGACTGATACACGACTGGAACATAGGTACACTGAATGGACGCACCTGAATATAAGGTGGGTAAGAACTGGACATGATATATGAGCTGAACATATGTGAATTTGAGTCCTTACACCCTCTCTCTAATCTGGACATGGAAAACATGTATTTAGGATGATACTCTAAATGTATCAGTCAAGTGAACCAGGAGGGACTGATGTTTTGCCTTATGGACCATACTTGTACCTGTTAACCCTCTTACAGGATACCTACATACCCAATCTTGATACAATTCCCTGCTGTAGCACCTGTACTTCACGCATATGACCCCAAATAGCTGGTCACAGGAGTTTAAGGGTGTTTGCAGGCATGTAAATAAAGGGTTAAAACTCAGCTAAGGCACTAGCCCTTACCTTCCTGTTGTTTAGATACTACCTGCATTTGCATGCCTAGTGTATCACCCTGAACTTAGATAACTTGGCATAAAAAACCTGAACATATGTAGGGGTACAAGGCTTGACCACAGTAAACTGATGCCAAAGCCTGTGTATAAAGGATTTGGACAAATCCTAAAATGTAGCTGATTGGTCATAATGTGATGACTGAACTCAAGTCTGGGTTAATCATGGAGCAAGCCCTTGGTCCAAGTATGGATTAGAATGAACTAAATATGTAGACAGGTGATGAAATGGTTAAAGATATTAGGACAATGGTGGACTGTAGGACCTACCCTAAGTGCAATGCACGCTAACACCTGTGTCCTGATATATGGTGTATCAGAGGATACTAAAATATACAGGACAATTATCCCATGGTCTGGCCATTGCCTGTCTAAACTAAACCAAAATCTATATAGTTGTACTTATGCTAGCCAAAGCCCTCACCAACCCCTGATGCATTAACACAGAGGTGACTGGTAAGGTTCAGACTCAAAATCTTCAGGCATGACTTGTGAGGGTATAGGTGGTGTCCATACCAACCTAGATAGGAGCTGCACCTAGGATTTGATGGGGATACACTGACAACTCATGTTATGCCCTGTGGTTATAGGGATGCAGGCCAATGCTTCCTAATGTGCAGGACCTAGTATGATTGTAGTGTGCAATGAAGGTTGCAGGGCTACTGATGTCATATACATGAGAGTGTGTATTTCTACAGGGCAGGGTAAGGGTAATTGTCCCCTGCTCTAGGATTGGTTATATTGTTACAATAGATAGGGTGTTGCTCACAGGGCTAATGCACCTGTGCTTACAAAACCTAATACCCATACTCTATAGCTATTGGTTTTTGATATGTTCCTACCCTTTTCCCTCTTTCTTTCCTACTGTAGTGCCTACTGCCCTATATAGGTGTAGCAGTACACCCATTGACCCTAGCTTTCCATGCCAACCTACTGTCTAGGTCTGATTACAGAGGCAGGCTAACCTAATAACCTGCTGTCCTTAAAGAACCAAGTGGGTGTCTATAGTCCAATGGACCCTGAACTATATTACTACCCCAGGGATGAGTAATAAATCTATAATATTTGGTACCATAGTGTAAGATTCATGACCGTGGCCTATCACTAAAATCATGGGGTATCTTTCTAATTCTTAAGGGTCATGTGGTGTATTCTACTTAAGTGGTTTCAAGCAAGATAGTACCTGGACTTGGCTTGGGTAGGCATCTGTAGGTACTGTAGTCTACTACCCAATATACACCAGTTTGAGGTGATAGGGGACATGAATTTAGTATGTGGTGTTGGTGAGGGTCTTGACAGGGGTTCCTAGTGGTACTTGGATATGGGGTGACTGATTACCTGACACCATTAGACACATCATAGCCATCCTATACCTAGATTCGTCTGGGACTCCTCTTATATTCATATACATAGCCTATATTGCCATCACGGTCGACTGCACATTACTGTGTACACCAAGAATGCCCCTTTGAAAGTCTTTCTAAGCATTAAACTAAACACATATCGTATACAGCATGGATTGCAAATAAGGACAGGGGAGTACCTGGTGTTTCGAATGCAGGGTTTGGGTGATTCCTCAGGCCTCTCCCTTGATGTTCTTGCGGCGGGGAAGAAATTAGAATGCTAGGGTTTGAAGGGTGGCAAGGTCGGCTGCCTTGCTCCCTTTATACTCGAAATCCAGTTAGAGTCGAATCCTTTCGCAGGGATTGAGAGGATTTAATCCAATTTTGAATCAACTTCGACTTCAGGATTTAAATCTAGGTTTTGTGTTATCAGTAGCCGTTTAGAATTTAGGATTTAAACCTGAATTTTGCATTCCAGTCCCTCACAGTTGTGATATTTATGGAAAACCTATGTTTCCTTTTTTATTTACTAAGAAATGACTAATATATATATTACATATATACATTGGTTATTAAAATATTTCTATGCATTAACTAGTAATTCAGCAATATTTAATAACAAAAAATGGGAATTTTGGGTCAAGGGCTCATAAATCTACCCTCCTTAAAATAATTTCATCCTCGAAATTTGAAGATGGACACTAGGGTAGGAATTTATACCTCATGCCTCAAAAAGGTAAGGATAGCGCTCTCGTATCTCGTCTTCCCTCTCCCAAGTGGATTCGCCCGGAGAATGGTACCTCCATGCGACACGCACCAATGGAATAGTCTGGTTGCGCAACACTTTCTCCTTGCGATCCAAGATCTCTACAGGCTGCTCCTGGTAGCTCAGTCTCGGTCCCACCTCAATCTCTGCATGGTCTAGCACGTGACTGGGGTCTGCCACATACCGTCTCAACTGGGACACGTGGAATACGTTGTGCACTCCCTCCAATACGGGTGGTAGTGCCAAGCGATATGCCACCTTCTCAATTTTCTCGAGGATGTCAAACGGCCCGATGTACCTCGGACTGAGCTTTCTGCCTCCTCCAAAACGTATCGTACCATGTGTCGGTAATATATTCAAGAACACAATATCGCTAACCTAGATTTAAGCAAATGGTCACGACCTATTCCTATTATGATTAACAATTACAACTAAGAAAACTATTCCTCAAACTCTAAGGGTCTTCGATGACTGTCGGCCCAGTGCTTCTGCCTGTCCAGAGCCACACGAAGTCGCTCCCTAATCAGCTTCACCTTTTCTACAGCATCCACGATCATCTCGGACCCCAATAGTGCTCTCTCGCCCATGTCATCCCAAGATAGTGGGGTACGACATCTTCGTGCATATAGGGCCTCGAAAGGGGACATCTCGATACAAGCTTGGTAGCTGTTGTTGTAGGAGAATTCCATAAGGTGAAGGTGATCCTCCCACGAGCCACCAAAATCTAGTACACACGTACGTAACATATCCTCGAGCGTCTGAATGGTCCGCTGTGACTGTCCATCCGTTTGTAGGTGGTAGACTGTGCTGAACTTGAGCGATGTGCCCAAGCTAGCCAGCAGACTCCTCCAAAAGTGGGACATGAATCTGCTATCGCGGTCGGAGACGATACTCACGGGGATGCCATACAGCCTGACGATCTGCTTCACATGTAACTCTACCAACCTCTCCGTGGATAGTCCCACTTTGAATGGTATAAAGTGGTCCGATTTTGTCAACCTGTAATGATGACCCAAATCGTATCCTTTTTGCCAGACGAACATAGAGGATCAGAAACAAAATCCATAGTGATATGTTCCCACTTCCACTCGTGAATCGGCAACGGCTGAAGGAAACCTCCGGGTCTCTGCCACTCGGCCTTGACCTGCTGACACACAAGACATCTAGAGACGAAGCGTGCCACCTCACGCTTTATGCCGTACCACCATACGTGGGATCTCATATCCTTGTACATCTTGTTGGCTCCAGGATGCAAGGAATACTGAGAACGGTGTGCCTCCTGCATGACCTCCTCTCGTAGCTCTCCTCTAGGTACACATAATATCGTCCCATGCCTCAATGAGCCATCCTCTGCAATAGTGAAGTCCTTTAGTAAACCAGCCCGTGCCTGCACGATGATACTCCTCAGCTGCTCATCCTGGTGCTGTACTTCTCATATCATGTCCATCAGTCCGGACTGAATTTGTATGCCCATCATCTGCATCTCGACTCCGGGAATGACGACCTCAATGCCTAAGCTCTCCAAGTCTGCTAACAAGTACCGGTCTCTCATCAAGAACATAGCCACTGGATACCGACTCAAGGCGTTCGCAACTACGTTCGCCTTTCCTGGATGGTATTACAATGAGATGTCGAAATCCTTCATTAAGTCCAGACATCTGCGTTTCCTCTTATTCAGCTCCTTCTGCGTGAAAACGTACTTCAAGCTTTTGTGGTCAGTAAATGTTTCCACACGCTCTTCGTACAAGTAATGTATAAGTAGTGTTTCCATAACTTCAGGGCGAATATAACTGCTGCCAACTCTAGATCGTAGGTGGGGTAATTTTTCTCATGTGGTCACAGTTGTCTGGATGCATATGCTATAACCTTCTTGTTCTTCTCTAAAACACACTCCAAGCCCTTCCCTGACGCATCGTTATAGATAGAAAAACCACCGAAACCGGATGGCAACGTCAATATGCGAGCTCTCGTAAGCCTTTTCTTCAGCTCATCGAACGTGGCCTGGCAGTCCTCTGTCGACGTGAACTCCACGTCCTTCCGAGTGAGCCTAGTCATCGGCTCCATGATCCGAGCAAAATCTTGTACGAACTTTCGGTAGTACCCTGCCAATTCCAAGAAGCTCCGAATCTCAGCTACAGAAGTCGGAGTAGTCCATCACTCAACAGCAGTAATCTTTTTTGGGTCAACGGGTATACCGTCTCCTGTCACTATATGACCAAGAAATTCCACTTTGTCAAGGAAAAACTCACACTTTAAAAGCTTCCCATAGAGCTTCTCCTTCCTGAGGGTCTCCAGCACGATCCTCAGATGCTCCTCGTGTTCTTCCGACGAGTCGAATAAATGAGGATGTCGTCGATAAAGTCCACTACGAAATTGTCAAGGTATGGGTGGAATACCTTGTTCATCAAATTCATGAAGACTGTCGTGGCATTGGTCAACCGAAACGGTATCACCATAAATTCGTACTGGCCGTACTTGGTCTGGAAAGATGTCTTCGGTATATCCTCCTTTTTTACTTTCACTTGGTGGAACCTCGACCTCAAGTCGATCTTCGAGAACACCCGTGTACCGCTCAACTGATCGAAAAGATCATCAATTCTTGGTAGCAGGTATTTGTTCTTGATCGTCTTGCTATTCAAGGTCCGGTAGTCGATACACATACGCACCGTCCCGTCCTTCTTTGGCATAAACAAAACCGGTGCACCCCAAGGCGATGAACTCGATCTAATGAACCCTTTCTCCAGTAGCTCGTCAATCTGCTTCTTCAGTTTCACGACTTCTTTGTTGTTGATTCTGTATACTCGATACGACTCTGGCTCCGCGCCTGGTACAAGATTAATGAAAAACTCAACATCTCTGTCTGACGGCAGGCCTAGTAGCTCCTCTGGAAATACGTCGAGAAATTCTACAATGATGGGATGAGGTAGCTCCTTCTCTGCTACCATGGTCCTACAAATAGCATCGCCACGCTGCTCTATTGCTCGTCTAGCGAACTCGAACATGGCCTCCCCCGGCGGACTAAACACAATACATCTACCGTGACAATCAATGCTGGAAAAATGTTTACTCAACCAGTCCATGCCGAGCACTATATCAAAGCTCGAGAGTGGCATTATGAGTAAACTAGCGCACATCTTCTAGCCTCCTATGGTAGTGCGGCGACCGACGCAAACAACCTTCACCAAGATGATGCCTCCGCTAGTCAAGATTTTATAAGTGCAGTCTAAAGGCTCAGATACAATACTATGTCTAAAAATAAAAGCTGCAGATATGAAGCTATGACTGACGCCAGAATCGAATAAAGCAATAGCTGAAAAAGACTCAAGGAGAACAGAACCTGCTATCACGTCCGGAGATGCCAATGTCTCCTCGACTGCCATAGCATAAGCTCTGCCCTGCTGCTGGTGCTGGACGAAGCGTTGCTGCTGTGTGGGCAGGGGCCCTCTCTGCTGCTGGGGTATCATGGGCTTCGTCGGTGCTCCCGGGGCAGGTGCTGCCCTCTGCGCTACATGACTCTGCACCGCGGGACACTCTCTCATCTGATGCACGCTCGAACCACAGAATAAGCATACTCCCAGTCATCTTCTGTACACCTTCCACGTATGTCCCGGCTTCCTACAGTGGCTGCAGGTGGGAGTCGGCTGTCCCAGCTGATTCTGCTGGGAAGTAGGGGCTTTAGATGGAGGTTGGTACTGCTGTTGGAAATGGGGCTGTGGCTTCTGCTGTGTCGCGGTCTTCCCTGGAACATTGGACCTCTTTGTCGAGCCGGACTGGCCGTTGCCTCCTCCGTATGTGTCCCTATCTCTTTTTTGCTTGCACTTCTGTTCCTTCTCTACATCCTGTGCAACCTTCAAGATCCTCTCGTATGTGGTGGCTTAGCTGGTGGCGATGGCTATGCGAATCTCATGTGATAGCCTCTTCCTGAACTTTTTGGCCTTGGCTGCAGGTGTCAAGGCATCTACGAAGTGACTGAGGCGGAAGAACTCGACGGAGTACTCGTCGATGGAGAGGTTGCCCTGTTCCAGGTTCTCTAACTCTTCTTTGGCTGCGTCAGGGTAGAACTTCGTCTTAAACAGCTCCTTGAATTCTTCTCAAGTCACATCTGGTACGGTGAATCGAGGCTCGTCTCCATACCAAGTGCAAGCGATGTCATAGAGCTACATGATGGCTGTCTCGACCTTCTTGTCTTCAGGAATTCGAGCCATCCGGAGATTGCGATCCATGTTCTCCAACCATTCGTCTGCGTAGAGGATCCCTTTCGTTCCTCTGAATTCCCTGGGCCTAAGGTCCATGAAATTCTTGGAAGTTTCGGGGCGCAGCGGGGGGGCCTCCCTAGTCTGAAGATCCTCCCTCAGTATATCACGAAAGATGTCGGCCTGTCTCGTCTGGGAAGTGATGAGCTGTTGGAAAATCCCAAGAAGCATGGCATTGTCCAGTACAGGTGTTGGAGATAGGACTGGTGCTGGATGCTGGAAGGGTGCTGGCTGCTGGAAAGGTACTGGTGGAGGAAACTGTGTTGGTGGCGGAGTCGGCGAAGGGAACTGGGGAGGTGGTGGAATGTCATCATGACGAAATCTTGAAGTCTGCGGCTGGGGCGTCTCGCCTAGGTAGGTGAAGCGGCCTCCGTGAGTTGGTGGAGTTCCATTCGTGGAAGACCCGCCAACATTTGCTGGGGTATTCAAGTGAGCGGTGTACTTCCTGCCTTGAGAGTCCATCTGACTGCCACAAAAGTAAAACCGTTAGTTGGTATGAAGATTCAAACAGAATGCTGATCAAGGAATAATTGAGGTTAAATGTGGAATTTCAATAACGGTTTTAGACATGTGGAGATGGTCCTTAATTCTAGTCTTATTCACAGGCTTGCAGTAGTACATCTAAGTTGAGTACCACCATGAGTTTTGCTGTTTTTGTGAAAACGGACTTGCATGGGCCACCATAAAAATGTGTCACGATCTGCACCCAGTATTTGGACAAGAGACGCAGGCACGTCTAGCCTACGCCGCAGAGTCGGCGGTAGTACGCTGTCTAGTCATCTCCACATTTATAAAACAACCACGTAATTTAAATGCATTTGCACAATTTAAATCACATTACAGAACAGTTCAAAAATGAGATGAAATATATTTAATATCTCAGTTTGGAGAGAAGCATAAATGATTCTGACAAACTCCAACATAGATTAAAAGTAAAAAGTGACATAATCTCCAAAGTTGAATGTACTAAGAATAGTCACAACCAACTCATGAGTCACAAAATAGAAATAACAATCTAAAATCTCAAACTAATCCAGTTTATGAGAATGCTACATAAAACTTCTAAAAATCATCTGTAGCAGGTAACTCTGTGTAGGTAGCCTCCAGTTCGCCCTGTGCACCAAAATCAGGATCTGCAGTATGCTCATAATACGTAGTACAGAAATCCTCTAACTCATCACCTAAAAATGTTGGTTATCCAGTCAGGAATGGAACAAGCACACAAACTAAAAAGCTATCCTCAACATAATAGAATTGACAGTGCATGAATATAGCATATGTAAAATGAACTAGAAGGTAAGCTAATGATAGTGTATATCTAGAATGAAAGCATAAATCGCAGAGTATGGTATGTCAACAGGAAAGAATGTAAAAGCATAGTGACATGGCAAATGGTGAGATGTAAAGAAATAATAAAAAAAACTATCTAAATGTGTTGAAATATCCTTTTCGACATGTGAACGGCTAAGGGGTAAATACGGCACCCTACACGTGTCATGTGCAGCTGCTATCAGTCAAGATTAGACATTTTGGGATGGAATGGGTAGTTCACACATCTACTAAGATATTTCCTTGTCCCGACCAGTATACATGGGCCCAGACAAGTCACGAAGCACAATGATAAAATAAGACAAGAACATGATAAATGGGATCTATAATTGTCACGCCCCAGTACCGAAATACGGAGACGGATTAGGCCAGCTACTCCATATAAGGTACGTAACGTCATACGGTGATCGTGGCTGTCGAGAGACTAGGGGGTACATGCTACAATCAAGTCTCCTATGGTCCCACAGAGTTCTATGTCTCAATCAATCAAATCACATCAGCAAATAAATGAACATTAAAGATAAAGCAGTAAGGCGTCCCCGACACTTCATCAAAATGATCATGAGAGACTAGCTTTATAATTTAGCTATCTCAGAGAGTTAGGAGTACAAAATTATACACAGCTGCAGTCTGTTTAATTACAATTCTGTACTGGCACAAAATATCGAGTAACCCGGCTAACAGGTGCCGGTGGCTAAACGCCGCAAAAAGTATAAGCAGGAGTGGCGGAGAAGAAACCCACTCGAGTCCCCGAACCGCCATGCTCCTAGTATGCACCATGGATGTCAGGGAGGAAGATCGTGTCCTCAGGCTCTGCTACTGAATCTGGCCAAACAAAAACCAGCGGGGTCAGCCCCGAATAGCAAGTACCGCCAAAGGGGCACAAGAGTTAAGATTAAAAACCCAGTTAATAGAATGATTGATAATAGTAATACTTATGCTACTATTATAGGGTAGCGCAACATCCTCGAACCCATGTGGCACCCTTACAACCAAACAAGGACAAAAGGTGCCGCATGGAGTCGGAACATGTCGTACTCTATAACTTTCACATAAGTTAAAAGGTATAAACAATGAAATCTCCTGATCGTGACTTCGGTCGATAACCTATCGCAGCACAATAACCAATCCAACAATCAAACAAGAACATGGGTTGGATCATGTACCGTGATAGACCATGTTCCTCAGTCATTCTCAGAAGTAGCATTCCACAACCAGAATAAGTCTTCCGTTCATAACTTCGGTCCACAGCCTATCATAGTACGATAACCAACCCAACAATCAAACAAGAACATGGGTTGGATCACGTACCATGACAGTCCGCTTCCCTCAGTTATCCACGGAAGGTAAATAGGATACATGCAAGTCGTTTTCACGGCCAATCAAGTCTACGAGTTTCTAGTGGGACGAGGTTATCCTCGCATCATGTTAATAGGAAATCCTCAGATCGTATCTTTCCAGCAAGGCTAGCCAACCCAGGGGTTCGCGTAGACAGGTATGATTGAGCACAGGTCCCTCGTAAGGCCACCTTGCTAAAATATATAATATATAGCAGGAATTAATCGGATACAGTCATCCACTCGTTGCAGATGACACAGTATCCGTGGAGACCAGCCGGCGCGTCAAGACAATATCTCAAGGCGGCTGGTGTAACACGATCTCGGGATTTTGCCCTCCCCATGCATCTAGTATGTTTAGTTGCCTAGTTTAACCCTAGGTGAAATCTTGGACTCACATGCTGTGGCCTGCATGATTATCCTCCTAAAGTCGTACTTTAGTACGAGTACCCCAAAGAGGATCCATGTCAATCAGTGTGTCAACATGTTCTACCCTCCTTAGTGTATTGCATCATTGCAAATATGCCACGTGGAGTTACGAGTCATTTGTCGAGCATGAACAAGAACTGGGACATTCAGGTACATGTATCAGGTAGGAACACTTTGTTCTCCGGGGTCACATTAGTGCTCATATCATGCTCGGGACAAAAGGCGTAAGGATATAAAATGGGCATATAATATCTAATAAAATATCAAAAGCATACACACAACAAGGCAGCGTGCGTGAAAAGTCACGCAAGCTTACACAAGGCAGCGCGCGTGAAAAGTCACGCAGGCTTACACAAGGCAGCGTGCGTGAAAAGTCACGCAGGCTCAAGGAGAGAGCAGCGTGAAAAGTCACGCAGGCTCAAGGGAAAGAGCAGCGTAAAAAGTCACGCAGGCTCAAGAGAAAGAGCAGCGTGAAAAGTCACGCAGACTCGAGGGAGAGTGCTGCGTGAAAAGTCACGCAGACTCAAGGGAAGAGCTGTGTGAAAAGTCACGCATGCTCAAGGAGAGAGCAGCGTGAAAAGTCACGCACGCTACAGGAGACACGCTTCCAACATGAAGCGTACCTAAGTCTGCGTACGCAGCGCTAAAGAGCGCGCGTAGCTCAGTGTGCGTGAACTAAGAAGCTCTGCACACTGCTCACTGTCTTCTCCAAACAGCAAGAACACCATGGCAGAACCCAAAACTTCAAAACGACATAACTTGGTCATCCGAACTCCAAATCCGGATTTCCAAAGTTCCAACTTGGGTGAAATGGAATTCTCTTCCACATGGAAGCATCAAAACCCACAAAACTTCAACGAAAATAGATCAAAACTAAGAAAATCCGAAAATGATTAAAACTTAGATCTACAAAAATCAAAGCTTCAAAATGAAATTTCCAAGTTCTAAACTAGTATAGATTGAGGAGAAGAACATATTTTGGCAAATAGTTTTGTAAGAATCATTAACAAAATTATGGATTCTTCTCTTGAGCAAGTTGGTACTTGCCTTGGTTGGTGGAGGAAATAAATGAGAGAAAGTAAATGAGAGGAGAGAGAATGAGATGAGTTATATATATAGATCTTGGACCCATGGGTTCATGATGAACCATTGGTGAACCAAGAATGGGTTACCCAAATGAGTCAAAACTGTAGGCCCAAATGCAGAAAATAAATTAGGAAATATTTTGTCGAATATTTTTTGGGAAATGCATGAAGAAATACTGCATAATAAATATAGTATAAATACGAGGTAAATATAAATTATCAGTTTATGTATTAAAATACGTATTCCAGGATCGGGGAGTGACATCTCTACCCTTCTTAGAAAAATTCCGTCCTCGGAATTCCAGCCAAGACATGATAGTGAAATCAGGGCAAGCAAGGCACAATCATATATAAGTTAACTATCATAGCAGTTATTATTATACATCACAAAGTACAAAACAAGCAGGTGCAGATAAGCATGGAATCGTGTCAATAAGGTGCAAAAATATACCTTATTAGCCAAACAAATGCGGATACCGAGATCTGATCTCGTCCTCGCGCTCCCAGGTTGACTCTCCCGGAGAGTGATGGTTCCAAGAAACATGGACAAGGTTTATCGTCCGATTCTTGAGTACCTTCTTTCGCCGGTCTAAAATAGATACGGGTTGTTCCTCGTAAGTTAGGTCGGTACCAACGACTAACTCAGAATGATCGAGGACATGACTCGGATCCGGGACATACCCACGTAATTGGGATACATGAAACACATCATGTATGCCAGTTAACGAAGGCGGAAGGGCAAGTCGATAAGCCACATCGCCTACCCGAGCGAGAATCTTAAAAGGACCAACGTATCTTGGACTAAGCTTTTCTCGGGTTCCAAATCTGATGATACCCTGAGTAGGCGAAATCTGCAGAAACACTTGGTCGCCAACTCTGAATTCTAGAGGCCTACGATGCTGATCTGCCCAATGACGATGTCGGTCCTGCACAACTCGAAGGCGCTCTCTGACCAACTTAACTATCTCCACAGTCTGCGTGATCATCTCTGGCCCCAACAACTTCCGTTCTCCGATGTCGTCCCATGCCAAAGGGGACCTGCATTTCCTTCCGTACAATGCTTCGAACGAGGCCATCTGAATGCTAGCCTGATAGCTGTTGTTATAGGAGAACTCCACTAGATGAAGGTGATCCTCCCAAGATCCGCCAAAATCCAAGGTACATGCCCGTAGCATATCTTCTAATGTCTGAATGGTTCTTTCTGATTGCCCGTCGGTTTGTGGATGATAAGCAGTACTGAATCTTAACTTGGTTCCCAAACTTTGGTGCAAGCTCCGCCAAAAATGGGAAGTAAATCGTGTATCCCGATCTGATACTATACTAACTGGAATACCGTGCTGCCTTACTATCTGCTTCATGTACATTTCTGCTAACTGCTCAGTAGTCTGTCCAACTCGGAAGGGAAGGAAATGAGCGACCTTCGTGAGTCGATCTACTATTACCCAGACTGCATTCTTGCCAGCCGGAGATCTAGGTAAACCGGTCACGAAATCCATCGTGATGTGCTCCCATTTCTATTCTGGGATAGGAAGCGGCTGTAGCAACCCTGCTGGTCTCTGCTGCTCGGCTTTCACCTGCTGACATACCAGACACTTGGATACAAATCTCGCTATCTCTCTTTTCATGCCATTCTACCAAAAGTACTGCCTGATATCTCGATACATCTTCGTTCCTCCTGGATGAATGGAGTAAATAGAACTATGAGCTTCGGACATAACTTCTTGCCGAAGGTCTCCACTCGGTACACAGAGTCTGTTTCTAAACCTGAGCGTACCATCTTCATGAATCACTAACTCCTTCCTACGGCCTGATTCACACTCCGACCGCAACTTCTGAATCTGTGGATCTCCTGCTTGTGCTGTCCTTATCCTCTCTACTAAGATTGACTGAATCTGCATACTGGTCATTTTTCCTATATCCCTTGGCAAAACTACTTCGATTCCCATATTCTGAAGGTCTTCTAAAATATGCTTCTGCGAGGTCAAGATAAAGGCACTGTCTCTCCTACTCAGTGCATCTGCAACTATATTCGCCTTGCCTGGATGATACTGAAGATCTAAATCAAAATCCTTCAGCAGTTCTAACCATCTTCTTTGCCTCATGTTCAAATCTCGCTGCGTGAATACGTATTTCAAACTCTTATGATCAGTATAGATCTCTACCCGATCTCCGTATAAATAATGCCTCCACAACTTGAGTGAAAACACCACAGATGCTAACTCCAAATCGTGAGTCGGGTAATTCTTCTCATGGTCTCGAAGCTGTCGAGACGCATATGCTATCACCTTTCCGTGCTGCATCAATACACATCCAAGACCCTTCCCAGATGCGTCACAATATACTGTAAAGTCTCCCGCTCCTACTGGAAGCGTCAAGATCGGGGCTGAGATCAATCTCTTCTTCAATTCTTCAAATGATGCCTGACAGCTAGCTGACCAAACAAACTCTACGTCCTTGTGCGTAAAACGCGGTAAGGGCGCAGAGATCTTGGCAAAGTCCGCCACGAACCTTCTGTAGTAACCAACTAATCCTAAGAAATTTCGTACTTCTGCAACCGTTCTCGGGACTGGCCAATGCTCTACGGCCGCAATCTTTTTCGGATCCACTGACACTCCTGCCCCAGAAATTACATGCCCCAGGAACGAAATGTGATCTAACCAGAATTCACACTTATCGAGCTTCGCATAAAGTTGATGCTCCCTCAATGTCTGTAAGACAGTCCTAAGATGTTTCTCATGCTCCTCTTCACTGCTGGAATAGACAAGAATGTCATCTATGAACACCACCACAAATTTATCCAAATACGGCAGAAAGATGCGGTTCATTAAATCTATGAATACTGCGGAGGCGTTGGTTAGTCCAAAGGGCATTACTAAAAACTCATAATGCCCGTATCTAGATCTGAATGCTGTCTTCGGTATGTCTTGCTCCCGGACTCTTACTTGATAGTATCCCGACCGAAGATCGATCTTGGAAAAGACGCTGGCCTTACTCAACTGGTCAAACAGGTCATCAATCCTTGGTAGTGGGTACTTATTCTTCACTGTTACTGCATTCAGCTTGCGGTAGTCGATGCACATCCTCGTCGACCCATCCTTCTTGGGAACTAGAATCACTGGCGCGGCCCAGGGCAATTTACTGTCTCGGATGAATCCCTTAGACTTCAACTCTTCTTCATGCTGATACAACTTATCCTGTTCTGACGGCGACATTCTGTAAACTCTGTCTGCAATAGGCCTCGTTCTAGGGTTCAACTCAATGCTAAATTCTACCTCTCTGACTGGAGGTATTCCTGGGAGCTCATCAGGGAAGACGTCGAGAAAATCTTCGACCACTCTCGGGATCTGTCCTGGCTCTGACACTGCTGCTGAGATGACGCCTCCAGCCTGATTCTTCAAGGTTCGAGTAAAGATGAACTGCTTCATCCTAGGAACACTGAATATGACCCTACCTCCTCTACAATCAATTATCGCATGACTGTCTCTCAACCAGTCCATGCCAAGAACGACATCAAAATTCCCCACAGGGAATTCAATCAATGATGCGGGCAGTAAATGCCCACACACCTCCACCGGACATGAAAAGCGCACTCTGCTAACTTCTACGAGCCCATTGCCGGTGAGTATATCCATCCTCTCCGGCAATGCCTCAAACTCTAATCCAATTCGTGTAGCATATTGTGCAGAGATGAACGAATGAGTAGCGCCTGAATCAAATAATGCTACAGTGGGAAATGAGGTGACGAGAATTTTACCTGCCACCACGTTACTAGACGCTAGAGCCTCTCCCAAGGTCAATGTGAGAGCCTGGCCCCGCGGAGCCCCTTGTTGCGGCCTTCCTCGACCATGCTGTTGCTGCCTCTGAGGGCCTTCGACTTCCTGGGCCTGGCGGAACATCTGAGCCTGCGTTGGTAGACGCTGGGCCAGAGGCCTTACTGCTAATACTGGCCCTCCACTCGGGGTTGCCACCGGAGCTGGCAATGCTGGAAACTGCTGAGCTGGCCCTCCTGGCCTCTGCATCACAGGACAAGTGGAGATACGGTGGTCTGAACTACCACACCTCAAGCATAAGCCATTCGCTGACCGGCACACCTCCCTCGTGTGCCCTGCCTTCCCACAGAAGGTACAGCCCTGGGGTGCTCCATGACGCTGCTGTTGGTTCCTCGGCTGCTGATGCCGAACTGGCACTGTATTAGTTGACACGGTCGTCCTCCGCGGCGCTCCTGTATCATGAATACGTACACCGGGTGCTGGTGCCGACGTTCGCTGCATTGCTCCTCCTCCAACCTGGGAATGAGATCTCTTCTGACCTCCTGTCCTCGATGCCAACCTCTGCTGGATAAGCTCGTGCCTCCGAGCGGCCGTCAAAACAGCGTCAAACGTCTGGTAGTCGTGTCCTTCCACAAGCTGTAATAGTTCCAAATGAAGTCCCTGCTGGAACCTCATAGCTTTCTCTGGCTCCATTGCCACCATTGCTGGTGCGAAACGGCACAATCTGCAGAACTCTGCTGCATACCCATCTACGGTCTTGCCTGCTTGCTTGAGACTAATAAACTTCTGCTGGAGCTCATATCGAGCTACTACGCCAAAATACTTGGCCTTGAATCTGTTACTGAAGGTGGTCCAACGAACAGGGCATCTTGTACCAACTTCTTCTGATGTCCACCAATCGCGGGCAAGATCCTGAAGTACCAGTTTGACCTGATCAACCTTCTCATCATCTGGAACCTTGGCTGCCACAAGAATGGCTTCAATGTCTTGAATCCATGCATCCGCAGTGATGGCATCCTCCATGCCATCAAAATACCTCGAGTTCAAGCGACGAAACCTTCCTGATGCCCCCGAGTCAGCCCCGACACTCCTCTCAAGAGCTAACTGAATCCCTTGGTTCAGCAACACGTTCTGCTCCTGCTGCCGAGTCTGTTGCTGTTGGTTAGTGACAAGAAACCCCCGGATGATCTCCAGGAGTGCTACGGCGTCTGGTACTGCCGTCGCTGCTGGTGCTGCGGGGGTTTCAATAACCTGCGGCTGTACTGCCTCTGGTTCCATTTCTGCTCGTGCCTGCACTGGAGAAGGTTCTCCCCTATTGCTGCCCAGTCGAGCCATGCTCTTGCTGCTCTTCCTCATGGGCCTCACCCGCTACTGAGAATGAAGCACCCCTATAGAGAAGAATATAAGATTATCAAGTCCGGACGAGGAAGATTTCGAGGATACAAGTCAGGTTAGAGATCAAGGCAAGGACAGAGAATTCGAAACAAAATTTCAAGGGGAACAAGTTTTGATTGAGACTCCTAATAATTCGTAATACCCCACAAGTCTGAAAATCAGACCTGCATGGGCCACCACTAAAACCTTGTCACGCCCCAGTACCGAAATACGGAGACGAACTAGGCCAGCTACTCCATATGAGGTACGTAACGTCATACGGCGATCGTAGCTGTCGAGAGACTAGGGGGTACATGCTACAATCAAGTCTCCTATGGTCCCACAGAGTTCTATGTCTCAATCAATCAAATCACATCAGTAAATAAATGAACATTAAAGATAAAGCAGTAAGGCGTCCCCGACGCTTCATCAAAATGATCATGAGAGACTAGCTTTATAATTTAGCTATCTCAGAGAGTTAGGAGTACAAAATTATACACAGCTGCAGTCTGTTTAATTACAATTCTGTACTGGCACAAAATATCGAGTAACCCGGCTAACAGGTGCCGGTGGCTAAACGCCGCAAAAAGTATAAGCAGGAGTGGTGGAAAAGAAACCCACTCGAGTTCCCGAACCGCCATGCTCCTAGTATGCACCATGGATGTCAGGGAGGAAGATCGTATCCTCAGGCTCTGCTACGGAATCTGGCCAAACAAAAACCAGCGGGGTCAGCCCCGAATAGCAAGTACCGCCAAAGGGGCACAAGAGTTAAGATTAAAAACCCAGTTAATAGAATGATTGATAATAGTAATACTTATGCTACTATTATAGGGTAGCGCAACATCCTCGAACCCATGTGGCACCCTTACAACCAAACAAGGACAAAAGGTGCCGCATGGAGTCGGAATGTGTCGTACTCTATAACTTTCACATAAATTAAAAGGTATAAACAATGAAATCTCCTGATCGTGACTTCGGTCGATAACCTATCGCAGCACAATAACCAACCCGACAATCAAATAAGAACATGGGTTGGATCATGTACCGTGATAGACCATGTTCCTCAGTCATTCTCAGAAGTAGCATTCCACAACCAGAATAAGTCTTCCGTTCATAACTTCGGTCCACGGCCTATCATAGTACGATAACCAACCCAACAATCAAATAAGAACATGGGTTGGATCACGTACCATGACAGTCCGCTTCCCTCAGTTATTCACAGAAGGTAAATAGGATACATACAAGTCGTTTTCACGGCCAATCAAGTCTACGAGTTTCTAGTGGGACGAGGTTATCCTCGCATCATGTTAATAGGAAATCCTCAGATCGTATCTTTCTAGCAAGGCTAGCCAACCCAGAGGTTCGCGTAGACAGGTATGATTGATCACAGGTCCCTCGTAAGGCCACCTTGCTAAAATATATAATATATAGCAGGAATTAATCGGATACAGTCATCCACTCGTTGCAGATGACACAGTATCCGTGGAGACCAGCCGGCGCATCAAGACAATATCTCAAGGTGGCTGGTGTAACACGATCTCGGGATTTTGCCCTCCCCATGCATCTAGTATGTTTAGTTGCCTAGTTTAACCCTAGGTGAAATCTTGGACTCACATGCTGTGGCCTGCATGATTATCCTCCTAAAGTCGTACTTTAGTACGAGTACCCCAAAGAGGATCCATGTCAATCAGTGTGTCAACATGTTCTACCCTCCTTAGTGTATTGCATCATTGCAAATACGCCACGTGGAGTTACGAGTCATTTGTCGAGCATGAACAAGAACTGGGACATTCAGGTACATGTATCAGGTAGGAACACTTTGTTCTCCGGGGTCACATTAGTGCTCATATCATGCTCGGGACAAAAGGCGTAAGGATATAAAATGGGCATATAATATCTAATAAAATATCAAAAGCATACACACAACAAGGCAGCGTGCGTGAAAAGTCACGCAAGCTTACACAAGGCAGCGCGCGTGAAAAGTCACGCAGGCTTACACAAGGCAGCGTGCGTGAAAAGTCACGCAGGCTCAAGGAGAGAGCAGCGTGAAAAGTCACGCAGGCTCAAGGGAAAGAGCAGCATAAAAAGTCACGCAGGCTCAAGGGAAAGAGCAGCGTGAAAAGTCACGCAGACTCGAGGGAGAGTGCTGCGTGAAAAGTCACGCAGACTCAAGGGAAGAGCTGTGTGAAAAGTCACGCAAGCTCAAGGAGAGAGCAGCGTGAAAAGTCACGCACGCTACAGGAGACACGCTTCCAACATGAAGCGTACCTAAGTCTGCGTACGCAGCACTAAAGAGCGCGCGTAGCTCAGTGTGCGTGAACTAAGAAGCTCTGCACACTGCTCACTGTCTTCTCCAAACAGCAAGAACACCATGGCAGAACCCAAAACTTCAAAACGACATAACTTGGTCATCCGAACTCCAAATCCGGATTTCCAAAGTTCCAACTTGGGTGAAATGGAATTCTCTTCCACATGGAAGCATCAAAACCCACAAAACTTCAACGAAAATAGATCAAAACTAAAGAAATCCGAAAATGATTAAAACTTAGATCTACAAAAATCAAAGCTTCAAAATGAAATTTCCAAGTTCTAAACTAGTATAGATTGAGGAGAAGAACATGTTTTGGCAAATAGTTTTGTAAGAATCATTAACAAAATTATGGATCCTTCTCTTGAGCAAGTTGGTACTTGCCTTGGTTGGTGGAGGAAATAAATGAGAGGAAGTAAATGAGAGGAGAGAGAATGAGATGAGTTATATATATAGATCTTGGACCCATGGGTTTATGATGAACCAAAGGGTTCATGATGAACCATTGGTGAACCAAGAATGGGTTACCCAAATGAGTCAAAACTGTAGGCCCAAATGCAGAAAATAAATTAGGAAATATTTTATCGAATATTTTTTGGGAAATGCATGAAGAAATACTGCATAATAAATATAGTATAAATACGAGATAAATACAAATTATCGGTTTACGTATTAAAATACGTATTCCAGGATCGGGGATTGACAATAATACTACCTCGTGTGTCCATCGTGTCATCAAGTAAGGGACATATGTATAATATGTACTGAACAAGACTATAAGAATTGGAAGCAAATAGAGAGTGCACTTGCATGTAGTCCTGAGCTGGTGGTACGAATCAAGTGATGAGTCTGAGTCAAATAAACCTATATTATGAATCAATTTCTAATCAACTGATGAAATCAATCAATGAGTCTATTTAACTATTACGAATTACCCCTATACTTAGTAATCTTAATGGTCTGGAGTTCATTTATACTAGTGCTAACCCTAAGCCTCATTCCTAGTACTGGTGTATAGGAATACTTGTGTCCTACTGTTGCTATCCAGGTCTATATGGTCTCTATATTCCTATCTCACTAACCTCCTATCCTATATAAACAACCATGTATATATTATTTCGTATGGTTAAACCCATGACTCATTGTCTATATGGTATCTTATGTACAACTAGACCCCTTCTTATTTTAGTCACCCCTTGTCCTACTGCCTACTACTTTTGAATTCCTCTTTGCTACTACAGGTGCTCTGCCCAGGTCTGACATAAAGGCAAGCTTAGGCTTCCCTAATATCATATTTTCATAAAGAATCAAGTGTGTGTCTATTGGTCCAGTGGGTCATGAGATGTAGCATTGCACCAAGTGTGGGTAAGATAATATATCATCTAATTGCATATTGGATCAAAGTTGTACTTACCCAAAGGGTTATTTCCTCCTTGGATACTAGACTTTTGGTGTTTGATACTACCCTAGCTCTTATAGGGTCGACCTCTTATCATGGCCTACTACATGTAACCCTGGAATACCCACCCTCCATCCTAAATGCCATATGGTATACTCTATATCAGTGGTCTCAACCCAGGTGGTACCTAGACTTGGTCCTCTCTGTAGACTTGGGTAAGTATTTGTAAGCAATGTACCCTGTCCCCCTAGTGTACACCAGAGTTGGGGCAAGAAGGAGATATATATATATATATATATATATATATATACAGAGGGTGGTATTGGTTAAGGCCTTGACAAAGAGTTCTTAGTGGTACTCTTTAGTATAGAGCAGGTTAGAGGTGGTGACTGGGACACCCCAGTACTCTAGTCTATTTTCCCATTCCTACAGGAATGCCTCTTCTTTAGTTGCTGTTATGAAGCCTAGAGAGGAGTCCTCTGTTTCTGAGTTGGTAACAAAACCCAGGTCTGTCCTGAGGGCATGTTCTGTGCCAACTTGGTATGGACCACTAAGCTTCACTGTCTTGGTATTAGTCTAGTTCATAGGTACCTGTACCCCTATTTTTCTCCATGTTCATTATTCCATAGTCCTTTGAGCTACTATCTTTAAACTCAATCTCGACTAAGTTTGCTCACTTATGGCTGATGGCAACTTGTACTAACCTACATGGTAATTGGACAATAGGTAATCTTGCTCCATGTTCCATTGGTTGCTCATGCTTATGGTGTGGACATGGACTATAGGGCAACGATGTCAGGATGACTCTTGATTAATACTGATACTCACAGGACTGATATACGACTAGAACATAGGTACACTGAATGGAAGCACCTGAATATAAGGTGGGTAAGAACTGGACATGATATATGACCTGAACATATATGAATTTGAGTCCTTACACCCTCTCTTTAATCTGGACATGGGAAACATGTATTTAGGATGATACTCTAAATGTATCCGTCAAGTGAACCAGGAGGGACTGATATCTTGCCTTATGGACCCTGTAGCCCCTGGTCTAGCATTGCATACCAATGCAATATTTCTTCATATATATGTATATGCATACCTGCTGAACATTAGGTGGAGTGCCTAAATTAGGACCATACCTGTACCTATTAACCCTCTCACAGGATACCTACATACCCAGCCTTGATACAATTCACTGCTGTAGCACCTGTACTTCACTCATATGACCCCAAATAGCTGGTCACAGGAGTTTAAGGGTGATTGTAGGCATGTGAATGAAGGGTTAAAACTCAGGTAAGGCACTGGCCCTTAGCTTCCTGTTGTTTAGACACTACCTGCATTTGTATGCCTAGTGTATCACCCTAAACTTAGATAACTTGGCATGAAAAACCTGAACATATATAGGGGTTACAAGGCTTGACCACATTGAACTGATGTTAGAGCCTGTGTATAAAGGATTTGGACAAATCCTAAAATGTAGGTGATTGGTCATAATATGATGACTAAACTCAAGTCTGGGTCGATCTTGGAGCAAGCCCTTGGTCTAATTATGGATTAGACTAAACTAAATATGTAGGCAGGTGATGAAATGGTTAAAGATATTAGGACAATGGTGGACTGTAGGACCTATCCTAAGTGCAGTGCACGATAACACCTGTGTCCAAATATATGGTGTATCAGAGGATACTAAAATGTGCAGGGCAATTATCCCATGGTCTGGCCATTGCCTGTCTGAACTAAACCAAAATCTATACAGTTGTACTTATGTTAGCCAAAGCCCTCACCAATCCCTGATGCATTAACATAGAGGTGACTAGTAAGGTTCAGACTCCAAATCTTTAGGCAGGACTTGTGAGGGTGTAGGTGGTATCCATACCAACCTAGATAGGAGCTGCACCTAGGATTTGATGGGGATACTCTGACAACTCATGTTATGCCCTGTGGTTATAGGGATGTAGGCTAATGCTTCCTAATGTGCAGGACCTAGTATGATTGCAGTATGCATTGAAGGTTGCAGGGCTACTGATGTCAGATACATGAGAGTGTGTATTTCTACAGGGCAGGGTAAGGGTAATTGTCCCCTGCTCTAGGATTGGTTATATTGTTACAATAGATAGGGTGTTGCTCACAGGGCTAATGCACCTGTGCTTACAAAACCTAATACCCATACTCTATAGCTATTGGTTTTTGACCTGTTCCTACCCTTTTCCCTCTTTCTTTCCTACTGTAGTGCCTACTGCCCTATATAGGTGTAGCAGTACACCCATTGACCCTAGCTTTCCATGCCAACCTACTGTCCAGGTCTGATTACAAAGGCAGGCTAACCTAATAACCTGTTGTCCTTAAAGAACCAAGTGGGTGTCTATAGTCCAATGGACCATGAACTATATTACTGCCCCAGGGATGAGTAATAAATCTATAATATTTGGTACCATAGTGTTAGATTCATGACCGTGGCCTATCACTAAAATCATGGGGTATCTTTCTAATTCTTAAGGGTCATGGGGTGTATTCTACTTAAATGGTTTCAAGCTAGATTGTACTTGGCCTTGTCTTGGGTAGGCATCTGTAGGTACTGTAGTCTACTACCCAATATACACCAGTTTTAGGTGAGAGGGGACATGAATTTAGTATGTGGTGTTGGTGAGGGTCTTGACAGGGGTTCCTAGTGGTACTTGGATATGGGGTGACTGATTACTTGACACCATTAGACACATCATAGCCATCCTATACCTAGCTTCGTCTGGGACTCCTCCTATATTCATATACACAGCCTATATTGCCATCACGGTCGACTGCACATTACTGTGTACACCAAGAATGCCCCTTTGAAAGTCTTTCTAAGCATTAAATCAAGCACATATCGTATACAGTAGGGATTGTAAATAAGGACAGGGGAGTACCTGGTGTTTCGAACGCAGGGTTTGGGTGATTCCTCAGGCCTCTCCCTTGATGTTCTTGCGGCGGGGAAGAAATTGGAATGCTACGGTTTGAAGGGTGGCAAGGTCGGCTGCCTTGCTCCCTTTATACTCGAAATCCAGATAGAGTCGAATCATTTCGCATGGATTGAGAGGATTTAATCCAAGTTTGAATCAACTTTAACTTCAAGATTGAAATCTAGGTTCTGTGTTATCAGTAGCCGTTTAGAATTTAGGATTTAAACTTGAAATTTGCCAGTCCCTCACAGTTGTGATATTTATGAAAACCCCATGTTTTTTTTATTTACTAAGAAATGACTAATATATATATTACATATATACATTGGTTATTAAAATATTTCTATGCATTAACTAGTAATTCAGCAATATTTAATAATAAAAAATAGAGATTTTGGGTCAAGGGCTCACAACTTTCTAAGGCGCGCTCGGAGTATGGCTCGGCCGATGCGATCATCGCTAAGGTGGGTGGCTCCGATGAACCTATCTTTGCTTAACCTAGACACATAATGATACAGACACTATTGCTAGAATCGATAGGCGATAATACCGTGCATGCTAGCAAATAACTCAATGCACCTAGCTAAGGAAATAATCCCATCTTGTATGCTTGTTTAGAACAAAAGAACTTGGAAAATATACGAACTCTCGCACCGTACTCCACGCTCATGCAAACGAACAGCTTATATTTCGAGTAGATTTACTTATACGTTCAAATATAAATGAAAGGTTTGTCACTTAGATCGTAC
Organism: Iris pallida; assembly: GCA_029216955.1. NCBI lineage: Eukaryota > Viridiplantae > Streptophyta > Magnoliopsida > Asparagales > Iridaceae > Iris > Iris pallida. Next base: position 6,762,548 of record JANAVB010016598.1, on the reverse strand, counting down.
CACAACTTGAGGCATGAAACAATGAATGGGTTGCAATAATGAAACAGGAAGACTATCGGCATAGTTGTTCCGAGTAGAGTATATCAACATTAGAAGGCTTCGGGACTGATGGGTCGCCCAGGCGGTTCCCGTACAAGGGACGGCGTAATGAATGAATGTATAATCGAATGAATAAGTGAATGAACAAACGATCAAATGAATGAATTCATAAGTGTATGATGGGCCAATTGAAGGAAGGAAAAGAAAGAATGAATGAATGAAAGGAAAGAAGGATTAGCGACAGGTTAGACAGGTACGTGCAATGGGGGTCGCTACCCGCGTTGCACGGATGCCGCTGCCAACCTAGTCGGTAATCGACAATGGTAAAAAGACAACCCATTAAGTTAAAAATGACAAGACAATACGAAATGGTCGCGGACAACCCAACGTATACGGGGGAGGATCAAATGAGGATGTCAAGGCAACGATCAAGCAAATGATCGAATGGGGCCACGTGACGTTTGGATACGGCCTGGTCATTCAAGCGGCGTGAGTCGGATATTACGCGGCCTATCAGAGGTGTACCAGCCAGCCGGCTGATAGGGACTCACGGTACCAAGAGGAAGTCTAAATGACTTGTAAAGCCAGCGACCTATGCATATAGATTAAGTTGGCTCGATTGTGGCAATCCACATGCGAGCCCTTACATTGAAACAAGTAATCTAAATAAGCTGAACAACTGGAACATCTGAAAGAAACTTGAGTACGTAGTCCACCCAAGGCAGGAACACGCCATTGACACACTTAAATACTTATGTAAATTCGTTAAGTCTTTTACGTATGATATGCTGGTAACTTGATTTACTTTAGAAAGACAAGACCGGACGGTAAGTATGGGTAAGTCGTGCATGTTATTTTCTATGCGACACTCGCTATTTGTAACACGAGATAGGTTTTGCAATATGCCATAAAACTGATCATAAGGCAAGATTAGTAAGACAATGAATGATAGATGTGCACGAAAGTAAATTGAACGTGTTTGGTAATGATAGCGAGTGGGCGAGCTAGCCTCCCTACCAGTGTATAATAATGTATTGATAACCCTACAGATTGCTTACAGGGTACAGGAGCCCTCGTCGGGTGCAGAGCTTTTCTTCAAACGTGCTAAGGCGCGGAGCTAACTTTGGAGCCATGGGGCATTACAAAGGAGCTGAAGCACCATATACATGACATAATGTATCGGAACATCGCCATGAATCATCCCATCTTGTAAGCCACTGGGCACGCCTTTTATGTTTCAAGAGAGAGAGAGATATATTTGAGCGAATTGTAATCTCGGCCTAATGTCGCTTGTATTACTTCTTGAAAATCAATAAAGAGTTGAGTTTTATTTCAAATTGTGTTCATTTACTTCTGCTGCCAATGGGGATACTCTGTGGCCTAGCTTAAATCGACCATTTCTGGACTTGGCCTTGCATGAGCGCAACCAAGGCTCGTGCGGCATCATGCCTTAGTGAGGACGATCGGTCCTACGGGATCGGGGCGTGACAGATTGGTTTTATAGTACGGCTTTGCATCCTTGGACTTCTTGTCGATTCTCTCTATTTTGAAAGCTCGATTGTTGACAAAAAGAAGTGTACGCTATCTCTCGTTGTGTCTTGGGATGTTCCATACAATAAGTCTAATATTTTCAATATCTCGTGAGAGTATTCGGTTGAACGGGATCGATAGGCGAAGGCCTTTGTGCCGAATTGTGTCGTACTTGAGTTGTAATGAACCTATGCAAAAGTTAGCAAACGGCTATGCAAATGTATAACAATTTGTCGAACAGATTCGAGTATCGAGAATGAACTGTTGCACGTGTTTGCACAAATGAGATTAGGAAAATCAGGAAGCGATAGTTGCAAATATTGATTGCACGAAGTGCAAAGTGCCAAGTATTGTTGGTTGCACGGAGTGCAACAAATTACGAGTTGAGTTGGTCGCTAAGTCGAACTTGAGTAGGCGAATATGTAAGTTGGCCGAGTTGTGCCAAGTTTCAAAGTAGGCGAACGCGTATGTTGGCCGAATGTTGAGTCGCCTTTTGGATAAGCGAACATTGCTTATGTGATCAGCATGATCGTTGCGGCACGATTAGATCAGAATAGAGACGACAGACTAATGCTTAGCATGTTGCTAAAGGAATGACAAAATTTCTGAGTAGTATATGCCGTACCACTCATGCAATCAGTGCATCCAAACATTTATGTGTCGAGAACGATAGGCTCAATTTCTGAATGGTAGATGCAATACCACTTAGCGATAGCTATGTCAGGCAGTTGGTGACTTGCGATAGATCGCAATAAGTTTGTCCAAAATGGACAAAATAGTACCGAGACTTGAGTGGAAATAATTCGATAGAAGTCGATGCAAGTATGCTTCGATAAAGTAAGTTGAACGATTTGACACGGACTCGCATCATTGGATGATGAGTCGAACTGGGATTCGTCGAGTGAAAACTGAACGATAGGCTAAGAATAGCGAAGGAATTTTGCATTGAGAAAATTATTGACTTGACCAAATTCGAGTGAGTTAGTACGAAGACTTGCGGAACAAGTCAGTTAGATGCGAAGATTCGTACGAACGGACTTGAGTTAGTACGAAAAGTCGATAGTACGACGTCGAAGTGTGATTTGAGAATACGAGAATGATTATAAGGAATTAGAATCGTGTTGCTTGATGGGAATAGTTAGCTAAGTACGATTGAATGGATCTTGATACTTACGAGACTTGATTCATGTTCGAGTTCAGATGATGATTGTGGTCGCAACAGATTAAAGTTTATGAGAAAAGAAGATGTTCAAGTTATGCACATCGGTGATGGTATTGAGGTGTATCAAAGACGATATGCAATAACTCAAAGATACTCTGATTGAGTAAACAAAATGATGTTGAGCATTGTTGTTGGAGGAATAAGATGCAAGTAAGTTGATAATAGTTCAGATGAAAACGAAAGTGACTTTGTCACGACCCGCACCCGCTTTTTTGGATACGAGACGTGTCCAAGCCAGCCTGTAGAAGCATGGATTCACAACCAGAAAGCCCATGCGCCAGAGCTCGGACAAAGTACTCCACAGCCAAAACAACAAATATAGACATTTGAAAGAGGACTTTTTATTACATATAAAAGTCTATTACATGTCTAGAAAAGGGTGGTACAAAGGAGAATTTCTACAAGGAAAAGATCCTAAGTCTACTACCAGCAACCTCCATGCGCCCTCAGACAGGCGCAGCAATCATCATGCGCCCTCGGTCAGGCGCATCCCACCATGCGCCCTCAGTAAGGCTCATCCTTTTCAGCAGCTCAGTTACGTGCATCCCAGTTACGTGCATCCCAGTTACGTGCATCCCTTCAGCAGCCCAGTTATGTGCCATCCTTCCAGCCAGGCTCACCTGGCTGAGCAGGACGAGGGTGACAATTAACCCCCCATCCAGAGAAAGAGCCTCCAAAGACAAAGGAAGACCGCAATCGAAATGCGGCTAAAGGAGCAGCTTCCAAACCCACCAGAGTGGGCAACACCCACTTTGAAGGCAGAAAGAGCCTAGCATCGCCATTCCGATCTACGGCTCTTCCTGCACAACGAAGACGAGGCCCGGGCATCCCTATCTTTGGATACAACAGGCACCTTCCGCCTACCTCGAAAGCCCTCGACTCCAGCTTTTGGATGTAACAGTCTCCTTCAAGTGCATCAATAAAGACATAGCATCGCATCTTCACCCTCGGGAGCACTTCGTCAACAGAATGCGCTCGAGTACACAAGTTCATGTCGGAAGTATGTGAGAGAACGAGAAGCAAACCTTCTCTCCATGCCACTATTTATAGGCCGGGCAAATCAAACCCATGCGCCAGGTGGATGGCTCTCCGAATTCCGTACAATGAATTTGCATTTAATGGATGAACCGGACGCTTCGAATTCAGCCAAATCAAGACGGCTATTTAAATCACTCGAAGAACGTAACAGTCGCTGCATTAAAAAACGTGTCACGAAGCAGACGGCTACTGCTACGTGGCCATCCAACCAGTTGACAGCTTTTTCAGAAGACAAAGCGTCGGCAACGTCAGCATCATCATTTCTTTACTCCGACGGCTACTGCTACGTGGCCATCCAACCATCCGCATGTGCCTCAAAAGCCATGCACCTCAGACTTTTCACTGATCCCTAAAGACAGAAGAAAAGTTTCCATTTGAAGCTCTACATGCGCCTCAAAAGCCATGCGCCCCAGACTGCTCTCTGATCCCAAAAGACAGAAGAAAAGTCGCCTGCATGTGCCTCAAAAGCCATGCACCCTGAATGGTTCGTGACTCCTAAAGGTTATGAGCCAAAGTCTCCTCATGCGCCCACCTAAGCGCATTCTACCAGATCATCCCCCTATCAAATCTGAGATCTCCGAGCCTTGAGTCGACGACACGTGTCCTTTGACTCAACCCATCCAAGATTTCAGCAACAGAAAGATCTTCTCCTCTGCTACGTACCGGCTCACAACAACAGTATGAAGAATTCAACCCCTCGATCAGGGCGCATCGTCCATGCGCCTCTATCAGCATTCACCACGTGGCGTCCCCACGCACTGGCGCATCCTACATGCGCGCATGAGCAGCCAGCCTGCAAAACTATAAATAGAGGGATCATTTCCTTCTCACAGACACACGAAAAAGGGACAGAATATCCAACGAACGAGCATATCACCAGAGATACAGACACTCAACGCCTTTCTTCTCTCGGCAAGCTCTATCACCCAGAGCAATCCAAACCTTCAGAGAACCGATAACCGTCGTCAGTTCGTCAACGGAGTCAACGCATTACCACTCACTCCATCGGCACAAGGGACCCAGATAAACAACAGTGTACTCCTAGGACTACATCTAAGTCCTATATTGTAACACTGTTCTGTTTGTATTGAAATTTGCAATCAAAAAATTTTAATGGCAAACAAGCTGGCGACTCTGCTGGGGACCTCTTTCTCCTCTACCGAGAAAGCTGTGTCACAATCCGATGACGTGAAGGTGGGCTCCTCCCACAAGACGCTGGTCGTACGCCTCAATCAACAGGCGTATGAGGAGTTCATCTCTGAAGGAAGTGCGAGTCCTTCGAAGCGGCTGTCGAAGCCGAAGAAGACCCGCCGAATCTGGGTACGTAAGGTTGACGCCTCGGGTACCACCACCGAAGGGGATACGCCAATCCAGCCTTTCCTTCCTGCTGACGTCCTCAGCAACCAAGATGCGCCTGCTGGTGCAGCACATCTCTCGGGGAAACGTACGGCTAACCACGTTCTCCAGCCATTTCCCTCTCATGCAAGGAAGATGCGTCGACAGAGCAAGGCGCAGCCAATGCCCCGCGCATCACCTCTGATGCGCCATAGAAGGTCTCTGTCTTTGACAGACTCACTCGCTGTAGTGGCGAGGAGAATTTGCATTCTGAGTACTACGCGCCCCAGCGGCCTGGTACGAACAAGTCCAAGGCAGCACGGGCCATGCGTCCCAAACGTGCTATGCCAGCAACAAGCCAGAAGCATGTGCTCACAATCATGCGCGCTGCTGATGGTAAGTTGTACAAGGTCGACTCGAGTGCTGCGGTGCTGAGAACGAGCCGACCTTCAAAGTCCTTGTCTCACTTGGGCGCATCTACTGCGTGCACAACCAAGTCGAGTAAGGCAAATCCAGTGGTCTTGAAGTCCCGTGCCTCCTCCGTTGTGTGTTTGAGGTCCGTTCAAGTCACTCCAAATGTTGTGGTTCCCCCACTTCTGATCGGGATGCCTGTTTGGTATTAGATCAGGGGGCGCAGCACTCACTTGACCACCCCGGCGCTTGGCTTTGCCATAAGCCTGAAGGGGGTGCAAAGGTGGCACTCTCCTCCAACGATCTGCGTAACATGATCACTCACAAGCGCCGATCAGGAGAGTTGACTGACAAGCACGATGTGCCTCTCACGGGGCATACTTGTGCTGTGGTCACCATCAACTGCTGTTGCAAAGCGGCAGTCCCACCAAGGTAGTCGGTGTTCCAGCGGCTGCAATCATCGACACCTCTCCGACGTCACCTCGGAAAGAAGGTGTCAACAGAAGAGGAACCAATGGTTGCTTCATGCAACGTGATCTCTAACTCCTGGTCAGTCTGAAAGGCGACTGGCAGCTCCTCTTCCTTGTCTAAAAGCCAGCCAAGGAAAACCAAGATAGCTGTCTCATCCTCCGGAGTGTTCGAAGGCACTCGAGCGAGGAAGAAGTTCTTGGAGAAAGCTGGGGGTAGTCAGACCCTTGTCGAGCCTCCTTCCGAAGACGAGTGTGTCCAAAGCACACCTGGGGCAGATCCTCGAGGCGATGTCAGCCTCCCAGAAGCCCCTGAAGACGAGGATATCTCCCAGAACATAGCTGGGGGTAGTCTAGCATCTGCGGACCCGAGTTCCGGAGACGAAGAGGCCCTTCAAGACGGAGCTGAGGGTAATCAGGCCCTTGCAGATGTGCCCGTGGTGAATATTCTCCCGAACATAACCGGGGGTAGCCAAGATGAAGCTCCAGAAGCGGCAACTCCCCTACAAGAGAGTGAGGCCGAGAGTGAGGCCTCAACCCATCCATCCACTCCCGGTCGCGTCATGACAGTAAACGTGACTGGGGCTAATGTCGAGTCTGATGCGCCGCCAACAGACCTCGTCCAGCGCATAGATACTCTAGAGGAAGGACTCAAAACCCTCTCTGCCTCCATGCAAACACTGACTCAAGCAGTGTTTGAGATACGGTCAGCTTTGACCAGGACACCTTCTACCAGTCCCGATCCAGGGGCCAATGGAGAGTCGAGTGTACCCCTTCAACGGGTATCCTCGGACGCAGATTGCCGCGAAGCACCTCGGACGTCGGAGCCCTCAAATGCTCAACATCCGGTGGTACCATCTTCCCCGACTCCCAGCTCCGTGGAAGATGTGGTCGAGATGATCAGGGACCTGCGCGAGCGCTTTGAATCCAAGACGAGACAAGAGGAGCGCCAGAAAATGGACATCCCCCAGCCTTATTCCCTCGAGTGGAACAAGGTAGTTTATCCTCCAAAGTATAAACCACAAACACTGACGCCATACGACGGGAAGGACTCTCCGCGTCGCTATCTGACGTACTTCCAGTCACAGACGGGGCATCTTCCAAAAGAGGATGCGCTACTCACCAGCATATTTGTTGGGGCACTGAAAGGAGTGGCGTACGACTGGTACTGCAGCCTCCCCGACAATTCAATATCTTTCTTCGACGACCTGACGTGCCTCTTTCTCGACCGTTTCTACAACGGCGGAAAGGACATGACAATGGCGTCCCTTATAGAGATACGCCAGAAGGAGAAGGAAACAGTTCGAGTGTTCATCGAACGCTTCCGACAGGCCTGCTTCAGACTGCCCCCGGGCATGCCAGAACATGCGCTTCTCTCCTCCTGCAGCATGAACATGCTGCCTACAGTCAAACTCTGGCTCAACTCTACTCCTCCCCCCGACTGGAGCTCCTTAATCATTGAAGCAGAAGCCGCGGAGAAGAAGGCAGCCAACGCTCGCCTTCTGGGAGTCGGTTTCCCTGCCTTCGAGGATAAGGGGAAACGGCCTGCAGCCAACAACCCGGACGAGAAACAAAGAGAAAACAGGCATTGACTGTCAATGCCTCAAAAGGTGCATCAGCACCTACCCAGAAGCCTCCACTTGCACCAAGGCCAAAGGAGGTTTATTCGTTCAACGACGAAGACACCCTGCAGCTCTTTGAGATACTGAAGCAGGGTGACAAGATCAAGCTTCCGGACCTAAAGCGTCCCGATGAGGTTGGGAAAGTGGACAACCCGAGGTACTGTCACTACCATCGGTTTGTCGGACACCCAACCAAGGACTGCTATGTCCTCAAGAATTACATCCAGCGCATGATTAATGCCGATGTAATCTCCGTCGACTACGAAAAGAAGACGGTGTCGGCCAACGTGGTGTCACTCCAGTTCGGCACCCTGCCGCCGACTACAACACAGGATGGCGTTGTCCCCATCCCTAAGGCGACAATGGAGGTGGTTAACTTACCACCTACTCGTGACAACGTGAGTGGACTCATCCCACTCACCACATCTCGAGGAGAGGTCCTATGGGTTCACCTCGACCTTGTCTCCGAGGTGACTCAACCGGAGGTACGCCCTACCTCCAAATCCAAAGGCAGGAAGATCAAGTCTTGCCGTACGGTCTCTTCTTCAACGGAAGAGGCACTTCCTGTGCAGACGCGTTCACAACAGAACGTCCAACCTGACAAAGCTGCCGCCAAGGTGGTACCTCCTTGCACCGTCCCTGCTGCACAGGAGGATGGTCCATCTAAGCCCTCAGCAGCCAATAAGCAGAAGTATGTGGAGGCTCCTTTCGACAGACCTCTACGAAAAAAGAATGCTTTGGGGCTAGCCAAGTCCCACAACTTCGACATACTGGCACAACTGACCAGTACTCCTGCCCGCCTATCTTTGTTCGAGCTCCTGCGTCTTTCCAAAGACTCCCGAGAAGCTCTATGTGAAGCTCTGAAGGATGCTGAATCCTTTCTCAGCCAGGTCAAGCAGCCTGAAGATCTCCCAACTACATGTGCGCACTGTCATTGTACGGATGAAGTTATCCCAAACATAACTTTCACCCAACAAGACATGCTACTCAAGCACAACCGACATAATCGGCCGCTGTATTATATAGGGTATATTGGTTCAGTCAAGGTGAAGCGGATTCAGATCGATCCGGGGTCTTCCCTCAGCATCATCCCGAAGACGCTGCTCTCAACACTAGGGATCCCAATGTACCGGCTGGCGCCCTCCAACACAACAATCAGTGGCTTCAACGCCAGCAAAAGCGAGCCGCTGGGCAAAATTTGGCTGAAGTGTCACATCGGTAATCTCAGAACTGAGGTGACCTGCTACGTTGTGGATGCCGATGTCAACTACAATATCCTGCTCAGTCGACCATGGCTATATGAGTACATGGTGGTGCCATCCATGCGCCACCAGCGTATGAAGTATGTGTCCACCAACGGCGTCATCCGGACGGAGTTTGCAGACATTGACCCTTTCAAAGGGATTGAAGCCTACTTCACCGATGCTGACTTATACAAGTCGCCTGACGAGGAGGAAGAACCAGATGTCGGCAGAATGCAACTCTACCGGTACACGGACAAGGCAAAGTACCTCATCCAAAAGATGGGTTACGACCTGAAGAGCAACAAAGGCCTCAACTATGGCAAGGGTCGACGTCTCTCTCTCCGGCTTCCAACTCCTAAAGGGAAGCCACAGGACTACTACAACCGGACTCGACGGGGGGTAGGCTATGTCACGCCACCATCAACTCCAGAGAGCTCAGACGCAGAAGAAGTAGAACATTCTCACTCGTCTGAAGCGTCAACATGGGACTCTGATACCAGTATCGGCTCAGTCTTTAAGAGAGTGCTGTCAGCCAACATGACATCAGCACAACCTCAAGAAGATGAAGGCGAAGACCAAGCGCCGAAATTCTTCAAAGAAGAACCCTGTGCTCAACGCCTAGGACAACAATGGGAGTCTCATTTTGAATTACGTGAACCTCCCACCGAAGACGAAGTCGAGCAGATCGACCTTGGGGATGGATCTTCTTCCAAACCCATCTTCATTAGCAAAAGCCTAAAAGGAGAGGACCGAGAGTCTTTAATTCAGCTGGCTAAAGAGTATATCGACGTCTTCGCCTGGAGCTACGAAGATATGCCGGGACTTGATCCCCAGATCGCGATGCATAGGCTGAACATCCTACCTGATGCCAAGCCTATCAAACAACAGCAGCGGTGCTTCCGTCCGGACATTATGAACGCCATCGATCAGGAGGAGGATAAGCTCTTGACCAGCGGCTTCATCCGTGAAGAGCAACACCCAGATTGGGTGGCCAACGTCGTCCCAGTCACCAAGAAGAATGGGAAGATACGAGTCTGTATCGACTTCAGGGATCTCAATTCTGCTTGCCCGAAAGACGAATTCCCGCTTCCAATCACTGACGTGATGATCGACAACACATGTGGCTTCGAGCACATGTCCTTCATGGACGCGTATTCGGGCTACAACCAGATAAAGATGTTCCCTGACGACGCAAAACATACGTCATTCAGGACTCCAAAGGGCATTTTCTGCTACACAGTGATGCCCTTCGGCTTAGAGAACGCTGGTGCGACATATCAACGTACTATGAGCACTATTTCTCGTCAGCACCTTCGCAAGACAGTTGAATGCTATGTTGACGACATCGCAGTCAAGAGCCATCTCAAAGGAGATCACCCTCAAGACCTGAAGACAGTCTTCGATCTCATGCGGGCGCATCAACTCAAGATGAACCCCGCTAAATCCTTTTTGTGGGTTTCTAGCGGGAAGTTCTTGGGCTTCATCATTACGGCGAAAGGCATTCATGTCGATCTCGAGAAGACCAAAGCCATCCTAGATATAGACCCTCCGAAGAACCTTCGAGAACTTTGAGGCCTACATGGACGTCTGGCATATATTCGGAGGTTCATAGCAAACCTTTCCGACAAATGTCAACCCTTCACCCAGCTCATGAAGAAGGGAGTCTCTTACGTTTGGACAGAGGAATGCCAAAAGTTTTTCGACGACATCAAAGCCTACTTGACGAGCCCACCAGTCCTGGTGGCACCCGTCGTCGGCAAATCGTTTCTCCTTTATGTCCGTGCCATGGATCATTCCTTCGACGCTCTGCTAGCTCAAAACAGCGATACAGGCTATGAGCAAGCAATCTACTACCTCAGTCGAACGCTCATCGGGGCCGAACACCGGTACAACCCCGTCGAAAAGGAGTGCTTGGCTTTGGTGTTTGTCATCCATAAGACTCGCCATTATGTCTCGGGCCAGACAATTCATGTCATTTCCCGAGTCAATCCGCTCAGGGTCCTCATGACGAAGCCAGGACCACTGAACTCCCGGCTAGCCACATGGGCGATCTTGCTAACACCATACAACATGGTATTCGTCCCATAGAAGGCTGTTAAGGGTCAAGCTCTGGCCGACTTCCTAACTGCACACCCCATTCCAGAGTCCTCAAGGCTCTATGAAGACATCCCGGATGAGGTCCAAGAATCAAACGTCACCGAAGAAGGCTCCGTCTGGCGGATGTTTTTCGATGGCGCTTCAAGAACAGGCCCCAAAGGCCAAATCATCGCAGGAGTGGGGGTGGTATTAGTCTCCCCCGATCAACTGGTCATCCAGCGTGCTTACTCCCTTTCGAAGCCGTGCTCCAACAACGTTGCCGAGTACAATGCGCTCATTATGGGACTCTAGCTAGCGCAACAGCTGGGGGTGAATCATCTGGAGGCCTACGGCGACTCGAAACTCGTCGTAAACCAGATCAGAGGGCAATACGAAGTTCGCCATGAAGATCTGATCCCTTACCACGAAGTTGTATTGAACATCGTTTCAACCTTCACCGGGTTCTTCATCGAACACGTACCTCGTCTACAAAATCTAGAGGCTGATGCTCTGGCTGGCCTCGCAGCCTCCTTGGCGGCACCCCTCGGAACTCAACACTACGTCACGGTAGTGGATCGAGACTTGGTCTGCCCTAAAAACAACCTGCGCTCACAGGTAGCCCACGCCATGTCAACTGGTGCCGGTGTTAACGTCCGAGATTGGAGATTCCCGTTCATCGACTTCGCTGTCTACAAAATTCTTCCAGAGGACCCGAAAGAAGCCGTCTCAGTCAGAAGACGCTCTCTTCGATTCTACTATGATACAGCCACTAAAATGTTGTACCGACGCTCCTACGATGGACTTCTCCTTCGATGTTTGTCTAACGAAGAAGCAGTCGAAGCCCTTCGAGAAGCTCACGATGGAACCTGCGGGGCCCATCAGCCTGGCCCTAAGTTGCAAGATCGACTGTAACGCATGGGCTACTACTGGCCAACCATGGCCGCTGACGCTGTCGAATATGCTAAGAAGTGCCATGCGTGCCAGTTTCACGCAGATTTCATTCATACACCGTCCGAACCCCTACATCCTACAGTCGCCTCCTGGCCCTGCGAAGCTTGGGGCATGGACATTGTGGGATGGATCACCCCTCCTTCATCAAGAGGACACCGCTTCATCCTAGCAATCACCGATTACTTCTCCAAATGGACAGAAGCAGTTCCGCTAGCAGAAGTAAAAAGCTCCAGAGTGATCATCTTCATCAAGCACCATGTCATCTACCGTTTCGGGGTGCCCCGGAGGATCATCCACGATAATGGTCCTCAATTCATCAGCCACATTTTTAGCAGATTCTGTGATAAGAATCGTATTCAAAATGTGGCATCAACCGCCTACAATCCGGCTGCAAACGGATTAGCAGAGGCGTTTAACATGACTATCGTCAGGCTACTCAAAAAGGTCGTGTCATCTAGCAAACGCGACTGGGACGAAAAGCTTGGCAAATGCCTTTGGGCCTACCGCACAAGGGTACGGACCCCAACAGGCAACACACCATTCTTCCTGGTCTACGGGAGCAAAGCGGTACTGCCTCTCGAGATTCAGATACCTTCACTTCATGTAGCAAACACAAACCAACTCACAGAAGAAGACAATCAACGTCGTCATCTGCGGGAACTGGAGGCACTTGATGAAAAGCGTCTCCTGGCTCAACAACGCATCGAACTCTACCAAGCCCGTATACCACAGGCTTTCAACAAGAAGGTCAAGCAGAGGACTTTCCAAGTTAGCGACCTGGTTCTGGCAGACAGGAGGCCGATGATGTTAACTCACAAGACACCAGGGAAGTTCGAACCCAAGTGGGAAGGACCTTTCATCATAGAGACGATATACTCAAACGGTGCTTACCGTCTCGCCAAACCCAATAGGAACTTGTTCATGATGCCCGTCAATGGCAAGTTCCTAAAGAAGTACTACTCTTGACATCTTTCAAACATGTGCTTCCACCAGGAGATCTGTGGACCCAATCATCAGGGCTCACAGACAATTCCCTTCCACAAAATCGTACGCTTCTGGAACCCAGCTGTTCCGTAGCATCCTCCAGTAGAAGGACAACCACGTCCACATCACCTCTGAGTTGTCCCCCCTACACACTATAAGGCGGAATCTTACACCCCGTAAGACTACACTACCCTTCATGTTTACCATGTCCACATTACCTCTGAGTAAACATCCCGTACAGACAACCCCTGCGTTGCCGTACATTGATCGCAGAACTTCCACGTCCACATCATCTCTGAGTAGTTCCGCGTATCCCCCAGGATCATTCCTACCACGTCCATAACACCTCTGAGTAGGGTAATTCCACCACTTGAACCCATATTTGCCACGTCCACATTACCTCTGAGCAAACATGTTGGTTCTTTCAAACTTAATATCTGTACCTAAAAAACCAAGGTGCGCAAAAGATAATAGGTCCACACAAATTATCAAGTTCATGACAACAAAAATGAACACATCACAAAAAGTTGTGTACTTCTTTATTTTCTAAAAAAAGAGAAAGTAAAGGACTACACTTTCCCCAGCAAGAGTTGTAAAAATACAAAAAGAAGAGGCTACAATCGCTAAGTATCCCCAGGGTTGGCTGAAAGCTCTCTGATTCGGCGTCCCAAGTCTGCCGCACGAGTCTCCACAGTCGCCAGGACTCGACGCTCAGCTTCTTGACGCATCGATTCAACAGCCTCAGCAGAAGTATCGTTCTCATGCTTCTCATCAAGCTGTTGTCGCTGCTGAGCCAGGGCAAGAGTCCGCTGAGTGAAAGTTGCTTCCTCCTTCTTGAATGCTATATGTTTAGCCTGGACACGTTTGGCATCTAACTGGAATCGGGCCCGCTGGTCCTCAAGGCGGCGGATCTGGGCGTTGATCTCCGCGATATTAGCGTCCAACGCGGCTCGCGTTTCCACTGTCTCCCGTATGGACTGAGACAACCGCTCTACCGCAGCTTCAGTCTCAGCCACTTCGTGCTTTCAGACACTCACGGTGGCCTGGTAGGAAGACTCAATCTCGGCGATCAGCTTCCCCTTCTCCGCATCTATCAAAACGGAGAGGTCATTTCGCTGGATGCGCTGAAGTTTCGAGAGCCGTTGGTCCAGCTCAACTACCGAAGCCTCCAAGATCTCGGCCACATGATCATGACCTTGGTGAAGACGGATCAGGTCAATATAAGGCGTTGCCAGAGTTCTGCCGTCGCAAAGCTCCCGTTGGCATCCATCACCGCAGATACACCCTTCTGCAGTATTTTGTACACTGCCTCATGTAGAAGCATAGAAAATATTAGAATAAAGGCATAAATGGCACATGCGGTTTTGGATAGCAAGTCTATGCGGCTCATACTGGAGTTGCCCTATGCGGCCCAAAAGAAGACCCTCAGACTTATGCGGCTCGGGGATGAATGCGGTTCAGCAGGAATATGCGGCTCAATTGACGACACGTGTGACCCCCCCCCCCCCACAGTTGGCCACTGGAGTAATGGCCTCATTTAATGCTCTGACACGACTCGACGGCTGTCTCTGACATAAAGTATCATAATGGCTCTGCCATAATGACAGACTCTTCGGGAAAAGAAGAAAATCTCTGACCCGATCTGACAAAAAATCCTAGATTGCCACGTGGCAAAAGTCTCATGCGGCTCAGATAGAGAACAGCTTCATGCGGCTCATTGAGGAGTCACTCTAATATGATTAACAAAAATCCGCCATATGCGGTCCACCCATAGCCCGGTCTATGCAGCTCAACACCACGCTAATTCATGCGGCCCACAGAAACTATGCATATGCGGCTCATGGAGAGATCGTCCCCTGCGGCTCGCAAAGATTATGCATATGCGGCTCACGGAAAGTTCGTCCCCTGCGGCTCGATGAGGCATTGACTCATGCGGCTCACGAGGAGTATCCCCCTGCGGTTCAAGTGTTGGTCACCCTATGCAGCCCTGGCAGGATCTTCAATTAAAAAAAAATGTGGCACTGAAGATGCAACAGAATCCCAACGAGAATATTCGACATCATCATCATAATTGCCGAGATCAGGGCATATCATTCATCATCAAGCCAATAGGACACGTGGCGAGCAATCAAATATTGGCATAATCAATCACGAAGATTTAAAGCAGTCAGCATTAACTGCTCATAAGATTTGGTGCTATCCGCATTAGTGGCCGAGATTCATTATGATCAGGATCAAGGGCCCAGATAGAATGAAGGAGCGCCGATATTCCAAACAGATAATCATCAGCAAACCCTAATGATCCCACTCCACTCTTATAAATAGCCAGCATCATTCCCATGTAAAAGAGGTCGGCAACAAAAAGAATAAAAAAAAGAAGAAGAGAGAGATATACACAGAGAGAGCTCCCCCTTTTCTTGATAATCACAGAGAGAGAGAAGCCAGGAGAGCAACCCGAGGAGAGTAAGAAGAGCCTTTCTTCGTCAACGCCGAGCAGATCTTCCCCGAGCCAAGGCTGCATACCGATCGTCCAAGGAGTAAGGCAGAGCGGCCATCGCTTTTCCGAGCCTCTATCGTCACCCCCCAGAATCAAAAATAAACAATCGTACTTAGTCTGCTGTACCTAGGTTTTCGTCCCTAGGCTTTCTTTGTACGAGCGAGTTTGTATTGTGAGTCTAAGTTCAGTCCTCCGATAATTGTTCTGTTCTTTTACAATCAATGGCAAACACGATGGCGACTCTGCTGGGAACTAACTTCTCCACGGCTGAGGAGTTGGTGACGCAATCGAATGCAGCCAAACTTGGCTCCACACAACAGGAGATGGTCGTCCGCTTCGACCAACAGGCGTTCGAAGAGATGCTCTCTGAAGGCAGCGCTGGCCCGGTCCAGAAACGCACCCGTACCACGAAGGCTCGCAAAGAGTGGAGGCCAAAGTCATTTGCTCCTCCCCAAGCCCTCGATGGGATACCCTCGGTCGCTCAAGACGGCGAGAAAGACTCTCCTGCGGCCCCACTTTAGATCGCAGATACCTCTGCTGTCCCCAAGTCCGGCAGAAGAAAACACTATGATGCTGGACTTGCAGGGGCAAAGAGGGTCTCTGCTCAACCTGAACCGCAGAGGGGTATTAGCCGCAGAAAGAAAATCCATGCGGCCACAACCGTCAACCACATGAAGAAAACTCATGCGGCCACTTCTGTCAGCCGCATAACTTATGCAGCTACAGTTCCCAACCGCATGGATGAGATTCATGCGGCTAGTAAAGTAAACCGCTTGCAGAAAACCCATGCGGCCACAGATGCCAACCGCATGCGGACAGCCTGCACGGCCGTGACTCCTAACCGCATAAGAACTCGTCCCACAACAGAAGACAGTCGCATGCAGATAGCCTGCACGGCACCCAACGCTAGCCGCATAGCATCTCTACCACACTTCTCTCGATCAGTTTTCGACCGACTCTCATGCGGTCCTAACTCTGGTCACTTTCTGGATGAAAATCCAGACTCTGTGATACCTAATGTGGACTCTTCCTATTACGCACCCACAAGTGCTAAAAAGAAAAAGTCTAGGGCAGCGCGGGCTCATCAAGTCCAGACAACTGCCCCAACCTCTGACTATCGGGGCGTCCCGCTGAGTATCACGCGGGCCTCTGACGGGAAGTTGTATAAAACCACTCGAGTCTAGCCCCCGACGGCAAACGGACAAAGTGGTTCCTCTGACCTGCGTGAAGCTATCCTCCACAAACGCAAGAAAAGAGAAGGAGCCTCAGCGTGCAGAGAGTCCTCACAGGGACGTCACTGTACCCAGATTATCGTCAACTGCTGTTGCAACAACACGGCAGTAACGGAAGACCGGCCATCCGTCTTCCAAAGATTACAACATCCGAGCTCGGAAGACGAGGCACCTCCCGTTGCCTCCTGTAATTCTGCGCAGAAAGTCCCCGTTAAGGGGAGAGGGAAGAAGACAAGCATCTCCAGCCCAAAGGTGTCAACTATTGCAGCTAAAAAGCCGTCGTCTAAAGGATTATCCTCTACTGGAGTATTCCAACACACCCGTTCAAAGACGAAAACTGCTGCGGTAGGAAGTTCGCCGTCTACGTCGTTGGGGGTCGTCGGAACTAGGGGTAGCACTCCTCCAAACCTCTACGACAACCCGACATTCCAAGAAGACGGACTGGAGGAAGCAAATCCTCCGACGGATACAACAGATACCGACGTCCCCGAGGACGTCCTAAACGAAGCAAGCTCTGAAGCTGGGGGTACTGTTCCTTCCGAGTCCGAACCTGAAGAGAACATCCCCACATATCCTGATGATTTCTCGATGCATGAGTATGACTCGGAGGGCATGTCCGCCACCTCTCCTTCTGTCACTCCTCACGTGAGGACGGTATTCATGACGGACAACAGCCAAGGGGGTTCCGGCGATCGCCAACGTATCGACACTTTGGAGGCCATACTGCACGTCTTGGTCAAGTCTGTAGACGAGATCAAAGCAGCGCTTCCTACTCTGCAGGGAGTGACACCTGGTCAGACAAGCATGGGTCCCGCGAACAACATAGATTCAAATTCAGCGGCACCAAACCCGGGCAATAATGCTCCCGAGATAACGGCCCCTACCGCGATAGATGAGGCCCGAGAAGTAAGGAGAGAGGTTCAGGAGCTTCGAGCGATGTTCCTCGCCCGAGAAAATTCTCAAGACCTCAGAATACGGCAACCATACCCTGCTGAATGGAGGGATGTGCCCTTTCCTCCAAGATATAAGCCGTTCAATATCAACCAATATGATGGTAAGACTTCAGCAAGCCGTTACATCACTTACTTTGAGGTCACTACCGACCATCTGCCCCATGATGACGCCATCCTCACACGGTTATTCATTGGGGCACTGGAAGGAGTCGCCTTCGATTGGTACCGCAACCTGCCAGATAATTGCATCCACTCCTTCGCTGGCTTCAAGCGCTTGTTCTTGGAGAGGTTCTATGAGATAGGGCAGGACGTCACGATGTCTACCCTCATGGACGTCGTCCAAGGAGAGAAAGAGCTGACAAGGAATTACATTGAGCGGTTTCGTCAAACCGCAATGAAGTTACCATCTGGCAACCCGGACTCTTCCTTGATTGAAATTTGCCAAAAGAGACTACTCCCAAAAATTAGTCTCTGGATGGGCAAAAGTCAATTCAAGGACTGGAAGGCCTTTATCATCAGCGCTACAAGTGCCGAGGAACGATTGAAGAAAGCTCGCCAACTGGGGTTACATATCTCCGAGGGAGAGAATAAGGGGAAGCGTCCCAACGCCAGCAACGACAATGGGGGTAGCCCCTCCAACAACCGGGACAACAAAGGCAAGCAGGCTATGGTGACCGATACAACCCAGAAGCCCGAGCCACAGCCGGCAGACAAACAATGGCCTCAGATCACTTATTCCTTTGAAGACGGTCACGTCAAGCCTATCTTGGACATGCTTATACAAGGAGATAGGATTCAGCTTCCTCCACCAAGACGGGAGCCTCGGCCGGCTGATCTGGAGAACCCAAAGTTCTGCCATTACCATCGCTACGTCCACCATGCTACACACGACTGCTACCAACTGAAACGGTATATCCAAAACCTCATCGATTCGAACGCCCTGGCCATCGATTTCGAAGAGGTAACCGTGGCAGCCAACATGGTGTCCGTACAGTTCGGCAGTTTCCTTCCAACAGAGACTCAGGACGGGGTTATACCCATCCCTCTGGCAACAATGGAGATTGCTAATCTGCCGCCTGCTCGCGATCAAGCCGCTGGTCTAGTACCTCTCACCACATCACGAGGGAAAATCATGTGGGTCCATCCGGACCTAGTCCACGAGGTAACTCAGCCCTCTCCACCTTCTAAAAGGAAAAGTGAAAAAGTCAGATCCTGTCGCACTGCCTCGGCGGAAGAAGAGGAAGTCTCGGCCGTCACTACTCGATCTGGAACACAAGCCCAACCGGTGACCGAAAATGCGACTGATGATCATCCGCCCACTACCAATGATGCTCCGGGACCGGCTCCGCCTTCGACGACCGACAAGCCTAGGCCGAAGGAGACTCGCTTCGACAAGTCCCTCCGGAAGGAGACACCTCAGGGGCTGGAGAGGCCCTACAACTTCGACATCTTAGCGCAATTAGCTAATACCCCGGCCAAATTGTCTTTATATGAACTCCTCAGGCTCTCAAAGGATGTCCGCACGGCTTTAAGTGAGGCGCTCCAAAATGTCGACGCATACTTGGCTCAGGTCAACCTCACGGGAGATAACCAACCTGCAGAGCTCCAAGATAGTGCGTGTACGGGAGCAATGCCCAATATCGTTTTCTCTCCGCAAGATATGCTCATCAAAACTAACCTGCATGATCGCCCGCTATACTACACTGGATACATCGGCGACGTAAAGGTGGACCGAATGCACATTGATCCTGGGTCCTCTATAAGCATCATTCCGAAGGGTCTGCTACATCATCTTCGCATTCCAATGCATCGCCTGACGCCTACAAACACCGCCATTAGCGGTTTCAATTCGGGCAGGAGCTACCCAATAGGGAAGATTCGCTTGAAATGTCAGATTGGTGATCTCCAATCAGAAGTCAACTGCTACGTCATAGACACCGACTACTTCTCCAAATGGGCGGAAGCCGTCCCACTCGCAGAAGTTAAGACTTCAAACGTGATCAGCTTCCTTAAGCATCACGTCATCTACCGCTTCGGACTGCCGCGGAGGATCATCCATGATAATGGTCCGCAGTTTGCAAGCCATGCATTCTATCGATTCTGCGACAAACACCGCATTCAGAATGTCGCTTCGACACCATATAACCCGGCAGCAAACGGGTTGGCAGAGGCATTCAATAAAACAATCATCAAACTCCTCAAGAAGTTTGTCTCCTCCAACAAACGCGACTGGAATGAGAAGCTCGGCGAATGCTTATGGGCTTATCGCACCACGGTTCGAACAGCTACTGGGAATACACCATTCTCTTTAGTATACGAAAGTGAGGCAGTCCTCCCACTGGAAACTCAGATTCCTTCACTCCGCGTCGCCCTCACTTATCAATTGACAACGGATGATAACTATCGACGCCGATTACAAGAGTTGGAGGCCTTAGACGAAAAGCGCCTCCTAGCCCAGCAAAGGATGGAGCTATACCAAGCACGTATCTCAGGAGCCTTCAACAAGAAGGTCAAAATCAGAACATTCCAAGTGGGCAATCTCGTTCTGGCAGTCCGGAGACCAATGGTCATGACTCACAAGACCGCAGGCAAGTTCCAGCCAAAATGGGAAGGTCCATTTGTCATCGAGGCCGTGTTCTCCAACGGCGCCTACCGCCTCGCCAAGCAGAATGGGGACTTGCTTATGTTGCCCGTCAACGGCAAGTTTCTGAAGAAATACTATGTTTAGACAACATTCTCTAAATTATCGAGTCATGTACCCTCTTAGTACCCCTGAACTCGCACCCACCATTTTCCAAATTATCGAGTCATGTATCCATTGATACCACTGAACCCACATCCACAACATTTCAGATTTCCGAGCCATGCACCCGCTGGTGCCACTGAACTCTCATCTCCTCAATATTCTCGAAAATCCAAATTATGTACTTACATTCCGGTCACTCTCTCAGATAGTAAGTCACGTATAATCATACCTCTGAACTTTCTTCCTGAAAGAGATCCTCCCTCATGATCCACTACCCGCGCTCCCAGTGCACAAAAAGGGTAATCGATCCACTAATTTCCGAAACGACCATGTCCTCATTACCTCTGAGTCGTTTTCACTTCCACCAAAAACAAACCGCCCCCTCGCATAGAACTTCCATGTCCTCCTACCTTTGAGTAGTTCTATGCACCCCTTCTTCATTGAGCCCACTCCTGCCATGTCCTCGTTACCTCTGAGTGGGAAGGCTCCGTCGAAAAAATCACCATATTTGCCATGTCCATATTACCTCTGAGCAAGTATGTTGGTTCCCTTTCAACCTATTATCTGTACCCACAACCGGAGTACGACAAGGATAATAGGTCCACAAATGTCCTCTGTTGACCATAAATGTCCCCTGTTGACCACAAATGTCCTCTGTTGACCACAAACGTCCTCTGTTGACCACAAATGTCCTCTGTTGACCACAAATGTCCTCTGTTGACCACAAACGTCCTCTGTTGACCACTATTGATTATAGAAAAGTCTTCCGTGAAGTCTCACCCTACCATGTTCTCATTACCTCTGAGTAGGAAGATTCCACGGTAAAACCCTCATGTTTGCTACGTCCTCATAATCTCGGAGCAAATATGACTGGCTTCCTTCCACCTTATTATCCATACCCTGAACCAGGGTACGCCAAGGATAGTAGGTCCACAAATATCCCTCGCTAAGCCCCTTAGCATAAACCCGCCATTCTTCCGTGCCCCAGGAGCCCAGTTGCTCTATGGCACACCTTTTCCCAACCCCAAGAACATCCATGACCACTTTGCCATGGCTGCTCCAAAACGTCCTAATCAAACTTGTTATCCGTACTTAAAACCAAGGTACACCCAGGGTAACAAGTCCACAAATAATCCCCCAGCAAGTCCAATTCCATGAACACCACAAGAACAAGAAAGAGAAGATGAGTTGAAACATGCTCACTTATTTCAAAATTCAAAAGAGCTACATCAGTGGGGATCACATCCCTTGCAAATAAAAATATACACATATAAAAGAAAAACAAAAAGAGAAGCAGAAGAGGACAGATGGTGGATCACTGCTCCGGGGCGCATAACACCGTGAGGCGGTCCTTTATCAAGGCGACCGACCGTTCAAAACTCTGTTTGGCTCGACGCTCTGCCTCCTGATTCAGCACCGCCGGGTCCTCCAGATGAGCATAGGCTCGCCAGTTGTCCTCAAACTCCTTAAAAGACCGCTCCAAGGTGGCAGAGGATCGGGAAACCCGCTCGGCCTCCCGAGCAATCGACTCCTGCTCTGTACGAGCAGCTTCCCGCTCTAACTCTAGGAAGGCCAACTCCTGTTGGAGTGCAAGAATCCGCTCCCGTGTGGCCGCTACTCTATAAGAAGCAGACTCTTTACGAGCCCTACAAGCCTGACTTCGACGACCCAGATGGGCATATGAAGCAGAGAGCTTGTCAAGGTCTTCCCGCACAGCTGGCGCGGCAGCATCCCGAGTGAGCTTGATCTTGTCCCGAGCAGCAACGAGGCGACCCCGCTCCCGTTCAATTGCAGCAGGCAAGCCAGCCTGCCGTGTTGCCAGTAGTTGGGTCACAAGTCGATCAGCCTCTGTCAACTTGGGCTCCAGGAGCGCGGCTAACCCCATCCCGCCAGGAAGGTCCTTCAAAGTGTCAATCTGGCCCCGAGCACCCTTCAAAGACAAAGTGAAAGGAATTCCCCGTTCTACAGCAGCGTCGACACCCCTTCCTAAGTGACGATAGAAGCTATCAACCACATCCTGCGTCACCTCGTTCAAAGCCTCCGAGGAGGCCGGTGTCAACGGAAGTGTGGCCGGCAGCACGGAAGAAGATGCAACAGAATCTGCAGCTTCGGCCACAAGAGAAACCAGCTCCGCACGGTAAGACGCTTGAACAGCGGCCAACTCCTCTTCAGCAGCCTGCAGGATTTGGATGCTCGACAAGGTCGAGAAGTCGACTTCCGGAGCCGTGTCAACAGCGGAAGACGAGGCGGAAACCATTGCCAACTCCCTCCCCGTCTGCCCGGAGACGGCAGGAGGCTCTTCAACATGAGAGAGAGGAGAAGAAATATTCCTTTCGTCCGGATAATGGCCGACCGAACTCTCCCCGAGAACATCCGCGGTGGAAGGTAAAAGGTCAGGACCTGTAGGGCCAAGGCAACCATGAATCGACTTGACCCGAAGGACATGTTGATAGAGCAAATAAGCCCCTTCGGTAGTCAATATATGGCCTATCTTACCAATGGAGGAGTATGGAGGCTGAGGTTCACTTACAGCCACCACAGCCTCCTCACCAATAGCCTCCGAATCAGGAATCAGAGAGTCATCGCCGGGAGAAGAGGTACGGAGAACGGTGTCATCTCGCTGAAGCACAACGACCGCGGGGGCGGGCCCAGAGGAACCTTCGTTCCTCCGAGCTGATGCTTCAGCAACCCGGGAACTTCCAGCCGCCTCCGGGAGAGCTCCAGCAGAAAGGACCGCGGCACACATATCGCTGATTAAGGCAGCAAGGGCGGGATCAACCTCGGAGGCAGTAGACGGTTCAGAAGACCCTGGTCCGTCGGACGCCTACAAAGAAAAGTGATTAAATCATATCTGCGAGAGGAAAGGGAACTACAACAAAGAAATAAATCCAATTTAGCCTTACCTCCGGAGTAGCATCGGTACCGTCATCCCTTTCGGTAATAAGCGATCCACGAGACTTAACGGCAGCTCTCTTCACGGAAAAGGTCGCTCTACTGCCAGAAGATTCGTGCCTGACTCGCTTACGTGAGGAACCAGACACAGCCGAAAGCTGTTCTTCCCTCACTCTTCCACCTTCTGTAGAAAGCAATGGGCCCTCCGCCGGTTCATCAGGGATGGGAAGCGGTTGATCTGCTACTTCTTCGCCTCCATCAAAAAGAGAATCTTCGCTGTCATCTTCCTCCCCAACCGACTCGGAAGGTTCTGATTCAGGGAGAGGAGTCTGAAGCGCTAGTTGCTTTCTGGCCTTAGCCCCCTTTGGCTTCTCCTCTAAGCCTATACCCACGATAAAACTGGTACTCAGATCGAAATTAATAGGAGGCTTGTTCGCCATGACATGATACAAAGCAGCCACGTATAAAATTTTCCTTGGCGTCTGAGCATCAGGGACCGAGAAGCTGGCTCGAGTATGATAAGCATCATAATAATTCCATGCCCTGACGCCATCAAGAACACTACCTTCGAAGCCCAAACCAGGATTGGGATGATCAAGGAATAACTGGCTATAACCGAACTGCCGAGAAAACCTACTAGGTAGGTAAGGCTCCAGGTACACCCTATCGCGGTTGCGATAAACCAAATGAGCAGGACGGATGTTACGCAACCAGGTGAGCATATCCGGAGATAAAAAGTGAGGAGGTCCAGTACCATCAAGGTGTACCTTACTCACATCCTCATCAGAAAAAGGAGGAACAGACACAAAAAGGTGACACCCATCTACCCTCGCTAGCGCCCTCCGACAAGCCGGTATAGTATTGTATTCCCAAGACTGGCGATGGCATTTGAAGAGGAAAGCATCTTCATCCGTAGCATCTTCCGCTATCCCGGGTCCCAGCAAAGACTTGTAATGCATCGCCAACCACACCATCAAGTAATGGAAAGGCAATTCTACGCGCTCAAAATCCAAGGTCTTCTTACGCGCAACAACTTTGGATGAGAAGGTCCGAAGACCGTGGTGGATGCTGCACACCATGGCGGGATGAAGGGCCAGCCTAACTCCGAACACCAGTTTAACGGCGGAAAGAATAAAATGGCGACCGATCCTCTCGATGGAACCTGCTCCTCCCGAGACGACGCAATTCCGTAACCATATCATCAAAAAGCCAGCCAGAAGCGCCTTCTCTGACATCTGCATGGTCCCATAGTAAAAGTAGCTGAGAGAGTCAGTTTGACTCCCAAATATGTCACTCCTGGACCGCGACTTCTTGACGCCTGACATCAAATCCTTCACCTCCACGTGCGTTTTAGGGGTTCGAGGAGTAACTCCACCAGAAGGGTTAACTTTGAAAAGGTAACTAATCCATGATGTGGTGTGGGGAGCGGTCCCTTCGGAGCTATCCGCTGTCTTTATGGCCATCTGGTGACAAGCACTATTGTGGCACAGCAACTCCCGGTATACTGCAACGAAACCTGGGAATCGTCGGTCCACGTCCTCAAACTCCTCATTCGAAGGGGTATACACCTCGAAAGGCTCATTTTCCCAGGAGAGTTTAGAGACAGTATACATCTCATGAAGAGCAAGCCCCAGCTCCCCTACTGGTGAGAAGAATGTCCCCGTTCGCCGGCTATACATCTCCAAGAGCGCCATGAACAACGGCTTATTAATAGGGAGCCCGTGACAAGTCCCTCGAACAGCATGATAAAGTCCCACCTCACGCAAGAGTGTTCCGTAGGTCTACAGGACCCAGGTGGTCAACTGGACCCACATAGAAGTAGGGTTTATCCAGTTCGGCAATGCTATCCTACCAACAGAATAGGACTTCTTACGGACAAGCCGATTCAAGTAGGTGTCAGCCTGAGCAAATGAGAAGTTGGGACCGTATGCATTCATGAAGGAGCCCGGGGCCAGACCCATCATATACCGAGGGACGGGATCCTTACCTGGGTACGCTGACCACATATTCGGATTGTAATGGATGTCGCCCATCAACATCCCCGATTGAGTAGGGGTTAAGTTGCACACCATCTTCCTGTTCAACAGCACCATGTTGAACCACGATAAGGGATAATGGCGTTCCATAAAAGGAATATGGATTGACTCCCCGTCCAAAGAGAAATCCCAGTTCTCGGAAATCTCTAACACTCGAGAGTTCCCTATGATTAGAGCATCTCCAAAGAGGAATAGAGGCTTCAGGTATTTCCCATCCAGCCTCCCGGTGTTCATCATGGAACGAAGGTAATGAAGGGTCTGATTCTCGATGGCGTTCAACCTCTCCAAAGGCTCATCAGCAGGGAACTGATTCAATACATGCTTAATTAGGTCGTCAAGACGCACACCCAAAGCGAATTGATTTGAACTAACCAAAAGTTCCCCCACAGGATTCACGGGCAGATTCACTAGAAAAAGATAAAAGAAACAAGGTCAGAAGACAAACAAAGAAAACAGAAGTATTGGAAAAGATTACTGAAGTCTATGCGGCTCAGGTTGCCACAGCCTCATGTGGCTCATCAGCAGATAGGTCCATGCGGCTCTGCGCGCCATAGCCCCATACGGCTCTGAATTAACCAAGTCTGTACAACTCAGATTCAAAAGGGTTTATAGATTCATGCGGCTAAGCCCGACTCATACAAACCGCTGCGGCTACAAACCATCAAGTTCATGCAGTTCAAAAGTGAGCAACGCTTATGCGGCCCAAGTCGAAAACACACATGCGGCACTGATCGAATATGACAAGCTCATGTGGCCATAATGGGCGAAGTGCTTATACGGTCACATCGATACGTCTCGTATATGTGGCTTGTGCATAAAGTATGCAACAGAGCCATGGCAGCAGTTAGGGTTTTTCGGAGTGACCCCCTTACCAGCGATGGGCGGGTGAACATCAGGATGGACAGCGCCTACAGCAGCCGGCGGAGGAGCGACTACATTCATCGTCGCATTCGCCGTAGCAGCAACTGCCTTGCCCTTCACGGCCTTCGATGCAGCAGATCTCTTGGGAGCCATGGTCGATGGATGAAGAAGGAAAACGAAGAGCGAAGTTGGCAACAGGGAATTCAAGCAAAGAAAGGAGGTAAAGAAATCCCCAAGAGCTGAAAAACTCCTATTTGTAGGTGATCCATAAAGTAGAAAGACGCCTCGGATTACGCGCCGCCTCCAAAAATAAAGGCGAGAACGCTTCGGTCAAGGCAAAACCGACCCTTGGGATCCTCCCCCAAAAGGCGGCGTCAAATCAAATCGAAGGCAATTAATGAAGATTTGCTCACGTGGTCCGGGCGCGTGGCAAAGAGCCTATGCGGCCAGAAGATTCTATGCGACCGAGATGCTAATGCGGCCAGGAAGCTCAGGTAAACAGAACATCCTATGCGACATGAACGGGGCCATGCTTCATATTCAAAGTGTTTTAATTTTACAAATTGAAAAGTTTGAAGGGGGTCCTGTAGAAGCATGGAAAATATTAGAATAAAGGCATAAATGGCCCATACGATTTTGGGTAGCAAGTCTATGCGGCTCATACTGGAGTTGCCCTATGCGGCCCAAAAGAAGACCCTCAGACTTATGCGGCTCGGGGATGAATGCGGTTCAGTAGGAATATGCGGCTCAAATGACGACACGTGTGATCCCCCCCCCACAGTTGGCCACTGGAGTAATGGCCTCATTTAATGCTCTGACACGACTCAACGGCTGTCTCTGACATAAAGTATCATAATGGCTCTGCCATAATGACAGACTCTTCGGGAAAAGAAGAAAATCTCTGACCCGATCTGACAAAAAATCCTAGATTGCCACGTGGCAAAAGTCTCATGCGGCTCGGATAGAGAACAGCTTCATGCGGCTCATTGAGGAGTCACTCTAATATGATTAACAAAAATCCGCCATATGCGGTCCACCCATAGCCCGGTCTATGCGGCTCAACACCACGCTAATTCATGCGGCCCACAGAAACTATGCATATGCGGCTCATGGAGAGATCGTCCCCTGCGGCTCGCAAAGATTATGCATATGCGGCTCACGGAAAGTTTGTCCCCTGCGGCTCGATGAGGCATTGACTCATGCGGCTCACGAGGAGTATCCCCTTGCGGTTCAAGTGTTGGTCACCCTATGCGGCCCTGGCAGGATCTTCAATTAAAAAAAAACGTGGCACTGAAGATGCAACAGAATCCCAACGAGAATATTCGACATCATTATCATAATTGCCGAGATCAGGGCATATCATTCATCATCAAGCCAATAGGACACGTGGCGAGCAATCAAATATTGGCATAATCAATCACGAAGATTTAAAGCAGTCAGCATTAACTGCTCATAAGATTTGGTGCTATCCGCATTAGTGGCCGAGATTCATTATGATCAGGATCAAGGGCCCAGATAGAATGAAGGAGCGCCGACATTCTAAACAGATAATCATCAGCAAACCCTAATGATCCCACCCCACTCTTATAAATAGCCAGCATCATTCCCATGTAAAAGAGGTCGGCAACAAAAAGAATAAAAAAAAAGAAGAAGAGAGAGAGATATACACAGAGAGAGCTCCCCCTTTTCTTGATAATCACAGAGAGAGAGAAGCCAGGAGAGCAACCCGAGGAGAGTAAGAAGAGCCTTTCTTCGTCAACGCCGAGCAGATCTTCCCCGAGCCAAGGCTGCATACCGATCGTCCAAGGAGTAAGGCAGAGCGGCCGTCGCTTTCCCGAGCCTCTATCGTCACCCCCCAGAATCAAAAATAAACAATCGTACTTAGTCTGCTGTACCTAGGTTTTCGTCCCTAGGCTTTCTTTGTACGAGCGAGTTTGTATTGTGAGTATAAGTTCAGTCCTCCGATAATTGTTCTGTTCTTTTAAAATCAATGGCAAACACCTCAATGATGAATTTCACATATTCATCTGCGTCCGCCAGCACCTGCGGCGTCATAGCAGGGGTTGGAGGAGCTACTCCAGTCGGCGGACCGAAAGAAGACCCGCCGACCTCAACCAGCGAGGCTGGAACCTCGGTATCAGTAGGCTCTTCATCAACAGGGACCTGGCTACTAGCCTGAGGAGCCAAGGGAACAGAAGAAATTGGGACAGGCGTCGAGATTGTACCCCAAGTGGAAGGAGCAACAGAGGGTTCCATCACACCCTTACCCTTCCCAAACTCGGAAGTACCACCGACGTCAGCGGCCACCTCTCCAATCGTCAACGTGATGTCACCAGCCAATACTTCTCCTGGCAGAACAGGGAGATCAACACTTACCTTCTGACTCGTCCCTGAAGTCAGAATCGCCAGACGAGTCTCTTCATCAAATCCCTCTACAGGGACATGACTTGTCGCTACCTCCTGATTGGTAGCCACCTCAGCCTCTGCCGCTGAGTCTGGGGTAGGGCTCGGCAATGATGCAGCCGACCTCCCCTCATCATAACAAAGAGGGGAATCAACCCTCTCCTCTGTTCCAACCATCTCTGTTGTCCCCGCAACAGGCTCTTGTAACTCTGGAGCATCGTCATCCGAAGACGACGAACTCCACTCCACATCATCATCACGAAGCCCCGTGTCTGCTGGACCCTCAACGTCCAAGGCCCTCACGGCAGCTGGCACCATCCCAGAAGTTGCTGCAACCTCTGCATCTCTTTCAACAAAGTCTGAAGATAGTAAAACCTCTGCAGGGACATCCCCGGGACTCTCCTTTATTGGAGACATTACTATCGGAGGTATGCGCTCGTCAGAAGAGCTTGCTACCTGCTTTGGTTTACTGATACCCGATTTTGAAACACGGGTCTTCTTCTTCGACGATCCCTACAAGGAGAAAAGCACAAGTCACCAAAATGACAAGATGAGCCAAAAATTACAGAGGACTCCTTACCTCAGCAGGAGCTGATTCTACTGACGGTACGGGTGGTACATCCGTTGCCTTTGGAGGAGTCGTCTTTCTCGACCTTTTTGGTACAGACGAGCCAGCTTCCGCGTCAGCCTGCCTCTTCCCAACAAGCAGATCTCTCACTGATGCTGCAGCGGTAGCCCAATATCCCGCCAATTCTGGTGGACGATATGATCGAGCCACCATCAACATGTTCACCGTGGCCTCCAGCCGAGTTCCAATGATGAAACTAGTCTCTCTATCATAACCTGGAGATGCAGTATTCATTGTGCAATACAGCTTAGCTGCCGAATACAGGATCTGTGGCCGAAGGTTACGAACGGGTGCCGTAAACTGAACACCAGTGCACCCGACATTGTAATATTGCCAGCCCCGGGCTCCATCCAGCAAACTACTGATGAACCCCAGACTATTACTGGGATTCCGTAGCATTAGCTGGGTATAGCCAAACTGGCGAGCAAATCGGCTGGGCAGATATGGCTCCAGATAACACCTATTCTGGTTCCGATAGACCAAGTGAGAAGGCCGAATACTTTGCAACCAACGAAAACCCTATTTTGGCAGAGTAATCGCGTCCCCACCAGAGTCGACTAAATCTTGGTCAGCCTCGAAATCTTTGAAGATAGGGCCAACCTTGACAATCTCCCACCCCTGAAGATAGGACAAAACTCTCCTGCAAACGGCGACGCCAGTGTGTAACCACTTCCTCTTGTAGAAACGGCGGATAAAGGCATCTCCTTCAACATGATCCTCCTCCGGACCTGGACTCATCACGGTCGGATGATGCAGAATCAGCCATCCCATAAGATAATGGAATGGCAGTTCAGCCCGGGAAAAGTTGTCGTTTTTACCTCTCCCCTGGATCACGTCATCAGCAAAAGTCCTCAAACCCCGCAACAGGTTACACACCATCGCAGGAAGGAGAGCTAAGGGACGTCCAAAGGCCAACTTTACGGCAGGCAAAATAAGGTTCGGGTGTACCCTCTCCACTGTACCAGAACCGTCCGCAAACACACAATCTCGGAGCCATATCATCAAATATGCTGTCAGCACCGCTTTAGACGACATCCGGTGCGCACAGTGCCAGAAGCAGCTATACGCATTCTCGCCATCCTCATTGGAACGAGGAGTCCTCTCGTCCAGCCGGCTTATCTCAGAAGTCACTTCCGCAGGTTTCAGCCCTTGCGGAGTCGTAAACTGGATCCTCGAGGGGTCCGCCAAATCCTGCTTGAAAACATAATTCCTCCAAGCAGTCACATGAGGCTGGGTCTTGCCTTTGTCCTTTCGGTGCATCAAATAATGATGGCTCGCCACTTCTTTGAAAATGGCCATCATCTCCGAGTCCTTATTTTCCAGAACCTGGATCTCTTCATTCGACGGGAAATATTCTTCGTACGGTTCTGAGCCCCAGGGAAGCTTAGACACTTCGTACATCTCATGGAGAGCCAACCCCAACTCCCCCACTGGAGTGTAGAAGGTGCCAGTCTGAGTATTGAACAATTCCAAGAGTGCAAGAAACATAGGCTTATTGAGATCCACGCCAGCCTGGGTGGCACGGATAGCGGCTGTCAGCCCAATCTCCTTAAGCTCAGCCTTGAACTTCGAAAGCACCCAAATGGTCAACTCGTCCCACCTCGAGATATGATGACACCAACCTTCAACCCTAAAGCCACCTTTCGGATACATGACCCTCGATGTCAGCATCCGACTTGCGAAGGTTGAGGCACTGAAGGCAAAAGTGTCATTTGGGACTTCACTGTAGAGGCTCCCAGGATGCAAAGTTCGGCAACTGAACGAAGGACCGGTTCGTGTAGCAGCCAGGGTATCCCTCTGGTTCGAGGTAGCATCAATTGAAAGAGCACTCCCAGGGCCCCTCCCTGAGAAGGAGTAAGCTCCCAGGGCATCCTTCTCTTCGAAGCTAAATGATAGAAGGCTGTCAGCGGCAACTGGCGGTCAAGTTGTCGCATGTACAGCACCATGCCTTTTGCAGAAAAGAACCAGTCTTCTTTGAACTTTAGTATCTTCGCTTCAGTGGAGATCAGGCGGTCACCGAACAAAAAGACAGGTTTTAAGAAGGTCACATCCTCGGATTCAGTAGATTTCAGTTTTCCGCTCTCCATCATACTCTGGAGGAAAATCGACAACTGGTTCTGGATCTGCAGCACTCTTTCAGGAGGTTGATCCTGTAAGATAGCACCCTTGGCAGGGTTGACAACCGCCTCGTCAAAATCAACTCCCATTTGACAAAGGGAAGCATCCAGAAGGACCTCATTCAGCAAAGGAATTGTCATCGATACTGGCACAACAAAAAATCAAAAGCCAGGCCAAAAGACAGAGTGTGTCAAAACAACCTGGCGCACCATCTGGGTTTAAACCCATGCGTCTCAGTAAAAAGCCTCGGCGCATCATCAGGGTGTAAACCCATGTGCCTCAGCGTCGGTACATCATCAGGGTATGAACCTATGCGCGTCAACAAGAGGCTTCGGCGCATCATCAGGGTGTAAACCCATCCGCATCCGCAGTTAAACCTCGGTGCATGATAAAGGTCTAAACCTATGTACGTCGGTGGGGTAAAACCTCGGCGCAGACAGAAGTCCATGCGCGTCGGCAGCAGAGAGTTAGGGCACACCAACTCAGTCGTATGATCCAAGGATCGTCTGAACAAAGAAATTAGTGGAAGAGACGGCACCCACCCGTCATAGCGGGTCGAACGTCGGTCGGAGTCACAATGGTGACAGGAGCATCCTCCTCGGCATACTCCGCCGGCTCCTTTTCCTTGCCAGCACCGCCGCGAGGAGTCTTGGGAGCCATTCTTTGAGAGAAGAAAAGTTTGGGTTTTTTGAAGAAAAACTCTAAAGAAAGCAAAAGCAAGGAGAAGAAGAACTCTCTCTCTCCATCTCTTGCCTATTTATAGGGCTTGGTCGTACGCGTGAACCGATGAATGTGTGATCTCAGCCGTCGCCTCGGGTTCTGTGAAAAGATAACCACAAATAAAACCAAAAAAGATCATCATTAATCTTTTTTTGGTTACCGAGGCGTCATCATTTGCACTAACTGAACAAAGCATGCGCCCCATCACTGATGCGCGGAGTACAGACATGCGCCTCTACCACCATGCTTCTTATTCAAAGTATTCCAAAACTTATCTAAAAGTTTTGAAAACTTTGAAGGGGGTCTTGTAGAAGCATGGAATTTCACAACCAGAAAGCCCATGCGCCAGAGCTCGGACAAAGTACTCCACAGCTAAAACAACAAATATAGACATTTGAAAGAGGACTTTTTATTACATATGAAAGTCTATTACATGTCTAGAAAAGGGTGGTACAAAGGAGAATTTCTACAAGGAAAAGACCCTAAGTCTACTACCAGCAACCTCCATACGCCCTCAGACAGGCGCAGCAATCATCATGCGCCCTCGGTCAGGTGCATCCCACCATGCGCCCTCAGCAAGGCGCATCCTTTTCAGCAGCTCAGTTATGTGTATCCCAGTTATGTGCATCCCTTCAGCAGCCCAGTTATGTGCCATCCTTCCATCCAGGCTCACCTGGCCGAGCAGGACGAGGGTGGCAATTAACCCCCTATCCAGAAAAAGAGCCTCCAAAGACCAAGGAAGATCGCAATCGAAATGCGGCTAAAGGAGCAGCTTCCAAACCCACCAGAGTGGGCAACACCCACTTTGAAGGAAGAAAGAGCCTAGCACCGCCATTCTGATCTATGGCTCTTCCTGCACAATGAAGACGAGGCCCGGGCATCCCTATCTTTGGATGCAACAGGCACCTTCCGCCTGCCTCGGAAGCCCTCGACTCCGACTTTTGGATGTAACAGTCAACTTCAAGTGCATCAATAAAGACATAGCGTCGCATCTTCACCCTCGGGAGCACTTCGTCAACAGAATGCACTCGAGTACACAAGTTCATGTCGGAAGTACGTGAGAGAACAAGAAGCAAACCTTCTCTCCATGCCACTATTTATAGGCCGGGCAAATCAAACCCATGCGCCAGGTGGATGTCTCTCCGAATTTCGTGCAATAAATTTGCATTTAATGGATGAATCGGACGCTTCGAATTCAGCCAAATCAAGACGGCTATTTAAAGTACTCGAAGAACGTAACAGTCGCTGCATTAAAAAATGTGTCATGAAGCAGACGCGCCCTTCAACATCAAGCGCATCAACACAGACGCGCCCTTCAGTAACAAGCGCATCACAGAGGATACGCCCCCATGCGTTTCCATACGCCTAGTGGAACGCCAATCGACACACCCACTCAGCTGTCCATCGAATGTCAGAAATATTAAATGCTAAACTGACAGAGTTGGCAGCACACCTCCCAAAGTCTGAATAGTTGACAGCTTTTTCAGAAGACGAAGCGTCGGCAATGTCAGCATCATCATTTCTTTACTCCGACGGCTACTGCCACGTGGCCACCCAACCATCCGCATGTGCCTCAAAAGCTATGCGCCTCAGACTTTTCACTGATCCCTAAAGACAGAAGAAAAGTCTCCATTTGAAGCTCTGCATGCGCCTCAAAAGCCATGCTCCCCAGACTGCTCTCTGATCCCAAAAGACAGAAGAAAAGTCACCTGCATGTGCCTCAAAAGCCATGCGCCCTGAATGGTTCGTGACTCCTAAAGGTTACGAGCCAAAGTCTCCTCATGCGCCCACCTAAGCGCATTCTACCAGATCATTCCCCCATCAAATTCGAGATCTCCGAGCCTTGAGTCGACGACACGTGTCCTTTGACTCAACCCATCCAAGATTTCAGCAACAGAAAGATCTTCTCCTCTGCTATGTGCCGGCTCACAACAGCGGTATGAAGAATTCAACCCCTCGATCAGGGCGCATCGTTCATGCGCCTCCATCAGCAATCACCACGTGGCATCCCCACGCACCGGCGTATCCTACATGCGCGTATGAGCAGCCAGCCTGCAAAACTATAAATAGAGGGATCATTTCCTTCTCACAGACACACGAAAAAGGGACAGAATATCCAACGAACGAACATATCACCAGAGAGGCAGATACAGACACTCAACGTCTTCCTCCTCTCGGCAAGCTACAGCACCCAAAGCAATCCAAACCTTCAGAGAACCGATAACCGTCGTTAGTTCGTCAACGGAGTCAACGCATTACCACTCACTCCATCGGCACATGGGACCCAGATAAACAAAAGTGTACTCCTAGGACTATATCTAAGTCCTATATTGTAACACTGTTCTGTTTGTATTAAAATTTGCAATCAAAGAATTTTAATGGCAAACACAGCCTACGCCGCAAAGTCGGCGGTAGAACGTTGTCAAGCCCGCAAGAAATAAATGTTCAAGAAATAATATTTGCTGCTCATTCACATTTCTACATTTATTACAACATTTATATCATTTAAAATTAAAGAAAATACAATATTTTATAATTAATGAAAATGGTACAACTGCTATCTATTTTTAGGTTGACATCAGCATACCCAAGCCTTTCCAATGCTAAGAGTGATCGCGGCTAAACCTAAAAAATGTTGGTTTTCAGTCAGGAATGGAACAAGTACACAAACCGACGGTAATACGAAAACAGAATAGAATTAATAAGACATGAAAATAACATATGAGATATAAAAACTGGAAGATAACTGATGACATAGCACGATAGAGAAGTAAACAAGAAAAAAACTAATAAAGACATCTATCTAGGTGGTTTGAAGTATCATTTTCGACATGTGAACGGCTAGGGGATAAATCTGGCATCTACACGTGTCGTGTGCAGATGCTATTGTTCACGAATAGACATCATGGGGATAGTTCTGGATAGTCCACATGTCTACTAAGATATTTTCCTTCCCGACTACTCCGTGTGACGAGCGTGTCAACAAGCAGCAAGATATATGTATATACATGAAATGAAAAGACTACTATGAATCGGAAAGCAATCAGAAAGTGCACTTGCCTGAATCCTTGCACAAACCATAGCCACAAGTAGAGGATGAGGGGATACTGATCTAGAAGCTGTCAACCTATAACACATATCGCACCACGAACCGTGCACGAAAACCACAAATCAATTCTAATATTCTAGTTCTAAATAGTGGCTAGTTGGTTTACTTATCTAATAATAATTAATTCTGTAATAATTCACTTAAAAACCTAATTTAACCTAATAATAATCTGAATATAATCTAAACATGCAAGTTTGGCTATCAAAAGTCGTGTTTCTCAATTTTAGAAACTATGGCACGTAAATCGAGACGTGCCATTAACTTTTTAGTCAAACGCTGTGAACTCTAGATTTTGAAAGTGCACCTTGGTAGATTTTAGTGCCACAAGTGCGTTGGAATCGACCGTGCCACAAAATCACGCTTTGGTCAAAAGATATCGCCGTTATGGCTAATCGTGACCAAAATGGGGATCAACCGATTAGTTCTGAGTTCAACAAAAAACTAAAATACTAAATTAACGAAATAATTTCTGGAAAAAATATATGTCGTAGCGTTCTGTGTTAGCTTTCCGAAACTTCAAACGGTTCATGATTTCGATTTCCGGTTCTCCCGGAATCTCAAAAACACCAAAACCTGTCAAGTTTCGGACAACCGACACTCTACGAATTTTCCAGAAATTTGGGTTCAGAAATTACGAAAATAAATTAGATATTCAGAAACTATACCTCAATACGTTTCAAAAAAAAAACGACACATGAAAATGAGGTCCGAGTTGATGGCAATCGCCTCGGGAAGTCGGGGAATCACCAGGATCAAACTCCAAAAGGAGGAGGCTATAATTAATTAGGGTTTGTGAATATACAATGCATATATATAGGCGAGATAGAGGCGGTTACTGTAGCTGCGCCGACAGGTGGGCCCCCCGGGTGGATTATTGGGTAATTATTTATTTAATTCAGAAAATTATTTAAAAATCATTTTAAGTCCAAATAAATCAAAATAAATTGCAGAAAAATCCAGAAAAATTCTAGAAAATTCTAGAAAATATTTATAAGTGTGTAGAATATAAATAAAATATTTTTAACACAAAATATCATCATGTGACCTCACAGTAAATTTCTAAAGCCTATAAAATATTATTTCTATAGGTTTTAATTATATAAAAATTCCCAAAAATTCTAAAAAAATCCAGAAAAATTCTAAAATGTTCTAGAAAATATTTTTAGTCATTTAGAGCCCAAATAAAAATATTTGGTCCCGAAATAGCCCCTTACAGAAAATCCTGAAAGTCCTAAAAAATAATAAAACCTTAAATATTAAATACCTACAAATATCCAAAAATTGTAGAAAAATATAAAATAGCTAAATAATATATATATAAGCTATCTAGAGGTCATATGACCTTAATATGGTCATAGTCCACCTACAAGCTTTGGCATGACTCACAATGGCCATAAAATTAATCATAAACAAATAAAATTTTAAAAAAAAATGGGAAGTGGGCTTACAAATCTACCCACCTTAGAAATAATTTTGTCCTCGAAATTCTAATTCGTAACTATTCTTAAAATTCCAAAAGAAAGTCTACCTTAATCTCCTTAATTTAATCACTCAAAATATTTTATAACCTTTTCTAGCCATTTCATAACTCCGAATACTTGAGAACTTCTACCTACCTTTGGTCACACTACTCCATCAAACTAAAAATCTTATAATCTCCTAACTGGTTGCTAACAATCCTACCAACAATTATCTAGGCATACGCTATCTACACTCCTCTCGTATTTATCAAGCAATCCAAAATTTAACAGCAACAAATTTACGCAAGTAGCTTAAAAATATTGGTAATTTCTAGTAAGCATGACTATTCGTCGCTCCGAAGTAGGGAGGACAGGAAGATAAGGCAGAATAATCGAGAGCAACTGTGAAATTTTAAGAGGAGTGGAGAGTATCCAATGTTGCAGATAGAAAGAAAGTCTATGAACCGTTGACTTATTTGCTAGATTGGGCTACTCTAGTTCAGTCACTTGCTACGTCGAAGAGCCCTTCGTTACTTAAAGTGGCCTGCAATCCGTGCAATATAGAAGTCTCGTTCTCAAAATTCTAATTCAAACAAGGTTCCATAATGGAACGAAATTTGAGAAATCAAAATTGTGGTCTTAATGGGTTCCCTATTTGGACAGCAATCGTTGGTTGGATGATCCTTGGATTTCAATCTACATTAGCTGGACAGGATCCCAATGATAAAACTATTCCTACTAGATTAGGGTGACCTAGCATAGGTTTCAACCCAAGTGGTTGAGCTAGTTGCTACTCGGGAAGTATACTGGTATCATGGTATGGGTTATAGTTGGTCCTTTTTAACCTGAAAGTCGTAGCACAAAAATAGAGTACAATGGGACAGATTTGAGTGGGATATGATATACCTAGATGAAGATGGACTCGTCTAGATCTTACATATGAAATTTTTTGGAAGGTAATCGCTGGTCTCGTGCCCCGAATTTTAATGACACGGTCGGGGACACAAAATAACCTAAACGGAAAGTGGGAGTTCATGGAGCACTAATTATCATTCTAATGGAAATTATTCTAATCAGACGGTAATCCTTGTATATCCCAAAATTTTTTGAAAATTTACAGTCTACCCACCTTAGGAGCTAGGCTATGGTTTTAGGAGTAATAGGGTTAGAAGGATTTCAAGGTCCGGGTATTGTACCTCGACCTATGTTAATAAAGAACAAGGCACAGCGTAATAGGATACGGTAGATATAACTCAAGCCCAGGATCGTTCCTCAAATCCAGATGGCTAGAAGGTCCCGATAGTAGCTTGAAGGTCGAGAAGAGAACGAGTATTTCAAGGCAAGGTTCCAGTCACCTGACTGGCCGATGGTAGTTACCCTTGCGTATACCACTATTATAGCCATGGGGATACTCTATATCTATCTATCAATTACAAGCTTTCGTCTTTCTAGTCATTGAAAGACAAAAACGATAAGGAGTTCAAGAGAGATGTCACTGAATACAATTACGTGATTCAAAGGCGAATAAATAATTCAAGAGGAATTGTCAAGCAATCGCGGATGAGATCCTGGATATCCCTATATCTCAGTCCACGTAGGGTAATTAAATGAAGAGCGAACCAAATGCATCATGGTTGATCAGACCGTAATACAATGATTCTGATTAGACAATATGTTTGTGGGCGTCCCCAATAAACATATGTCTCGAATCAAGCTCGATAAAAGAGTAAGCTTGCCAAACTAGGCTGTAATAGCAGCATTGGTCAAGATAGTCAAAATATAAATAGACGAGAGTTTTGGAAAGGAGGCATAATAGTTCGAGTTTTGAGAAAGTCAAATCCTTACCTGGTGTTATTGTTTATACAGTCAACCTATTATCTTCTATCCATTTGGCCTTAGTCGACTAATGGGTTATGGAACCCTAAATTCTATATTCTAAGTAAACCTGTTAGTGTCAGCCAATTTCCTCGTCAATGGATCACAAGGACCACGGAAGACCAGGTTGGGAGACACGCTATTCAACTGGCAGAACTTTTACTAGTTTTGGCTTTGGGTCTTAGGGTCATACAGGGCAGTCCCTATCCTCTATAGTATCCTAAACTTGTAATCACGTCTGAAATTATTTTACCGAGGATTAGGCCTCGCCCATATACTCTGACTGTGGTAAACCCTTGGTTCCGTAATTCAGAGGTGATATGCTACCAGGTACTCTACTCTATATTGGCACAAGGGTATCTAAGATCTAAAAGAGGTCAATCGAGAACATAGTTTTAGCAATGTTCCATAGACTATGGTTCTTTGGGATGATTTCAATTCTGTGGGTTGTGCTTCGCCAGTGCGCTGCTGGCTGCAGTGAACCCACACTCTCCGCTCTCAGGTAATTGGCGACAGTACGCTGCTGACTAGTCATCGCAGTCGTTAAACTGCTCCTACTATATTCCTAAGGACGTCAAAGAGCTGCTAAGGATTCAACTTAGTTGACTATGGTAGAAAGCGTAAACACCTGCCTGTAAGTCTCAATCCTTAAAGTAAAAGGTTGACCGAGGGAAATAACTGACGACAAGAAAATAAGAACATCCTAACATTTATCTCATATATATTCCAAATAGCTGAGGGAAAACTTTGAATTAAATCTAACTCGGGATTCATACAGGAATAACAGAATCAGGAATCATAAACCAATTCCTTACAGCAAAATAGAATTTAAAACAGGCAATTCTAATTCATGATATGAAATTTATATCTAGATAGAGCAAAAGAAAACTGAACAGGTTATCGAGATTATAGCCTTAATTATGGAAAAGCCTAACTAATCAAGTGAGTAGTATACCCACGTTGGATCATATCATTACATCAAAAGCAATAGTGTGTCTATAGGGATCTAGCAAGCTATCTGAATTTAATACTTCTAAATTGTATGGCCTATCTAACAACCTTAACTACCCGATTAGTCAATTTAATAAGGGACCCTTATCCTAGTTGTCCTCCTAAATCATTTTAATCCTATTTATGAATGAGCATTTCTTAGGCGCAGGCTCGCAATGGTACGACTAACTTAAGTACCATCACGAGTTCGCAATCTTTTGCGAAAACAGACCTGCATGGGCCACCACAAAAACTTGTCACGACCCGCACCTGCTTTTTCGGATATGAGACGTGTCCAAGCCAGCCTACGCCGCAAAGTCGGCGGTAGAACGCTGTCAAGCCCGCAAAAAATAAATGTTCAAGAAATAATATTTGATGCTCATTCACATTTCTACATTTATTACAATATTTACATCATTTAAAATTAAAGGAAATACAAGATTTTATAATTAATGAAAATGGTACAACTGCTATCTATTTCTAGGTTGACATCAGCATACCCAAGCCTTTCCAATGCTAAGAGTGATCGCGGCTAAACCTGAAAAATGTTGGTTTTCAGTCAGGAATGGAACAAGTACACAAACCGACGGCAGTACAAAAACACAATAGAATTAACAAGACATGAAAATAACATATGAGATATGAAAACTGGAAGATAACTGATGACATGGCACGATAGAGAAGTAAACAAGGAAAAAACTAATAAAAGACATCTATCTAGGTGGTTTCAAATATCATTTTCGATATGTGAACGGCTAGGGGGTAAATCCGGCATCTACACATGTCGTTGCAGTTGCTATTGTTTACGAATAGACATCATGGGAATAGTTCTGGATAGTCCACATGTCTACTAAGATATTTCTCCTCCCGACTACTCCGTGTGACGAGCGTGTCAACAAGCAGCAAGATATATGTATAGACATGAAATAAAAAGACTACTATGAATCGAAAAGCAATCAAAAAGTGCACTTGCCTGAATCCTTGCACAAACCGTAGCCACAAGTAGAGGATGAGGGGATACTGATCTAGAAGCTGTCAACCTATAACACATATCGCACCACGAACCGTGCACGAAAACCACAAATCAATTCTAATGTTCTAGTTCTAAATAGTGGCTAGTTGGGTTACTTATCTAATAATAATTAATTCTGTAATAATTCACTTAAAAACCTAATTTAACCTAATAATAATCTGAATATAATCTAAACATGCAAGTTTGGCCATCAAAAGTCGTGTTTCTTAATTTTAGAAACCATGGCACGTAAATCGAGACGTGCCATTGACTTTTTAGTCAAACACTGTGAAATCTAGATTTTGAAAGTGCACTTTGGAAGATTTCAGTACCACAAGTGCGCTGGAATCGACCGTGCCGCAAAATCACGCTCTGGTCAAAAGATATCGCCGTTATGGCTAATCGTGACCAAAACGGGGATCAACCGATTAGTTCTGAGTTCAACAGAAAAAATAAAATACTAAATTAATGAAATAATTTCTAGGAAAAATATATGTCGTAGCGATCTGTGTTAGCTTTCCGAAACTTCAAATGGTTCATGACTTTGATTTCTGGTTCTCCCGGAATCTTAAAAACACCAAAACGTGTCAAGTTTCGGACAACCGACACTCTACGAATTTTCCAGAAACTTGGGTTCAGAAATTATGAAAATAAATTCGATATTCAGAAACTATACCTCAATACGTTTCCAAAAAAAAAACGGCACGTGAAAATGAGGTCCCAGTTGACGACAATCGCCTCGGGAAGTCGGGGAATCACCAGGATCAAACTCCAAAAGGAGGAGGCTATAATTAATTAGGGTTTGTGAATATACAATGCATATATATAGGAGAGAGAGAGAGAGGCGGTTACTGTAGCTGCGCCGACAGGTGGGCCCCCCGGGTGGATTATTGGATAATTATTTATTTAATTCAGAAAATCATTTAAAAATCATTTTAAGTCCAAATAAATCAAAATAAATTGCAGAAAAATTCAGAAAAATTCTAGAAAATTCTAGAAAATATTTATAAGTGTCTAGAATCTAAATAAAATATTTTTAACACAAAATATCATTATGTGACCTCACAGTAAATTTCCAAAGCCTATAAAATAGTATTTCTATAGGTTTTAATTATATAAAAATTCCCAAAAATTCTAAAAAATCCAGAAAAATTCTAAAATGTTCTAGAAAATATTTTTAGTCATTTAGAGCCCAAATAAAAATATTTGGTCTCAAAATACCCCCGTATGACCTTACAGTAAATCCTGAAAGTCCTAAAAAATAATAAAACCTTAAATATTAAATACCTACAAATATCCAAAAATTGTAGAAAAATATAAAATAGCTAAATAATATATATATAAGCTATCTAGAGGTCATATGACCTTAATATGGTCATAGCCCACCTACAAGCTTTGGCATAACTCACAATGGCCATAAAATTAATCATAAACAAATAAAATTAAAAAAAAATTAGAAAGTGGGCTTACAGAATTGATCATTTCGATGATAACCACAACGTTAATATTCTTGTCTTATACGAGTGCAACTGCAGCCTCGTACATGCGTCATGTCAATTTAGGGCGATCATTCCACGTGAGCACTGGTATGGTGATTCATACAGTAGGTATGATCGAACTTGTAAGGCGTGGCAAATTGGATTTGACTTGTGGTTTGATGCA
Organism: Iris pallida; assembly: GCA_029216955.1. Taxonomy (NCBI): domain Eukaryota; kingdom Viridiplantae; phylum Streptophyta; class Magnoliopsida; order Asparagales; family Iridaceae; genus Iris; species Iris pallida. The sequence goes on along the minus strand of JANAVB010016598.1, from coordinate 6,720,435 downwards.
AAGATGAATTCGAGGAACGTAGAGTGTGTCGGTTGACCGTGGGTAGATAGACTCGTATCCAAGACGAACAAATATTGCTTGACTAGCGATATTGTTAACGGTAGTGCATGAGAGATCAAATAGTAACGTCGGAAATTGATTTGGCTCCGAGATAGGATATCGCATGGTTCGTAGTAACTGTCCCTCATCGGTGATCTTCAATTATCGAGCGTAGCTTCGAGACAGCTGGCCCTAGAAGACTTGATCGCCAAATCAAAGTAAACATCACAGACCGTAGGACGACCCTAATAAAGTCACATGAGGAATTGCGTCAAGGATAAAATAAAGATGTAGTGCATGTTGGGGATAAATCTAGGCGAACGAATATATGTTTCGAGATTTGATGAAATAGCCATGAGCTGGATTGATAAGGATAGACTTCGATATTGGATCGAACATGTGTGCGAAGGGTTTTCTAGTCGATGATAGATGTTGATGAATGAGCTTAGCATATTGATGCGGATAGACGAATGCGAGAATCATATTGTGTACGAATGCGAGAATAAGGGAACGACCTAGAGATGGTGTCATAGAACTTGACTCACGTAAACGTTAGACACACATATGCTTAGCAAATGGTCTACATAGTGAAACGAACTAGTTGGGATTGTCCATGGGTAAAAGGATTCGTACTCGACCGAAAATCGGAGATGAACACGTAAGAGGACTTGTGTCGAAGCGATTGTTGTCTTTGAGCATCGGCGATACAATTTGACCTCTTGAGTCGTGAGAATTAAAGCACGGTGTCCGAATAAGTTACCTAGTGGTGGTAGCCTCCAACGTGATTCGCAGATGGTCTTGAGAACGTGAAGAGTTGCGAGTACGAAACCATATAGTCGTGACGAGACTTGGGCATGTTGAGCTTAGTTCATGCCATTGAGACGAGACCTCAGGAATTGTTGCGATCGGATACACGGCGACTTGATGCATGACGCATAGAATTTATAGTCCACACAAACCTGCGAAATAAGATATACAATTTTTGAATCGCATATTGTGCCATGACTTTGTTGGGTGATCACGTATGCATTGAATATGCATATACGATAGAATCGTATGAACAAACACTAGAGACTAGTGACCGATCGAAAGTACGTGATGACAAGTAGTTGAAGATAGGAAGCTACCTATTAGCTTCGTCCCAATATCCTACAACTGAGTTTTGCTGAAATGCATATATTGGTGGGACGCCTAAAATATGTGCATGATCTAAATTGAGTTGTATGATCCAAACGATAGTGGAACAAGATCGTGAAATAATCTAAGAGAAACACTTGGACTGAGTGTTGGTCTCAGTTCAAGGACGAACCTTGTTTTGAGTTATATATAATGTAATGCCCCGCTCCGTATGGTGCATTACGATGAGTCGTTGACTCGAAAAGTGGCGTTGATTCGATGAAGTATCGATGCGAATCGATGCAAGACTTACGTTGGTCTAATGAAGCATTGAATTAGTTCGAAGATTCTAAGAAATTGATGCAACGCACAAGTCCAAACTCGATCGAATATTGGCTTTAGTTGATTTCGTGTACAGACTACACTTTTACGCTGGACGATAAGAGGTCGACATTTTGCCTTATTCAGTAAAGTATCCATAAAACCAAAATATTGCCTTACGACGAGCTATGGCGAAGTTACTGGACTTAGCCTGTCAAGATGAATCCGGACTTAGACTTTCAAAGGCAGGCTCGGAGTATGGCTCGGCCGATGCGATCATCGCTAAGGTGGGTGACTCCAATGAACCTGCCTTTGCTTAGCCTAGACACATAATAATATGGACACTGTTGACACAAAATCACAGTCAACCAAATATTGATAGAATTGACTATATGATACTTGTGATAATTCAATACGACACATGAAGACTAAAGTCAGTACAAGCCAGACGACAGCTCGCACCTGCAATACAACATATCTTTGAGTCTGTATTTTACAATTTTATTGAGTCTAGATTTATGTAAACTGAGCTGTGCTGAGCATCTGAGACTTAACCTATACCTATACCCTAAAATCATAAGCTCCACGCAAATCAAAATGAGCCAATTTACCCATTGATCCATTCTGTGCTCTGGAGACAGAGTTCGGGCCGAACTCTGCCTCCTAAAAATCAGCACCCTAATTTTTAGGGTTGGCTGGTTGCAAGTTGTCCAACGGCCAAATTTTTGAATATTCCAACCAGAATTCTGGCCGAATTCTGCCTACCTAGTATCCTATAAATAGGCCATGAATTCTCTCATTTTTAAATCATCCAATCTTCTCATCTCTTCTCTCTAAAGCTCTATACAAGCCATACCCTTCTTCATCTACTAGCCACAAGCTCCCTAAGCCTCAAGTGCTCAATACTTTTTAGTTAGGAGTTTGTGCAAGAGTTCAAGAAGTTGCTTGAAAAATTCTAAGCATCGCCACTGCGTTCTTTGTAAGAAGTTGACGTGCTCTTCTGAAGAAAAGGTACGGGGTGTAACTACTATTTCACAAATAGTAGATTTAATCCTGAGCTAGAGTTCTCAGGCCTGGACTAGTCCTCCACGAGGGAAACCAGGTTAAAAATCGGCTGTGTTTGCGTATGCTTCCTTGCTCCTTATTTATTTCTGTATTTACTCTGATTACTTTCAGTTTGTGAAAGAGTTTAATTTTTAATTGGCTATTATTGTTATAAACTCTATTCATCTCCCTCTAGAGTTGCCATCTGTTCTTCAATTGGTATCAGAGCTCTGTTCTCTCTACAAGGACTAACATTCTAGAGCTGATCCATGGCAACCACACAATCCATGATTTCCAATCACGGTGAAAGGCAGTCCACTCATAGGCCTTCCCTATTTGATGGAACGAACTACACCTATTGGAAAACAAGGATGAGCTTTTATCTCAAGTCGTTAGACTTTGACCTGTGGACCATTGTCACTGATGGTTACAAATAGCCCGCCAGGATAGTTGTCAATGGTGATCTCTCGTTGAGAAACCACATGACAAATATTCTGACGAGGAGAAGAAACAGGCAAGTCTAGACGCGAGAGCTATTAATGCTTTATTCTGTGCTATAGACAGGAATGAGTTCAACAGGGTCTCAATATGCACCACCGCACATGAAGTATGGAGACTTCTAGAAGTGACGCATGAAGGAACCACCCAAGTCAAGGAATCAAAAATAAGTCGTCTCACTCAAGAATATGAGGCTTTCAAGATGAAGCCAAATGAGACGATCACACAAATGATTACAAGATTCCTCGACATCATCAACCCCTTGTCTTCTCTCGGCAAATAATATACAAATCATGAGAAGATCCGCAAGATACTTAGGGGCTACCAAAGATTTGGAACCCTAAGGTGACAACCATCATAGAAGGAAATGATCTCACAACTATGTCTATGAAGACTTTGATGGAAAAGCTGATGACTCATGAGCTTGACCTCAAAGACTTCGAAGAGCCTGCTCCTAAGGCTAAGGAGGTCGCCCTCAAAGCTCACCGACGAAGGGCTGACCCCAAAGAAACGGATGACGACAACTCGGAAGGTGATGATCAAGCTCTCATTGTCTTCAATTTCAAGAAATTTCTTTGCTTCAATCGAAGAAAGAAAGAACCACAAGAAGATGACGAAGAAGAGCCAACATGCTACGGTTGCAAGAAGACTGGACACGTCCGAAAAGACTGTCCATTCTTAAAGAAGAGAAACCGTTATGAGAAACCATACAAGAAGGCTTCCTCAAAGAAATATGCCAACACAAGCATTTGGCATGAAAGCGAAGCTAGTGACTCCGAGGAAGAAAAGGACTCTCCTTAAGACACTGCAAATGTGTGCCTAATGGAAACGTCCGACAAGGTATCAAACGAAACTCTTGATGATTTCACTTTTGATGAACTTGGCGATGCTTTCACCGATTTACTTGATGACCACAAGAAAGTCATTGGTAAATATAAACACGCCAAGGAAAAGATCAAAAGTCATAAAGTCGAAATTCAAAGACTCTTTTTATTGCTTGATAACATTAGAGACACTTCACCCACGGAAGTCACAAATGAGGTGTCTAAGCTTAAATTAAGCCTTCATGATGTCGAAGCACGTATTGAACAACAAATACAAGAAATCACCACACTCAACACGGAGCTTGCTGAAGAAAAGAGTAGACACAAGATTTCTATTACTAAGATATATGGTTTGAATGCTAAGATTGATAAACTGCAAGCTGTCTCTAAGAAATTAGAGATTAGATTGGAAAAACAGGTTGCTCAACCTCAAACCCAATCACATAAGACACACACAAAGCATGATACTACTCATGCTAGTCAACCATGCCATCCACCTGCAGCACGTAATCATGCTTATATGTACACTCACTTTCATAAAGCACACAAACCACATGCATGTAGAAATAATTCTCATATGACACATAATAATCATGCTACACATAGATAAAATTATCACTATGTTGCACCTAAACAAAATCACCATCATATTGCTAATAGATATAAACATCATCCAGCAGCCACATATAGTCATCATCATGCTCCACACCACTCTTACCATGCTACATATAGACATTATCACCATGCTACTCCACACCACTCTACATATAGATATCATCACCATGCTACTCCACATCATTCTACATATAGACATCATCAACATGCTTCTAGCATAAATAGGAATGCTATCTATACTTATTGTGGATTACATGGACATATTTTACCACAATATAGAGTTAGAAGATTAGTAGATAGAAATATATATGCATGGTTTTTGAAAACTAACTTTTCAGGACCCTCAAGAACTTGGGTACCAAAGGTCACATATACTCTTGATGTAGGTGGACCTTCCCTCCTCAACTAAGAGTAAGTGGATTCTCGATAGTGGATGCTTGCGGCATATGATAGGAAACGTAAATCTTTTCGCATCACTATCGATGAAGAGAGAAGGATATGTATCCTTCGACAACAACCTAAAAGGGTATATTATAGGTAATGGTATTATTGGACATCCTTCTTCTCCCGTAATAAAGGATGTCTGCCTAGTGACCGAGTTAAAGCATAACCTGCTCAGCATTAGTCATCTTGCTGACCATGGATATGACATTAACTTTGGACAAGATAAATGCTTTATTTATGATAGGTCAACGGGAGACATCACTTTTGAAGGGATAAGAGAAGATAATATTTATATTTTCTATCTATCAAGAGACACTAATAGTGCAGGTTGATGCCTATATGCTCACAAGGATGAAAGATTACTGTGGCACCAGCGTCTTGGTCATGCCAATATGGATACTATATCCAGGCTATCGACTAAGAAGCTAGTTAGAGGCTTGCCCGACATCACATTCAAAAAGGACACGGTATGTGCCGAATGTGAATTGAATAAGGCAACCAAGTCCTTATTTCATTCCATAAACTCTGTAAGTACTACTAGACCCTTGCAATTACTTCATATGGATTTATTTGGCCCTAGTAGAGTAGCCAGTCTTGGTGGAAAACTCTCTACCTTTGTTATTGTTGATGACTTTTCTAAATTTACTTGGGTTTTCTTTCTTACAAATAAAAGTGATGCTATTTCAGTTTTCAAGATTTTTGTTAAGAAAGTTCAAAACAAAAAAGGCTACATGATTACTCGAATCCGAAGTGATCATGGAGGCGAATTCGAAAATACTGATTTTAAAAAGTTTTGTGATTCCAATGGTTTTGATCATGAGTTTTCTTGTCCAAGAACTCCGCAACAAAATGGTATTGTGGACCGGAAGAATAGGACTCTTGGCGATATGGCTAGAGTTATGTTGAATAAGTTTTTACTTCCGAAATACTTTTGGGCTGAAGCTGTCAGCACAGCGTGCCATATTTTGAATAGGGTGCTTATTCGTCCTATTAAGAAGAAAACACCCAATGAGCTTTGGTTTGGATGAACCCCAAATATTTCTTATTTTAGAGTTTTTGGTTGTAGATGTTTTATCCTTAACACCAAAGACAACTTAGGCAAATTTGATGCCAAAGTTGACGATGGTATATTCCTTGGCTATGCTGACAAGAGTAAGGGATATAGAGTATTTAACAAACGCTCATTAATTGTGGAAGTCTACAAATGTGACTTTTGATGAAGATAACAGTACAGCAGCTACTCTTGATGATGATGTTGAGCCATCAACTTCTACTCCAATGAATACCACTACCGAAACTAATTCTCTGGAGGGCTTGCCAAATAAATTCTTTTTCAAGCCGTCACATCCAAAAAATTTGGTAATAGGTGAGGTTTCACACGGAGTAACTACGATATCATCATTAAGAGACTCCATTGCTAGTACTGCCTTTATTTCACAAATTGAGCCAAAAAATATTTTAGAAGCTTTTAATGATGAATTTTGGATTTCTGCCATGCAAGAGGAACTCAACCAATTCGAGAGGAGCCAAGTATGGGAACTCGTTCCAAGACCGGCAAATCACTCGACTATTGGAACCAAATAGATTTTTAGAAACAAAGTAAATAAAGATGGTTCAGTTACATGCAACAAAGCTCGTCTAGAAGCTCAAGGATACAACCAAGAGGAAGGTATCGACTACGATGAGACGTATGCTCCTGTTGCGAGATTAGAATCCATTCGGATGCTTTGTGCATTTGCTAATTTTCAAAATTTCAAATTATTTCAAATGGATGTTAAAAGTGCTTTCTTGAATAGATTTATTAAGGAGGAAGTTTATGTAAAATAATCCCCTATTTTTGAAAATCATAAATTTCTCGACCATGTTTTCAAGCTGAAGAAAGCGCTATATGGCCTCAAACAAGCCCTTAGAGCTTGGTATGAAAGACTAAGCAATTTCTTGCTTGAAAAAGGTTTTTCAAAAGGGAAAATTGACACCACACTTTTCATAAAATCTTTCAAAGACACTATTCTCCTAGTACAAATATACGTTGATGATATTATATTTGGTTCTACTGATGAAACTTTCTGTCAAGATTTTGCCAAGTGTATGCAGACCGAGTTTAAGATGAGCATGATGGGGGGCTCAACTACTTTCTTGGACTACAAGTCAAACAAACATCAAATAGAACTTTCATCTGTCAGTCAAAGTATACAAAGAACATGCTGAAGAAATTTGACCTTGACAACGTCAAACCTAGCAGCACTCCAATGGCCACTACAACTAAACTAGAACCAGATAAAGCGGCAAACCTGTGGATCAACGTAAGTATCGAGGCATGATAGGCAGTCTACTTTATTTAACTGCTAGTCGTCCTGATATTATGTTTAGCGTTTGCCTGTGTGCTAGATATCAAGCTAATCCTAAAGAATCACACATGACCGCTGTTAAGCGTATCTTTCGATACCTTAAGGGTACAGTTACAGTGGGCCTATGGTACCAAATCAATATCGTTTGACCTTATTGGTTACTCTGATGCTGATTTTGCCGGATGCAAGGTCGACCGTAAAAGTACAAGTGGCACATGTCATTTATTAGGAAAAGCTCTAGTCTCTTGGTTTAGCAAGAAGCAGAATTCTGTCGCACTATCCACAACCGAAGCTGAATACATCGCAGCCGGGCGTTGTTGTGCACAAATTCTGTGGATGAAGCAAACCTTTGAAGACTACAATTTATCTTTTATGCACATTCCAATCTTTTGTGACAACACTAGTGCTATAAATCTCACTAAGAACCCCATATGTCACTCACGCATGAAACACATTGAAATACATCACCACTTTTTGCGTGATCATCAGCAAAATGGCACTATTAACTTAGATTTTATTGTCACTGATCATCAGCTAGCAGATTTCTTTACAAAACCATTATCCGAAGAGCGTTTCAATTTTCTCTGTCGTGAACTTGGAATTTTAGATGAAGCTGTTATTTATTAAAATAACCTGCATAAATATCGAGTATGTCTTGATTCTTTATGATGAAATTACTATAAGTACAAGTCGAAAGGGTCCTTCTGACAACAAGGCGTAAAAACTTAAGCGACACGGTGCACTAGTACTCAGGACTACCGCTAGCTGGGATCCGGCCCCTGCAGCTAACCCATGGTAGCTTCAAAATATTAAATTATGGCATAATTCCTTGTTTATTACATGGTTTATTTTTATTTATCACATGCTACAATACAAATTTTCCAACTTCACTGTCATTCAGCATTGCTTATTTAACAAAGTCTTTCTAAATTTTATACATGTATCATATTCTTTTGGTCTCCCTCACTTCATTATTCTTTTTCACTTAATCATTTCTTTTTGTCTCTCTCACTTAATCATTTTTTATGGCCTAATTTTTGTTCTAGTTCCAGCAACCGGAATTTGGGCCGAACTCTATCTTATCCAGAGTTCGGGCCGAATTCGGCTTGGCTATTCCAGAACCGGAAGCAGCCTCAGTCGTTGATCAACTTTTGATCCAATGGTCAATATCTGTTCCGACCATTCGAATCCTTACACAAATATTCGGGTTCCCCTCTTCTCTCTCCTCCATTGCCACCTTCTACAACTCTCCAAACTATTTTTCTCCAAACCCTAACCCTAGTTCTTCCTTCCTAGAGCATATCTCTTTTCAAAACTCAAGGAGAAGGCTTCTCTCACCATTCTCCTTCATATTTCATCATCACATTGAGGTATATTTCAATACTTTTCTCCATCTCAATTTCCTCCATTGTCTTTATTATTTCATGGCTCCACGATTGTTCAATAGGGGGAAGAGACTTCGAACCGAGGGAGCGTCCTCTTCGAATGCTCTTCCTCGTGTTGAACTGCCCGTTGAACAACCCAATCAACCACCTATCCACCCGTTGTTCAACCCACCTCATCCACTCGACCCCAACACGTATGACGACCGGATATTTGTATCACTTGACGCCTCCAATGCATGGTTTAGTGATTTTCGAACACGTCCGGTGTTTGCGGGTCATCCTATCAATTTTACTATTTTTTCTCAATATGATTCACTTTTCCATGATCTTTGTCTTGATGAACTTGTCACCACCAACTCGGTTATCTATCGCAATGCTATACAAATGTTCTATTGCAACCTAACTCATGATGATACACATATTTTTTCACGGTTTGCGGGCATTGATATTTCTTTCGATGATTTCGACTTGGCCGAACACCTTGAACTCCCGGAGCCAAACTCAAGGGAAAAACTTATTGAAGCTCGATCGTTTCAATTTCTCGATGGGTCTTCCCTCGAAAGCTGTAAGGACGACTTGTGTACCACTAACACACGTCTTCGTAAGCTTTTGGTCAAATTTCTCAATCCCTATTTTTATGAACTTCATCAGATTATTTTTAACACTATTCTACCCAAAGCGGGATCCACCGATGAGGTTACCTACTTTGAAATCTCGGCTTTGTATCATCTCCACTTTCATGTTCCATTTAATCTTCCACGCACCATGATGGACTGGATGATTAACGCTAGGAAGAAACCAAGATCCTTGGTTTATGCTCTTTATCTTCCTATGCTTTTTCGTGCTTTTCGCGTACCTCTTGATGAGTGCCAGTTTCTACCTGCCCCTGCCTTCCTTCTAAGGCACGATGGCTTCAGGCAGCAGTTGGTTCACCTGTTGTGTCCGAGCACTCAGACAATGAGCCCGATGCCCCTCCTCTTGGACAGGATCATTTTCCTCCTCCTCCTGCTACTCTTGAGTCACTGCAGACTATGCTCCGTGATCGATTCACCGTAGAGGATGATCGCTGGACTCATCTTGACTAGCGGACTACCTTGCAGATGAGTGCCATTAGCAACTCACTGCCCGATATTCGGTACTCTATGTCCCGGTATCCTTCTATGTCTATTCCCATGGAGCGGGACACTGCTCGCGATGGATATCGTATCGATGACCCTTGGGTTATCCGCTACTTGGAACCGGATGCGGCCTTCGTGGACCCTCGTCATTCCTTCACTGATCCATCCGACGACGCTAGGCCTTCACGAGCTCGATGATGGATATGGATGTCTACTAGCTGCTGCTACTGAGGATCGTAGTTTATGTTTTCTACATTTTGGATTTTAGTTGATGTAGCTGCTTTTATGTACTTTGATTGTCGTAGACTTATTTCTTATTTGTGACTCTTGAGACATTCAGTAGTTTTATCAGTTTCTATGCAATATCATCTATTAGTGTGCTTGCCAGTTATTATGATTTTTTTTGATAAATGCCAAAAGGGGGAGAAATATTTGCTTTGCTATATTCATTATAGCATATTGCTTTGCTATATTTATTATAGCATATTTTCTATCATTATGTATATGTGCTTTGGGAAAAGAATAGACAACAGGAACAGAGCATTATTTACGTGGGAGCTATTGCTAGCTCGGCACTGATTACGGGGGAGCTACGCCATTTCTTTTAAATGTGTCCAGGTATGAATATTGAATATACAAATATCATTTTGTCAATTATCAATATGGGGGAGATTGTTGACACAAAGTCACAATCAACCAAATATTGATAGAATTGACTATATGATACTTGTGATAATTCAATACGACACATGAAGACTAAAGTCAGTACAAGCCAGACGACAGCTCGCACCTGTAATGCAACATATCTTTGAGTCTGTATTTTACAATTTTATTGAGTCTAGATTTATGTAAACTGAGCTGTGCTGAGCATCTGAGACTTAACCTATACCCATACCCCAAAATCATAAGCTCCACGCAAATCAAAATGAGCCAATTTATCCATTAACCCATTCTGTGCTCTGGAGACAGAGTTCGGGCCGAACTCTGCCTCCACACAGAGTTCGGGCCGAACTCTGCCTCCTAAAAATCAGCACCCTAATTTTTAGGGTTGGCTGGTTGTAAGTTGTCCAACGGCCAAATTTTTTAATATTCCAACCAGAATTCTGGCCGAATTCTGCCTACCTAGTATCCTATAAATAGGCCATGAATTCTCTCATTTTTAAATCATCCAATCTTCTCATCTCTTCTCTCTAAAGCTCTATACAAGCCATACCCTTCTTCATCTACTAGCCACAAGCTCCCTAAGCCTCAAGTGCTCAGTACTTTTCAGTTAGGAGTTTGTGCAAGAGTTCAAGAAGTCGCTTGGAAAATTCCAAGCATCGCCACTGCGATCTTTGTAAGAAGTTGACGTGCTCTTCTGAAGAAAAGGTACGGGATGTAACTACTATTTCACAAATAGTGGATTTAATCCTGAGCTATTGTTCTCAGGCCTGGACTAGTCCTCCATGAGAGAAACGAGGTTAAAAATCGGCTGTGTATGCGTATGCTTTCTTGCTCCTTATTTATTTCCGCATTTACTCTGATTACTTTCAGTTTGTGAAAGAGTTTAATTTTTAATTGGCTATTATTGTTATAAACTCTATTCACCCCCCTCTAGAGTTGCCATCTGTTCTTCAGACACTATTGTTAGAATTGCTAGGCGATAACACCGTGCATGCTAACAAATGACTCAATGCACCTAGCTAAGGAAATATCCCATCTTGTATGCTTTTTTAGAACATGAAAAAAACTGAGAAAATATACAAACTCTCGCACCGTACTCTACGCTTGTGCAAACACACAACTTATATTTTGAGTAGATTTACTTATGCATTCAACTATGAACGAAAGTTTTGTCACTTAGATCGTACCACAATTTGAGACATGAAACAATGAATGGGTTACAACAATGAAATATTAAGACTATCTACATAATCGTTTCGAGTAGAGTATAGCAACATTAAAAGGCTTCAGGACCGATGGGTCGCCAAGGCGGTTCCCGCACAAGGGATGACGTAATGAATGAATGTATAATCGAATAAATATGTGAATGAACAAACAATCAAATGAATGAATGCATAAGTGTATGATGGGCCAAGTGAAGGAAAGAAAAGAAAGAATGAATGAAAGAAAGGAAAGAAGGATTAGCAACAGGTATGACGGGGACGTGCAACGGGGCTCGTTACCCGCGCTGCACAGATGCCGCCGCCAACCTAGTCGGTAATCGACTACGATGCAAATACAACCCGTTAAGTTAAAAATGACAAGACAATACGAAATGGTCGCGGACAACCCAACGTATACGGGGAGGATCAAATGAGGATGCCAAGGCAACGATCAAGAAAATGATCGAATGGGGCTACGTGACGTTTATATGCGGCCTGGTCATTCAAGCGGCGTTAGTCGGGTATTACGTGGCCTATCAGAGGTGTACCAGCCAGCCGGCTGATAGGGACTCACGTTACCAGAAGGAAGTCCAAATGGCTTGTAAATCCAGCGACTGGTGCATATAGATTAAGTTGGCTCGATTGCTGCAATCCGCGTGTGAGCCCTTGCATTTAAACAAGTAATCTAAGTAAGCTGACCAACTGGAACATCTGAAAGAAACTTGAGTACGTTGTCCACCCAAGGTTGGAACACGCCCTTGACACACTTGAATGCTTATGTAAATTTGTTAAGTCTTTTAGGTATTATATGCTGGTTAACTTGGTTTACTTTGGACATGGAAAACCGGACAGTAAGTATGGGTAAGTCGTGCATGTTATTTTCTATGCGACACTCGATATTTGTAACACGAAATAGGTTTTGCAATATGCCAGGAAACTAATCCTAAGGCAAAATTAGTAAGACAATGAATGATAGATGCGCACAAATGTAAATTGAACGTGTTTGGTAATGATAGCGAATGGACGAGCTAGCCTCCCCACCAGTGCATAACAATGTACTGATAACCCTACAGATTGCTTGCAGGGTGCAGGAGACCTCGTCGGGTGCGGAGCTTTCCTTCGAACGTGCTAAGGCGCAGAGCTAACTCTGGAGCCATGGGGCATTGCAAAGGAGCTGAAGCACCATATACAGGACATAATGTATCGGAACATCGCCATGAATTATCCCATCTTGTAAGCCACTTGGCACGTATTTTATATTTTGAGAGAGAGATATTTGAGCGAATCGTAATCTCGGCCTAACCACGCTTGTACTACTTCTTGAAAATCAATAAAGGCTATTGAGTTTTGTTTCAAATTGTGTTCATTTACTTTCGCTGCAAATGGGGACACTCTCTGCGACTTTGTGGCCTAGCTTAAATCGACCATTTCTGGACTTGGACTTGCACGAGTGCAACCTAGGCTTGTGCGACATCACGTCTTAGCGAGGACGATCGGTCCTACGGGACCGGGACGTGACATATGTATAATTCAGATGGGTTAGAAAAAAAAACTAAAATGGTCTTTTTGTAAAAAATGAAGCTCCACATTTTCAAAAGCGGTTCATAAAAACCTGATATTTATCCCCAAAAAACACAATTTTTTTACCACACATATCTATATACTGTGTTCCAAAAAACTAAACTAAAAATAAAATAAAATAAAATAAAACAACATTCCTTAGCTAATGTTGAAGGACACTCTTTCCACACAATATTTGCAATCTACCTCCACAAATCCATTGCATTGTGACCATCACTGTTGTTCCTGAAGTCTTACATTGTTCTTGTTGGATTTGCGAGATTAGAATCAAAAAATTATCCAGTAGATTGAACTTCCATCACCCATTCTCAACTTGCTTGGCTATACACTCTGGCGCATCTGCTTAATGCACTAATGCTGCATAAGTGCAAGTGGTAACCGGGTTCTCAACCAAAAAGAACAAGCAACAATCAATTCATGTCTATAAATGCGCATAGCCACATTGGGTGGCAAGTGGCGACGGTTTGGTACAATTATCACAATCTTATAAAAGCGCACTGCAAAGTTACTTGTTTTAAGGTTATCATGGTCTCAATTCCCAATTGCATTAATCGATATCTAGTCGAGTCGAGTCGAGTTAACACCGCTCACCTAAAACCAAACCCTACCTAGAGGCAGCCTAGTCAACACTAGAACGCATAACACGAACACAGTGGCGGAGCTCGACTAAAATATTGAAGAGGACAAGTTATATTTTTTATAGGAACAAATTATATTTTCGGAGAGACCAGATTAACCATGACCTCCCGTTCCCCATTAAGCTCCGCCTCTGCACGCACAGGGACACCTTGTCAAGCGAGAGAGAGAGAGAGGGTGTGGACAGGGGCGGCCCACGGATAAGTCCGATAAGACTTCGGATTTGGACAACCCTCAGGCTCAGTATGATTCCAATAGAGGTTGGGATCGTAGATGACCCTCCAAGATCGACCTATAATAAGGTCCAAGGGTGATAGGACAACCCAATCCCCTGGGCCGGCCCTGGGTGGAGAAATGGGCGTTGGGAGGAGCGGGTGTCCCACAAGTAGCTCGGCGCCATCTACACAAACCATTGCATCAATGCAACTTGTGTGGACCGGCCAGTTTTCAGGATTTTTGTTACAGATCTCTCCAACCTGCTGTAATGGCTGATATGGACCTTTACCAGACCTTATTGTTACATTCATGGCTTGCTTTCTTCTTTGGACAGGGGGATTCCTTATTTTTGTGTCAACACTGTAGATGTGGGACTTGGTTTTGTGTCGACTATATAGTTCCTAATAGCAATAAATAGGTATCCATCACTCTTGTTCAACTAGTTTTCGGGAAAACAATCATTTAATCGAAGAAAGGTTATATCCTCTTCGACCAAAATATGTTGATAGGACAAATTTTAATAAGTTCCGCAAAGGCATTGATATCGATAGTTGGATGTGCATGTGAGACCTCCATATTTGCTCCATACTATTTCGACGAAACTTGATCATAAATAGCGACTAATGTATACGTGGAATGCAAACATTTGTTCCATTCGAATGGAGATAAGAGAAATATCTTTTTGTTTGTCCACTATAAAGATTGTTGAGTTCGGTGACGGCAAAATCCGTCGCTAAACGATGAAAATCCACTCTAAACTAAAATAGTGACGGATTCAACAACATCATGTTGCTGAAAGTATCACGTGGTTGATCGTCGGTGCGACAGATGGGCAAAGAAAACCCAACGACGACATGGTGATATTATAGCGGTGATGGATTTGGCGACGAAATGAGCTCAACAAATTTTCATGCTATACGACTATCGAGTGATGGATTGACGACTCTTGTGCGACGGACAAAATGATTTTGTAGCGATGATTTTTTAGCGACACAATTGTTTATGATATACAATTTGAGTACATGTACTCTATTAGCGACAACGCGGCGACGCACATGTCCGTCGCTAGATGTTGCCTGTCTCGTTGAATAAGTCGCACGCTCGTCACTAAAGTTAATTAATTTTTCTTAAATAATAGTTTGGAAATCCTGTATACATAATAACTAATCCAATAGCATAATTTTACATTTATCTTATCTAAGGAAATATAATATATAAATAATTAACTGTGAAAACAATAAATAAACAAACTTTGATATACATATAGAAGAAATGATACAAGTCCATCACTAATAAATATTACAAGTCCATTATTCCTATACATGTCTGATATATAAGAAAATATCACAACAAATATCTGTTACAACAAGACTAGTGTCATGGCACACGCGACGCGTGTGCAACGCGTATTACAAATAGTGATATTATTTTATGCAGCAAAGATAATATACAACCAAACTTATTTAAAAATTTATTAAAATTATTATTTTTCAATAAGAAATTTTATATGTTAGAAATATTGAAACAATCTTTTTAACAAAGAAAACATCCAACCAAACTTACTCAACAGAAATATTAATCTTCCAATAATAATAAAAAATCACTCAGATGACAAAATTATAATAATAAAACGTTATTTATCAGCATCTTCGAGCAGTATATCATCCAAATACCCCTGGTATTTGGATTATATTATAGTATGAATATCGATTTAAATTATTAGATAATTGAATTTTTAAATGACATCTATAAATCAATTTTGTTGTTTAAATATTTGTATAGCCACCGTACAATAAGAAATAACCAGAAAAAAAGACATATGGCTTAATAAGAAAAAAAATATTTTTTTTAAAAATACGGATATAAGATTAAAAAAATCACTTTCTTAATTTTCTCCTTGCTCCGTTCTTCATTATTTTTGCCTCCTCTTGTAGGTCAGTACAACACATTTCCAAATTAAAAAATAAAAAATATGAGATTCATTTAAATACTTTTCTAAGTTTTTTTTTTATATTTTTAATATAATATCCATTTAAACATTTATTTGAATTATTAGATAGTTGAATTTTCAAATTACATCTATAAATCCATTTCATTGTTTAAATATAGGTCAAGCCACCGCACAATATAAAATAACCATGAAAGAGAAATATACGGTTTAATAATGAAATAACATTGAAAAATATATGAAATAAATGTAAATCTAAAATTTAAAAAATGTGTGTTCTGTGACTGCCCGAGATTAAAGTGTGTTGTGATAACACGCCATATTTTATCGACCAGGGTTTACTTTTTCAATATACACAATTTATAGATAGATTTTTTTTAAATGTAGATTTGTTGTAGATAGATAGTGTTATTGTTATCACAATAAAGAAATTTAAAAATAATAATATGGCATAATTAGTTCAAGTATAAATTTAAATTGTTTTAGATAATATAACAGAATTATTCCAATCAAAATTTAAATTATGTTTTTTTTAGATAATATCCAAAAATATCCTAATTAGTTTTTTTAAATAACATGTAAGAATGATCCTAATCGATTTTTTTAAATTTAAATGATATGTGTGAAATTATCTTAATCATGATTTTTTAAATTAATATAAAAGAATTATGTCAAAAAAAAATTTTGTGCATCTACATTCCAACCCTATTGGTTCATTTCTAGTCGTTCGAGAATCCGCCAACTAAGTTGGTGCATCATCCTCGCTTCTGCAATTTTTTAAAACTTTGACTTTGAAAATTTTCAAATATATATCCACGTGGATAAAATTTTCTCATGGCATATAGTTCACCAAATTGTGAAATCAAATTTACGGATGCCTTATAAAGTAGGATGACATCTATATGATTAGTCGGCAGCATGCACTACAAAAATTTGTCATATTAGCGACGTTCCAAAACATCGCTAAACTCGGTGAAAACGTCGCTAAATGTAGCGACGTTTTGGACGACGTTTTAGAAACAACGGAAAAAAATGTGTCGCTAAACGAGAAAACGTCGCAAAACGTCGCTAGGGCGACGTTATTTGGCGACGTTATTTGCGACGTTTGTTCGTTGACGCTAATTAGCGACGTATAAGGCGACGTTATCGTGTGGTCGCTGTTTAGCGACAATTTTACGACGACGAGCTGACATCATATTTGGTGCCACGTGTTGCCACATCAGCATTTAGCGACGCTTTTAGCGATATTTATTAACGTCGCTAAAATTTAGAGACGAATATGAACGTCGCTAAAAACGTCGCTAAGTTAAAAAAAAATATAAAAAAAAGGTTCCAGAATGCAAATGGAGCTGGAGCCTGAGCCAAAATACAGAATACAAAATACAGAATCCAATCCTTGGGTTCGCCGACCCCCTCGGTGGAACACTCAACACCGGCACGCATAATACATTCCAGAATATACAAAAAATATAAAGAAAAAATACTATCCGTAACGAACAATGTCAATATATAATATCCTGAACAAACCAAATCAATATCCGCAAATACGTACAAACTCAATATCCTCAACGAAAAAAATGAATATCCCCAAATACATACAAAGTCAAAAATGTAGTACAGTCCAAAAATGCAAAAACAAAACTACTGATCGCCTGGAGCTGGAGCTGGACCCGGTGCTGGAGGAGGAGCGCCACCAGATGACTGTCGTTGCAACGTCAGGATCGCCTGATACTCCTCCGGTGACAACAGAAGGACGAGCATGTCCTCCCGTGCACAGTCGGATGTAGACGATGCTCCCAGCGTACCAGCAGACGGTCGCTCCGTAGCCATCTCCTGGAAATGCTGCATCTGCTTGACCAACCGCTGCGTAGCCTCCTCCGTAGTGCGGGTCATCTGTCGCAGCGCCTCCGTTGTCTCCTCCATCCTCTCAAAGTATGAGATGAGCGCAAAATCATCTGTATGCGGCACCCCCATCCTCTGCAGCATCTCGTCACGTAGAACTGCGATCTGTGCATCGACACTCTGCTGGTGGCAGAGCGACTCCTCAGTCTGTACGGGACCGGGCACACTAGTGTCAGTCGCAGAGGTCTGTGACACAATGAAGGCACCATAGGAGCCCGTACCATAGTACGTACCCCTATACATGCCACTAACGGCCTTCATCCACAGCTCGTCATCTGACTGAGCTACGGCGGTCGGGGACTGCTGGAATGTGCTAGCACCACCTCCCTCTGACCGTGTCGGCCCGACCTCCCTAAGCCTCAAAACCTCGGCCTAAAAATAACATCTATATGAATTCTCACGTGGTCGCTAAAAATTAATACTAATGCACTAGCATTAAGTAAAACTTCTAAAACTCGACCTAGAAATAACATCTATATGAATTTTCTATATAACTAAAAATTAATATTAATGAACTAGCATTAAATAAAACTTACGTAGGTGTCCCGGACCTTGTCATCTACGAACCGCTCCCCCTTCGTGTGCGTGGCGAGGAACAAGGTCACCATATTCGGGACTTCTTCCGATTCAACCTGTTACGAAATTATTATATGATTTGTCAGTTAAGTTGAAAGAAATATATTACTATAAAATATTAATTATGGGTATACGGAGAGATACTTACCATATGGGTGAAGAAATCCATGATGGACCGTGATCCACCACACCACTGCGACCCCGCCTGTCGCGCTCTTTTAGACTTCGCGGACTTCTCCTTGTAGGCTTCCTCCTCGAATCTCCTCTACATTACCGTCCAGTTGGCGGCAGAGATCCAACCCTGAATAGGCTCTCCCCGACGGTCGCGATCCTTTTGGTCGAGGATCGCGTCCCTAATGAGCTTGCTGGCGACGCTGAAAAATATAGCCTCGACAGCAACGGTGCGGTGGGGAAGGAAGAAGTAAGTCCGCTGAAAAAATCATAGAAGTACATAAGTTATAACATAACATACTAAATGTTAAAAAGAAATAAACTTTTACATACCGAAAAGTGCTTAAACCAGAAGGCCTTCCTGTCGGCCGGGACATCCCTCCAGTTGATCCAGGGCCCGCCGTAGTTCCGTCGCAGGAATGTACCCAGCGACCGGTGTACGGAGAACGGATGATACCTGTAAAATGGAAATTAAAATTTAGTAAACAAGTTTATAACAAATTTAAACTAATTAAATGCAATAATTTCACTAACCGCCTGGTCCGAGTACAGGCCCAAATCTCCATCCTCAGATCCCCTACCGGGCAACACAGAGGATCTGTCTCAAATGGGAGCTGTACTATGACCCTCCCCCGCCTCCTGCCCCGCCCCCTGCCCCTGCCCCTGCCCGCAGCCTGCCCCTCGCCCTCGCCCTCGACGTGGGCCTCGGCCTCGACCTGCTCCTCAATAGTGGGGTCGACCTTTGGAATACTCGACGGTACTAGTTGCGTAGAAGAAGAAGGTCCTAGCCTCGAACTGCTAGAGCCAGGTATGGAGACACTGCCGACGACTAGACCGCTAGTGTATACTAGAGTGCAGGGGGATGAGGACTCGGTAGGAGTGGTAGATAGAGACTGTCGGGGTCGTCGACTCCCACCAGCACCGGAACTAAATGATCCACGTCGAGCCATATCTGAAAAATACAGAAGTATACCATACTACATCTTAAAAAAACAAAGTATACCATGTTGGCCCATTGGTCATATGGTCAAACTGATTTTATTAATTAATCATACTCTGTTTCGATATATGGAGCTAGTCAGGATATCTCGGACTCTTGGACATGATCAAGAACGGCTATCTACTCAGTTCAAGACCGAAGCGTTGTTTGCCTGTTCGAGCCTGTATTTCTTTGAGCAATATAATCTTTTATTTTATTGAGTCTAGAAATACATTGTACACCGAGTCGTACTGGCAAATAAGCTATTCCAAAGTGATTTCAAAATATTTTTAAAAATGTCCTTAGTTTTGAAAAACATTCGTATTTACAAAAGCTCCAAAAAGGTTTTCAAAATTCCCCAAAATCTATTTTGAAAAACCCTAACCTAATCCTGACAGAACTCGGCCAGAGTTCGGCCAGAGTTCGGTTAGTGACCGTTTTGATTTTTTGAATTCCTTGGAACTTGGTCCTCCTGCAGTTGCGGATTTGATCGAGATTTGCTCATCGAGTTCTGCCCGAATTCTGCCCGAATTCTGCCAGAATTCTGTCTTTGGAACTCCTATAAATAGAGAAGGATTTCGATCATTTTAACTCACTCATTCACTTTCAATCTTCTCTTTATTTAAAGCCTACTGTCTTCCAAAGAGTTTTTCTCGAGCTTTAATTTTCAGATCCCAAGCCAGTTACAATCCTCTAGTCGATTTGCCAGTGCGATACGGTCTAGAAGTTTCAGAGTGATTGTAATCAGAAGGCTTGATAGAAGAATACCTCTTCACGATTGAAGTTGGACGAGTTCTTCGTATCAAAGCGTGCGTTGTAGAAGTTGTAAGGACTTCGTAGGAAAACTTGCGGTTTTGCCAATAGTGGATTCAACTGGTAGCAAGAGTTCTACTGACTGGACTAGTCCTCAACAGAGGGAAACCAGTATACATCGCTGTCTTTGCGTTTGCTTTCTTATCTCTGCCTTTATATTATTTAGTTGTGATTATTATTCTGTGATCTTGCTGCTAATAATTTTTATTTAGCATTATTTCGCTGCCAACTCTATTCATCCCCCTCTAGAGTATTCTGCTTTACGATTTCGTTCCTACAATTGGTATCAGAGCGGGTGTTACAGGTAAAGCAATGTAACATTAAAATTATTTATTCATTTAATTAATTGTTATATAGATCACAGCATAATACATGGCAACTGTAAAATTTACAAGTGAAGGCCAGGCCACAAACAGACCTCCACTGTTTGATGGTACAAATTATACCTATTGTAAAACACGGATGAGTTTCTTCTTGAAATCTCTTGATTTTGATTTATGGTCTATTGTTATTGATGGCTATCAAAAGCCACCTCGTATAAATGTTGATGGAGTTTTAATTGAGAAACCCCATAATAGATATACAGAGGAAGAAAAGAAAAAGGCCAGTCTTGACGTACGTGCTATTAACGCTTTATTTTGTGCTTTAGACAGAACTGAATTTAACAGGGTGTCTATCTGCACAACTGCTAATGAAGTGTGGAAGCTTCTTGAAGTCACACATGAAGGCACGAATCAAGTCAAAGAATCAAAAGTCAGCAGACTTACTCAGGAGTACGAGGCATTCAAGATGAAGCCCAACGAAACAGTTACTCAGATGTTTGAGAGATTCTTGGATATTGTAAATCCTTTGTCCTCCCTTGGCAAAGATTACAGTAACCATGAAAAGATTCACAAACTCCTGCGAGCACTTACAAAGAACTGGATTCCGAAGGCTACTGCAATCATTGAAGGAAACGACCTCACTACCATGACACTCGAAGTACTCATGGGTAAGCTACTCACTCATGAACGGAAGCTACAAGATTTTGAAGAGCCTGCACCAAAGGAGAAGGCGATCGCTTTCAAGGCTCAACACAGAAAAGCTGCTGAAGGTGATTCAGACAACAGTGAATCTGATGCTGAAGATCAAGCACTCCTAGCAAGGAAATTCAAAAGATTCATGAGATATGAGAAGAAAGCCAAAGAAAACAATAGCAGCAACAACTGGTATCAAGATGATGCTGTCTGCTATGGCTGCAAGAAGAAGGGACACATGAAGAAGGATTGTCCTACAAACTCATCATCAAGCAAGAAGAGCAAAAGGTACGAGAAAGGGAACTTGAAGAGATCAACATCTCGAAAGTATGCCAATACCAGCATATGGCATGAAAGTAAAGCCAGCGACTCAGAAGATGAACAATCAGAAGACGCTGCAAATGTATACTTTATGGCATCCGATCAGGTACTCTCTGAACCTATAGTTGATACATATGATGACTTCACCTTTGAGCAATTAGAAGAAGCCTTCAGTGAACTGATAAGTGATTACAGGAAACTGTGTAGCAAATATCAGACCTCTAAGAAGGTACTCAAAGAGTACAAAGGTGAAATAAGAGGACTTACCAACCTACTAGCTGAGGTTAAAGATAATGTTAGTGAGTCTGCTGAGCTTTTTTCTATTAAGCTCTTATTACACGAGACTACCAAGTCATCCGAAGAAAAAGACAAGGTTATTGACCAACTGAAAGAAGAACTTTCTAAAGAGAAGAAAAGTCTTCAAAGTGCACAAGTCAGAATGGAAGCACTCATTTCTGACTATACTAAGTTGTATGACACTTCCAAAAGATTAGAAATTAGGTTAGGAAAACAGCCTGAGACTGCTGCTTCCTATCCTAACACGTGTCACTTACCGAATAATCGAAACATTCCCAAACCAAACACTGTCAGACCTAACCATATCAAACCTTTAGCCCAAAAGGTTAAGCCAAAACAGGATTATAGGTATGCTTTCTTCTATACTAGAAAACCTAAACCTACCAACCATGCACACCACTCAGCTTTCAACACTCAACATGTACAATGTCATTATTGTGGCCACACTGGTCATATTTCTCCTGCATGTAGAATCAGAAAGCTTGTTGATTTAAATATTTATGCATGGATACCAAAAGCTAACATCTCAGGACCCTACAAGAAATGGATACCAAAAGTTTTATCTGCAAATTGTTTTGTAGGTGGAACACCTTTCACATGCTAAAAGCAAATGGATCCTCGACAGCGGTTGTTCACGGCATATGACCGGTGATGCTACATTATTTACAACACTATCAAAAAAGAAGAAGGAAGGCTACGTCTCCTTCGGTAATAACTTAAAAGGGTATATCTTTGGTATCGGTGATGTTGGTAAGTCTTCCAATCCTGTAATTAAGGATGTCTGTCTGGTTACCGAGTTGAAACATAATCTACTCAGCATAAGTCATTTAGCTGATCATAGTTATGGCATCAACTTTGGCAAAGACAAATGTACTATAGTTGATAGCTCAACTGGTAGTACTATCTTTGAAGGTATCAGGAAAGACAACATATATGTTTTCTATTTGTTGGAAGAAACTAACATTTCAGGTAGATGCTTAATGGCTAAAAGTGATGAGAGTCATCTGTGGCATATGAGACTCGGTCACGCAAATATGGACACAATCTCAAGATTATTCACGAAGAAGCTAGTACGCGGTTTACCGGACATAACATTCAAGAAGGATTTGGTATGCAGCCAATGTGAAAAGAAAAAAGCTACCAGATCCACATTCAAGTCAGTAAACGCAGTATGTACTACTAGACCTCTACAATTGCTACATATAGACTTATTTGGTCCTAGCAGAGTTGCTAGCCTCGGAGGTAAGTTATATGCTTTTGTAATTGTAGATGATTACTCTAGATACACGTGGGTATACTTTTTGATACGCAAGAATGATGCATTATCCGAATTTGTCGCCTTTTGTAAGAAAGTATAGAATGAAAAAGGTTACATGATCACTCGTATTAGAAGCGATCATGGTGGCGAATTCGAGAATGCAGAGTTTGAGCAATTTTGTGACACACACGGTTTTGTACACGAGTTCTCCTGCACTAGGACTCCACAACAAAATAGAGTTGTGGAACGTAAGAACAGAACTCTATCCGAAATGGTCAGAGTAATGTTAAACCAGTTTAGTCTACCCAAATATTTTTGGGCTGAAGCTGTCAATACAGCTTGTCTTGTTCTCAATAGAGTTCTAATTCAACCCAAATCGAAGAAGACTCCATTTGAGTTATGGTTTGATAGAATTTCATCAGTTTCATATTTTAGAATATTTGGTTGTAAATGCTTTATTCTTAATATAAAAGATAATTTGGGAAAGTTTGACGAAAAGGCCGATAAAGATATATTTTTAGGTTATGCGGCCAAGAGCAAAGGATACAGAGTCTTCAACAAACGAACTATGATCATCGAAGAATCAATCAACGTTACCTTTGATGAATTAAATCAAATGACTATCGATGACAATGACGAAGATCTAACTGTACCAAGTTCAACACCAGCTGATTCTCCAAGAGAAGAACCCGAAAGCAGCTACCTTCGGAGTCTGTCGAAAAGATTAAAATTTACGGCTGATCATCCAAAGGATTTGGTAATTGGTGATATTACCAAAGGTGTAAGTACTCGCACATCCAGTAGAGATATTATTTCTAGTGTTGCATTCATTTCACAGCTAGAACCCAAAACCATTGATGAAGCATGTAGTGATCATTTTTGGTTAGATGCTATGCATGAGAAACTAAACCAATTTGAACGGAATCAAGTTTGGGAATTTGTTCCCAAGCCTATTGATCATCCGGTCATTGCCACCCGTTGGATATTCCGAAATAAACTTAATGAGAATGGTTTAGTGACTCGTAACAAGGCTCGACTCGTAGCTCAAGGATATAATCAGGAAGAAGGTATCGACTACGATGAGACTTATGCCCCAGTTGCGAGATTAGAATCCATTCGCATGTTATGTGTATTTGCATGTTTTTATAATTAAAAATTATTTTAAATGGATGTCAAGAGTGCATTTTTAAATAGTTTTATAAAAGAAAAAGTTTTTGTAGCACAACCTCCAGGTTTCACAGATTTTAAAAACCCTGATCATGTTTTCAAGTTGAAGAAAGCTTTATACGGTTTGAAACAAGCCCCTCGTGCTTGGTATGATCGTCTAATCTCTTTTCTACTTGATAACGGTTTTTCAAAGGGCAAGGTTGACACTACACTTTTTATTAAGTCTTTGAATAATAATATCCTTTTAATACAAGTCTATTTTGATGATATTATATTTGGATCTACTGATGAATCTCTTTGTCAAGAATTCTCTAAGTGTATGCAGAATGAGTTTGAGATGAGCATGATGGGAGAGCTGAAATTCTTTCTCGGACTGCAAATCAAACAAACTGATAATGGGACATTCATTAATCAAGCTAAGTACACAAACGATTTGCTAAAAAAGTTTGATCTGGACAATGTCAAACCTATTGGCACTCTGATGGCAACTTCAACAAAGCTTGATATTGATGAACAAGGTAAGCCTGTCGACACACGTAAGTATCGAGGTATGATCGGTAGTTTACTTTATTTAACTGCTAATCGTCCAGATATTATGTTTAGTGTTTACCTGTGTGCACGTTTTCAAGCTAATCCAAAGGAATCACATCTGTGCGCAGTTAAGCGTATCTTTCGATACCTTAAGGGCACTTCTTCTGTTGGCTTATGGTATCCTAAAACCAAGTCCTTTGACCTTATTGGTTACTCGGATGCAGATTTTGCTGGATGCAAAGTTGATAGAAAAAGTACCAGCAGCACATGTCATTTCTTAGGTAAAGCTTTAGTCTCATGGTTTAGTAAAAAGTAAAACTCTGTAGCCCTATCAACAACAGAGGCTGAGTATATCGCCGCAGGACGTTGTTGTGCTCAGATTTTGTGGATGAAACAAACCTTGGAAGACTATAATTTATTTTTCACACACATTCCTATTTTCTGTGACAACACGAGCACAATTAATTTGACTAAGAATCCAGTATGTCACTCTCGTACTAAGCATATCGAGATCCGATATCATTTTCTTAGAGATCATCATCAGAATGGAGATATTGACCTTGTATACATAGACACTGAGAATCAATTAGCTGACATCTTCACAAAACCTCTAGCAGAAGATCGTTTCAATTATTTACGTCGAAAATTAGGAATTTTGGACGTCAATAATGTTAATTAATTTTGTTTTATAATTATATTTCAATACGCAAAAACTGTGTTAGAGATGAGCCAATAAAGAGTCTGTCTGTCACCACAACTACGGTTGAAGCGAAGCGGTACTTAAGAGTTCCCCGGTGAACCTCCGCCAGCCGGGACAGTACTCCTACAGCTAATCTGAGACAGTCGCTGTGTAACGAAATTTAATCTATAAAATAATATTAATTATATTAATTGAAGGTTAAAATTACTAATCTTTGAATTAAATTTTTGAAATGAGTCAATGAAAAAGAAAGTGGCCCAAACCAACTAACAGAATCCCTAGGCGAATTCGGCTAGAGTTCGGACCGAATTCGGCCCGAGTTCGGTTAGTGGTATCTAGTTATATAACCAGAACCCGAGAGCCTCTTCTTCTTCATTGCTTCTAAAACCTCTTCCACAGCAACAGCAGCCGTGCGAAGCTCTCCAAACCCTAGTTCTTCACCACTTCGTTTCTCCCAATCTACGTAGTGAAATTCATCCAAATTTTGGATTCGTGCAGAGATCGTTGTCCTCTACAGCATACTTGAATCTAGGGAGGTATAACTTCGTATTTCTCCTCCTTACAAATTCGTGCATATTTACTTTATTTGCACAATGCCTAAGGAATTCAACCCCTTTAAAAGGAAGAAGACGACCAATCCTAGTGAGGAAGGATCATCTTCAAATCTACATACGGATTCCCTCTTTTCGCCAGTTCAATCAAGCGATGGCGCGTTCGATGGGTTTTATTTTCAAACCCTAGATCAAGCCCTTCTGTGCTATGGAGACTTCTCTATGAGATCCATATGCACAGGCGCTCCTATTAAATGGACTGTGTTTCCAGATCACCGCCCTTATTTTGAGGCATTAGGGTTACAACACTTTGTTAAACTTTGTTTTTCGGTAGCTACTAATGCCATTAGACTTTTCTATTGTAATATCGTACTAAACACGTTTGACGTAAGTACTCGTGTTGGCGGACTAGATATCGAGTTCAATGATGTCCTCTTAGCAAAAATTCTTGGTATTTCTAACGAAGGTGCACCGCTTGATGATATCGCTGAATTTGATTTTTCCGACGGTACGACACTTGCTAGTTTCAAAGCTGAACTATGTGCCCCTGATCGAGTTCGTTCTGGAAAGTTCAAAGCCAATAACTTGAACTTGTTTAGTTATGAATTGTATCGCATCATCTACTCCACTCTCCTTCCGAAGTCTACTTCAAAGGATGATGTCACATCACTTGAGCTGTCTGCTATGTATCATATTCTTAAGGGGATTCTTTTTTCTGCCCCTAAGACTATTATCCAGATGATGGGACGTTGTCATACAAGAGATAGAAATCTCTCTTATGCGATGATTCTCCCATGCATCTTCCAGCATTTTGATATAGATCTGTCAACTTGTACTCAAGATCCTGAGCCCAAGTTTCTTAAGCTAACTCGTCGTAGTATGACTGCTGTTACTCCTCCTACTGCTCCACCTCCTCCACCTACTCAGCAGTATGCCATGACCTTTGATGGCATACACCAGCATCTTTCTGATTTGCACGTCTCGATGATGGATATGGCCCGCGAACGTGAGTTCCGCGATGTCACTCGTTATCAGGCAATAGAAAATTCTCTAGCTGATCTCCGATTTGCTCAGACTAGACATTCTGCCGGTTCTATTCCTAGAGATCCAGCCTTTTCTGGTTACCGCTATGAGGATAAGGCTGTTCATGCCTACTTTCAGCTCGGTAACGCATATGATTGGTATCGTTCTGCTCGTGCCCCTCCTCGAGACTATGTCGGTGAGTTTTACACTGGCGCCCCTCCTTACCCTTCTGGAGCTGGCACTTCTGGAGCTGGTCCTTCTGGACATGCCGGTCATGCTACTGATGATGATGATGAGGATGATGAGGAGATATGATGATGATGGTATTAGCTGATTTTGAGACTTAGTTATTGTCTACTGTACACTTTGAAATGCTCCGACATTCCAAGTTTCTTTATTTTTAGCGTTTATTATCAGTTTCTTTTTAGGACTTGTACTTGTCACGACCCGCACCCTTTTTTTTTAAACGGATACGAGACGTGTCCAAGCCAGCCTACGCCGCAGTGTCGGCGGTAGAACGCTGTCACGGCCATGAAGATCAAAATCATAAATAATACTCATTCACAAAAATTAATTTAATTTACAATGATCACAAGTTTTACATTTGCAGAAAATATAAACTTGTACAAATATTGGAATGACTACAACTCCGCTATCTAGCTAGTTTCTAGGCTTTTGTCTGCAAGTACCCCCGTATCTCCCATGCTAAGTGAATCCACGGCTAACCTGAAAAATGTTAGTTTCCAGTCAGGAATGGAACGAGCACAATCCACTGAATGCAATTTCAATAAAGAAAATGACTATAAAACAAAGGTTAGACATCAATCATGAGTTTTGAAAATAAACAGTAAAGCCGTAAGAAAAGACAAAAAATTAATAGTAAATAAATAGACACATATACTTTCCCCACTGTTAGAAGTACCTTTGATATGTGATCGGTCTCGAAATAATTATGCGACACGGTCTACACGGTCTAAAGTTACACGGTCTACAGTTACACGGTCTACAATTACACGGTCTACAGTTACACGATCTACAGAAAAATATTGCAGTAAAGAAACACTGTCTACAAAATAATAATCACGATCTACACAGTTTAAATGCAGTAATAATCACGGTCTACACTGTCTACTTTGTAATAAATAAATCACTGTCTACACTGTCTACAAGAAATAAATAAATCACTGTCTACACTGTCTATAAGAAATAAACACAACACGGTCTACACGGTCTATACGGTCTAAGGTCAGATCACACATCCTTGGTACTTCTCATTCCCGACTCAACAATTTATAATAGAAAATAATCACATAACCAATGGCCAATCAATGAAATATAGTAAAAATTAATATCGAAATACAGATAATAAACTGTACTCGCCTGTGGTCCTGTGCTGGTGAAACCGATAATCGGAACTACGCGATGTGCCATAATAGTCAAAACCCATTGGTCATATGGTAAAACTGATTTTAATAATTGATCAAACTCTGTCTCGATATATGGAGCTAGTCAGAATATCTCGGACTCTTGGACATGATCAAGAACGGCTATCTACTCAGTTCAAGACCGAAGCATTGTTTGCCTGTTCGAGTCTGTATTTCTTTGAGCAATGTAATCTTTTATTTTATTGATTCTAGAAATACATTGTACACCGAGTCGTACTGGCAAATAGGCTATTCCAAAATGATTTCAAAATGTTTTTAAAAATGTCCTTAGTTTTAAAAAATATTCGTATTTACAAAAGCTCCAAAAAGGTTTTCAAAATTTCCCAAAATCTATTTTGAAAAACCCTAACCTAACCCTGACAGAACTCGACCAGAGTTCGGCCAGAGTTCGGCCAGAGTTCGGTTAAAGGCCGTTTTGATTTTTGAATTACTTGGAACTTGGTCCTCCTGCAGTTGCGAATTTGACCGAGATTTGCTCATCGAGTTCTGCCCGAATTCTGTCTTTGGAACTCCTATAAATAGAGAAGGATTTCGATCATTTTAACTCACTCATTCACTTTCAATCTTCTCTCTATTTAAAGCCTACTGTCTTCCAAAGATTTTTTTCTCGAGCTTTAATTTTCAGATCCCAAGCCAGTTACAATCATCTAGTCGATTTGCCAGTGCGGTACGGTCTAGAAGTTTCAGAGTGATTGTAATCAGAAGGCTTGATAGAAGAATACCTCTTCACAATTGAAGTTGGACGAGTTCTTCGTATCAAAGCTCGCGTTGTAAAAGTTGCAAGGGCTTCGTAAGAAAACTTGCGGTTTTGCCAATAGTGGATTCAACTGGTAGCAAGAGTTCTACCGACTGGACTAGTCCTCAACAGAGGGAAACCAGTATACATCGCTGTCTTTGCGTTTGCTTTCTTATCTCTGCATTTACATTATTTAGTTGTGATTATTATTCTGTGATCTTACTGCTAACAATTTTTAATTAGCCTTATTCCGCTGCCACCTCTATTCACCCCCCCTCTAGAGTATTCTGCTTTACGATTTCGTTCCTACATACCATACTACATCCAGGGAACGTCGCTAAGTAAACCATACTATATCTGAAAAAACAAAAGTAAACCATACTACATCTGAAAAAGTCACTTGTTAACGTCGCTAAAACAAAAGTAAACCATACTACATCTGAAAAAAATAAAAGTAAATCATACTACATCTGAAAATTAAACATATTCAATCCTCTTCTGAAAATTTATCTTGTTCCGATTCCTCTTCCTCTTCCTCTTCACTTCTATCAACTTCCTCTTCCTCTTCTGATACTTCTACCTCTTCCAATTGATGAAACATGTCATGAGAAACTTTCACTGAGTCCACAATGACAATATTTGTAATAAGAGGTAGTTCGTCTTCCTGATAAGCTATCTCGTCGACATCGAAGATATTCCGAGCTTTAGTCTTACAGACTGCCCACCAATCTGATCTCCCGGCTCCTCATTTTGGATAGCTGATAACGTAAACTAGCTGAGCCTGGCTTGCTAGAACAAACGGCTCATAAGCTTGATATCGATGGCGATAATTTATGTCAACAAGACCTTGTTTGTCAACTCTCCAACCTCGACCCTGGATCGGATCGAACCAGTCACATCTGAACAAGACGATCTTACAAGTTTCTATAGCACAATTGTATGTCAGTTCCACAATCTCCCATAAGGCGCCAAAGAAGTCATTATCTGGGTCGACGTCTTTGTAGTTTGAAAATTTTATGCACAAACAGCTATTCTTCGTAGAATCCAAATCCAAGAAGTCGTCTCTTATTCGATCATTTGTTAACTTGAACCTGAAACCATTTACGCAGTAACTTGGCCAGGTCTTCACTTGATAAATTGGCCCCTTGGCTAGAGTTTTAATATACTCATTCTCAAGGATTGCCTCCGGACGATCAACCTAAATACCATATAAACGATGCTAACTTAATTATTATGTGCAAGTATAAATGTACAGAAAAAGTAAATTGTGACTACGTCCGTACATATGCTCTCAACCAAAAAGAAAAATGAAGTCTCATTTGTTGTTCTACTTCCTCCTCGGTAGTATACGGATTGTTGGACGTTACCTCATCCTTAAACATGCTGAAAAGCAATGAAGCATAGGTATATTAGTTATATTCAGAAGCAACGAAGCACGCGAAATAATTTTACTTACCCCTCTAGCTTGTCCACTTCTTCCTCGTCACAGTTGAGCAATACATATAACATTGCAGTGCTAACCTCGTCGTCATTTAGATATCTTTTTTTTATTTTACCAGATAGTTTTTCGTAGGCAGTAAATACTTTCAGCTTTGCCTCAATACCAACTTCATAGCCGTCATCATTTCTGGGCGCCCTTGTTCTGTTTGTAGCAATATGAGGCTAAAAATACATGGAACAGAAGTTTGAAATTACCTCAAGGACATATGCTTCACAAATAGAACCCTGCACCCGTGCCTTATTTTTTACCATCCTCTTGAGGTGGTTCAACTGTCGCTCGAACGGGTACATCCAACGATAACAGATAGTTCCAGCAACAAGCGCCTCATGGATAAGATGAATCGACAAATGCTCTATTGAGTCAAAAAATACAGGAGAAAAAACTCTCTCAAGTTTGCAAAGTGTTGCCACAATGTCATTCTCTTGCTTCTCTAAACGATCGACGAGCAACTTGCAAGAACAAAGATCTCTAAAGAATATGCTAAGCTCTGTTAATGGATCCCAGACTACCGGCGGTAATAATTCTCGAAATGCAACAGGAATTAACCTCTCCATGAATACGTGGCAATCGTGGCTCTTCATTCCGGTCAGTTTACACTCCTTTATGTCGACACATCTTCTTAGATTGGAGACGTATCCGTCCGAAAATTTCAAGTCCTGGATCCATATACAAAGTCTCACTTTGTCCTCCTTGTCCAGCGAGTAGATTGTCTTAGGCCGCAAAAACTTTTCCTTTTCGATGTCTATCATGTGCAATGTAGGGCGTCTGCATATTTCGGCTAAGTCCAATCTAGCCTTCTGATTGTCTTTTGTCTTTTCCTTGACGTCCATTACAGTATTAATTATGTTATCAAACACGTTCTTCTCGATATTCATGACGTCAAGGTTATGTCTAATCAGATTTGTGCTCCAATATGGCAGATCCTAGAATATACTCCTTTTGATCCAGTTATGATTTTTGCTAAATCCCTCGCAATGGCTGTTCATTGTAGGATCTTCAATAGCACTTGGGATTTCTTTTACTTGCTCCCATGTGTCCTCTTCGGACCATATTGGCGGTGGATCGCCCTTCTCCATAGCTCCGACACGAAATACAGTTCTGTTCCTATGGTACGGATGGTCTTTCGGCAAGAACTGCCGGTGACAATCAAAGAAGCATGGCTTTCCTCCGTGTCTCAAACGAAAAGCCTTAGTGCGGTCCATGAAATACGAAAAGTCGTTGATTTTCCACATTAGTGCTGCCTACATCTGAAAATTCTATTTTTTTGAAGCATCATACTTGTACGCCTCTATTTCCCATAGCTGCTTCAGCTCATCTATCAACGGCTGTAAGTACACGTCGATGTTCCTCTTCAGGTTGTTCGAAACGGAGATGATAATAGTTAAGAACATGTAATGTGTCTTCATGCACATCCAAGGCGGTAGATTGTACGGAGTGAGGATTATCGGCCAGCATAAATATTGGGAGCCTGAAAGACCAAATGGGGTGAAACCATCAGAGCAGAGCCCCAACCTTACATTACGTGCATCAGAAGCAAAATTAGGATATGCTCGATCGAAGTGCTTCCATGCTTCTCCATCAGATGGGTAATCCAACACTCCTTCGGTCTGTTGTCGCTTGTGCCAACTCATATTTTCGGCAGTCTCTTTCACCATGAACAATCTCTGCAACCGCAGCGTCAATGGCAAGTAGTGCATTGAAGCAGTCGGTCTTCTAGACTTACCTGCAGCAGTTGGCTTGTAGCGATCAGCATCATAGAATCCGTACACTTCTGTATCCTTGTGATCTTGGTAGTAAAGCATGCATCCGTTCTGACAGCAATCGATCTTGTCGTATCCCATCCAGAGGGATCTCACCATCCTCTTAGAGCGGTAGAAGTCTTTCGGTAACTTGGCACCCTCTGACATGATATGTCACGTCCCAGTACCGAAATACGGAGACGGACTAGGCCAGCTACTCCATATGAGCAATCAAGTCTCCTATGGTCCCACAGGGTTCTATGTCTCAATCAATTAAGTCACATCAGCAATTAAATGAACATTAAAGATAAAGCAGTAAGGCGTCCCCGACGCTTCATCAAAATGATCATGAGAGACTAGCTTTATAATTTAGCTATCTCAGAGAGTCAGGAGTACAAAATTATACACAGCTGCAGTCTATTTATTTACAATTCTGTACTGACACAAAATATCAAGTAATCCGGCTAACAGGTGCCGGTGGCTAAATGCCGCACAAAATATAAACAGGAGTGGTGGAGAAGAAACCCACTCGAGTTCCCGAACCGCCATGCTCCTAGTATGCACCATAGATGTCAGGAAGGAAGATCGTGTCCTCCGGCTCTGCTACGAGATCTGGCCAAACAAAACCAGCAGGGTCAGCCCCGAATAGCAAGTACCGCCAAAAGGGCACAAGAGTTAAGATTAAAAACCCAGTTAATAGAATGATTGATATTAGTAATACTTATGCTACTATTATAGGGTAGCGCCACATCCTCGAACCCATATGGCACCCTTACAACCAAACAAGGATAAAAGGTGCCGCATGGAGTCGGGACGTGTCGTACTCTATAACTTTCACATAAGTTTAAAGGTAGAAACAATAAAATCTCCTGATCGTGACTTCGGTCGATAGCCTATCGTAGCACAATAACCAACCCAACAATCAAACAAGAACATGGGTTGGATCATGTACCATGATAGACCATGTTCTTCAGTCATTCACAGAAGTGACACTTCACAACCAGAATAAGTCTTCCAATCAAGTCTACGAGTTTCTAGTAGGACGAGGTTATCCTCGCATCATGTTATTTCAAAATCCTCAGATCGTATCTTTCCAGCAAGGCTAGCCAACCCAGGGGTTCGCGTAGACAGATATTATTAAGCACAGGTCCCTCGTAAGGCCACCTTGCCAAAACATATAATATATTGCAGGAATTAATCGGATACAGTCGTCCGCTCGTTGCAGATGACACAGTATCCGTGGAGACCAGCCTGCGCGTCAAGACAATATCTCAAGGCGGCTGGTGTAACACGATCTCCTATCATGCTCAGGACAAAAGGCGTAAGGATATATAGCATACACAAACATTTACATATATATATGCAATATAATATATACATATAAAAATATAAGGTATAGGGGAGTCCAGGTCAGAGCGCGCTGGGGTCAAGTGCGCGCAGGGATCAGAGCGCGCAGGGATCAAGGTCAGACTGCGCTCAAGTCAGGCTACGCTCAAGTCAGGCTACGCTCAAGTCAGGCTACGCTCAAGTCAGCGTATGCAAGACATACGCCTCCAAAAGGCAGCGTATGTACTCTATACGACTCCTCCTCAAGGCAGCGTATGAGGTCCATACGTCTCCTCTTCAAGGCAGCGTATATACTCCATACGACTTCTCTTCAAGGCAGCGTATATACTCTATACGACTCCTCTTCAAGGCAGCATATGCAAGACATACACCTCCAAAAGGCAGCGTATGAGGTCCATACGACTCCTCTTTAAGGCAGCGTATGCAAGACATACGCCTCCAAAAGGCAGCGTATGAGGTCCATACGACTCTTCTTTAAGGCAGCATATGAGTCAGACTGCACTGCGCTAAAGAGCACGCGCAGCTCAGTGGCGCAAGCTAGAAAGCTCGCGCACACTGCTCACTGTCTTCTCCAAATCAGCAAGAACTCCATAGTTTGAACCCAAAGCTTCAAAAGTCCATAACTTAGTCAAAATAAGTCCAAATTCAACTTTTCAAAGGTCAAAATTGGGTAGAATAAAATTCTCTACAACATGGAACCATCAAAACTTGAAAATAATGAAGTTTGCTAGATCAAAACCAAGAAGATCCGAAAATGGTTAAAACTTAGATCTACAAAAATTAAAGCTTCAAAATAGAAAATTTCAAGTTCTAAACTAGTATAGAATGAGGAGAAGAACATATTTTGACAAATAATTTTGTAAGAAAACATTAACAACATTTATGGATCCATCTCTTGAGCAAGTTGGCACTTGCCTTGGTTGGTGGAGGAAAATAAATGAGAGGAAATAAATGAGAGGAGAGAGAATGAGATGAGTTATTATATAGAATTTTGAACCCATGGGTTCATGATGAACCAAAGGGTTCATGATGAACCATTGGTGAACCAAGAATAGGTTACCCAAATGAGCCAAAACTGTAGGCCCAAATACAGAAAATAAATTATGAAATAATATTTTGCCGAATATTTTTGGGAAATGCATGAAGAAATACAGCATATAAATATCGTATAAATACAAGGTAAATACAATTTATCGGTTTACGTATTAAAATACGTATTCCAGGATCGGGGAGTGACATCTCTACCCTTCTTAGAAAAATTCCGTCCTCGGAATTCTAGCCAAGACAGGATAGTGAAATCAGGGCAAGCAAGACACTATCATATACAAGTTAACTATCTTAGCAGTTATTATCATACATCACAAAGTGCCAAACAAGCAGGTGCAGATAAACATGGAATCGTGTCAATAAGGCGTAAAAAAAATATACCTCATTAGTCAAACAAATGCGGATACCGAAATCTGATCTCGTCCTCGCGCTCCCAGGTTGACTCTCCCGAAGAGTGATGGTTCCAAGAAATACGGACAAGGCTTATCGTCCGATTCTTGAGTACCTTCTCTCGCCGGTCCAAAATAGACACGGGTTGTTCCTCGTAAGTTAGGTCGGTACCAACGACTAACTCAGAATGATCGAGGACATGACTCGAATCCGGGACATACCCACGTAATTGGGACACATAAAACACATCATGTATGCCAGTTAACGAAGACGAAAGGGCAAGTCGATAAGCCACATCGCCTACCCGAACGAGAATCTTAAAAGGACCAACGTATCTTGGACTAAGCTTTCCTCGGGTTCCAAATCTGATGATACCCCGAGTAGGAAAAATCCGCAGAAACACTTGGTCGCCAACTCTGAACTCTAGAGGCCTACGATGTTGATCTGCCCAATGACGATGTCGGTCCTGTGCAACTCGAAGGCGCTCTCTGACCAACTTAACTATCTCCACAGTCTGCGTGATCATCTCTGGCCCCAACAACTTCCGTTCTCCGACGTCGTCCCATGCCAAAGGGGACCTGCACTTCCTTTTGTACAATGCTTCGAATGGGGCCATCTGAATGCTAGCCTGATAGCTGTTGTTCTAGGAGAATTCTACTAGATGAAGGTGATCCTCCCAAGATCCGCCAAAATCCAAGGTACACGCCCGTAGCATATCTTCTAATGTCTGAATGGTTCTTTCTGATTGCCCGTCAGTTTGTGGATGATAAGCAGTACTGAATCTTAACTTGGTTCCCAAACTTTGGTGTATGCTTCGCCAAAAATGGGAAGTAAACCGCGTATCCCGATCTGATACTATACTAACTGGAACACCGTGCTGCCTTACTATCTGCTTCATGTACATTTCTGCTAGCTGCTCAGTAGTCTGTCCAACTCGGAAGGGAAGAAAATGAGCGACCTTCGTGAGTCGATCTACTATTACCCAGACTGCATTCTTGCCAGCCGGGGATCTAGGTAAACCGGTCACAAAATCCATCGTGATGTGCTCCCATTTCCATTCTGGGATAGGAAACGGCTGTAGCAACCCTGCTGGTCTCTGCTGCTCGGCTTTCACCTGCTGACATACCAAACACTTGGATACAAATCTTGCTATCTCTCTTTTCATGCCATTCCACCAAAAGAACTGCCTGATATCTTGATACATCTTCGTTCCTCCTGGATGAATGGAGTAAATAGAACTATGAGCTTCGGACATAACTTCTTGCCGAAGGTCTCCACTCGGTACACAGAGTCTGTTTCCAAACCTGAGCGTACCATCTTCATGAATCACTAACTCCTTCCTACGGCCTGATTCACACTCCGATCGCAATTTCTGAATCTGTGGATCTCCTGCTTGTGCTGCCCTTATCTTCTCTACTAAGGTTGACTGAATCTGTATACTGGTCATTCTTCCTATATCCCTTGGCAAAACTACTTTGATTCCCATACTCTGAAGGTCTTCTAGAATATGCTTCTGCGAGGTCAAGATAAAGACACTGTCTCTCCTACTCAGTACATCTGCAACTATATTCGTCTTGCCTGGATGATACTGAAGATCTAAATCAAAATCCTTCAGCTATTCTAACCATCTTCTTTGCCTCATGTTCAAATCTCGCTGCGTGAATACGTATTTCAAACTCTTATGGTCAGTATAGATCTCTACCCGATCCCCGTATAAGTAATGCCTCCACAACTTGAGTGAAAACACCACAGCTGCTAACTCCAAATCGTGAGTCGGGTAATTCTTCCCATGGTCTCGAAGCTGCCGAGACGCATATGCTATCACCTTTCCGTGCTGCATCGATACACATCCAAGACCCTTTCCTGATGCGTCACAATATACTGTAAGGCCTCCCGCTCCTACTGGAAGCGTCAAGATCGGGGCTGAGATCAATCTCTTCTTCAATTCTTCAAATGATGCCTGACAGCTAGATGACCAAACAAACTCTATGTCCTTGTGCGTCAAACGTGTTAAGGGCGCAGAGATCCTGGCAAAGTCTGCCACGAACCTTCTGTAGTAACCAGCTAATCCTAAGAAACTTTGCACTTCTGCAACCGTTCTCGGGACCGGCCAATGCTCTACGGCCTCAATCTTCTTCGGATCCACTGACACTCCTGCTCCAGAAATTACATATCCCAGGAACGAAATGTGGTCTAACCAGAATTCACACTTGTCGAACTTCGCATAAAGTTGATGCTCCCTCAATGTCTGCAAGACAGTCCTAAGATGTTTCTCATGCTCCTCTTCACTGCTGGAATAGACAAGGATATTATCTATGAACACCACCACAAATTTATCCAAATACGGCAGAAAGATGCGGTTCATTAAATCCATTAATACTGCGGGGGCGTTGGTTAGTCCAAAGGGCATTACTAAAAACTCATAATGCCCATATCTAGATCTGAATGCTGTCTTCGGTATGTCTTGATCCCGGACTCTTACTTGATAGTATTCCGACCGAAGATCGATCTTGGAAAAGACGCTGGCCTTGCTCAACTGGTCAAACAGGTCATCAATCCTTGGTAGCGGGTACTTATTCTTCACTGTTACTGCATTCAGCTTGCGGTAGTCGATGCACATCCTCGTCGACCCATCCTTCTTGGGAACTAGAATCACTGGCGCGGCCCAGGGCGATTTACTGTCTCGGATGAATCCCTTAGACTTTAACTCCTCCTCATGTTGATACAACTTATCCTGTTCTGACGGCAACATTCTGTAAACTCTGTCTGCAATAGGCCTCATTCCAGGGTTCAACTCAATGCTAAATTCTATCTCTCTGACTGGGGGTATCCCTAGGAGCTCATCAGGGAAGACGTCGAGAAAATCTTCGACCACTCTCGGAATCTGTCCTGGCTCTGACACTGCTGCTGAGATGACGCCTCCGGCCTGATTTTTCAAGGTTCGAGTAAAGATGAACTGTTCTATCCCAGGAACGCTGAATATGACCCTACCTCCTCTACAATCAATTGTCACATGACTGTCTCTCAACCAGTCCATGCCAAGAACAACATCAAAATTCCCCATAGGGAATTCAATCAATGATGCGGGCAATAAATACCTACACACCTCTATCGGACATGAAAAGCGCACTCTGCTAACTCCTACGAGCCCATTGCCGGTGAGTATATCCATCCTCTCCGGCAATGCCTCAAACACTAGTCCAATCCGTGTAGCATATTGTACAGAGATGAATGAATGAGTGGCGCCTGAATCAAATAATGCTACAGCAGGAAATGAGGTGACGAGAATTTTACCTGCCACCACGTCACTAGACGCTAGAGCCTCTCCCAAAGATAATGTGAGAGCCTGGCCCTGGCCCCGCGGAGCCCCTTGTTGCGGCCTTCCTCGACCATGTTGTTGCTGCCTCTGAGGTCCTCCGGCTTCCTGTGCTTGGCGAAACATCTGAGCCTGCGTTGGTAGACGCTGGGCTAGGGGCCTCACTGCTAATACTGGCCCTCCACTCGGGGTTGCCACCGGAGTTGGCAACGCTGGAAACTGCTGAGCTGGCCCTCCTGGCCTCTACATCATAGGACAAGTGGAAATACGGTGGTCTGAACTACCACACCTCAAGCATAAGCCATTCGCTGACCGACACACCTCCCTCGTGTGCTCTGCCTTCCCACAGAATGTACAGCCCTAGGGTGCTCCCTGACGTTGCTGTTGGTTCCTCGGCTGCTGATGCCGAACTGGAGCTGTATTAGTTGACACGGCCGTCCTCCGCGGCGCTCCTGCATCATGAATACGTACACCGGGTGCTGGTGCCGATGTTCGCTGCATTACTCCTCCTCCAACCTGGGAATGAGATCTCTTCTGACCTCCTGTCCTCGATGCCAACCTCTGCTGGGTAAGCTCGTGCCTCCGAGCGGCCGTCAAAACAGCGTCAAACGTCTGGTAGTCGTGTCCCTCTACAAGCTGTAATAGATCCAAATGAAGTCCCTGCTGGAACCTCATAGCTTTCTCTGGCTCCGTTGCCACCATTGCTGGGGCAAAACGGCACAATCTGCAGAACTCTGCTGCATACCCATCTACGATCTTGCCTGCTTGCTTGAGACTAATAAACTTCTGCTGGAGCTCATATCGAGCTACTACGCCAAAATACTTGGCCTTGAATCTTTCACTGAAGGTGGTCCAATGAATAGGGCGCCTTATACCAACTTCTTCTGATGCCCACCAGTCGCGGACAAGATCCTGAAGTACTAATTTGACCTGATCAACCTTCTCATCATCTAGAACCTTGGCTGCCACAAGAATAGCTTCGATGTCTTGAATCCACGCATCCTCAGTGATGGCATCCTCTGTGCCATCAAAATACCTCGGGTTCAAGCGACGGAACCGTCCTGATGCCCCCGAGTCAGCCCCGGCACTCCTCTCAAGAGCTAACTGAATCCCTTGGTTCAGCAACACGTTCTACTCCTACTGCTGAGTCTATTGTTGTTGGTGAGTGACAAGAATCACTCGAATGATCTCCAGGAGTGCTACGGCATCTGGTACTGCCGTCGCTGCTGGTGCTGCAGGAGTTTCAAAAACCTGCGGCTGCACTGCCTCTGGTTCCATTTCTGCTCGTGTCCGCCCTGGAGAAGGTTCTCTCCCCTGCTGGTGCCCAGTCGAGCCATGCTCTCGCTACTCTTCCTCATGGGCCTCACCCGCTACTGAGAATGAAGCACCCCTATAGAGAAAGATATAAGATTATCAAGTCCGAACGAGGAAGATTTCGAGGATGCAAGTCAGTTTAGAGATCAAGCCAAGGACAGAGAATTCGAAACAGAATTTCAAGGGAAACAAGTTTTGATTGAGGCTCCTAATAATTCGCAATACCCCACAAGTCTGAAAAACAGACCTGCATGGGCCACCACTAAAACCTTGTCACGCCCCAGTACCGAAATACGGAGACGGACTAGGCCAGCTACTCCATATGAGGTACGTAACGTCATACGGCGATCGTGGCTGTTGAAAGACTAGGGGGGTACATGCTACAATCAAGTCTTCTTTGGTCCCACAGGGTTCTATGTCTCAATCAATCAAGTCACATCAGCAATTAAATGAACATTAAAGATAAAGCAGTAAGGCGTCCCCGACGCTTCATCAAAATGATCATGAGAGACTAGCTTTATAATTTAGCTATCTCAGAGAGTCAGGAGTACAAAATTATACACAGCTGCAGTCTGTTTATTTACAATTCTGTAATGACACAAAATATCAAGTAATCCGGCTAACAGGTGCCGGTGGCTAAATGTCGCACAAAATATAAGCAGGAGTGGTGGAGAAGAAACCCACTCGAGTCCCCAAACCGCCATGCTCCTAGTATGCACCATGGATGTCAGGAAGGAAGATCGTGTCCTCCGGCTCTGCTACGAGATCTGGCCAAACAAAACCAACGGGGTCAGCCCCGAATAGCAAGTACCGCCAAAAGGGCACAAGAGTTAAGATTAAAAACCCAGTTAATAGAATGATTGATATTAGTAATACTTATGCTACTATTATAGGGTAGCGCCACATCCTCGAACCCATATGGCACCCTTACAACCAAACAAGGACAAAAGATGCCGCATGGAGTCGGGACGTATCATACTCTATAACTTTCACATAAGTTTGAAGGTAGAAACAATAAAATCTCCTGATCGTGACTTCGGTCGATAGCCTATCGTAGCACAATAACCAACCCAACAATCAAACAAGAACATGGGTTGGATCATGTACCATGATAGACCATGTTCCTCAGTCATTCACAGAAGTGACACTTCACAACCAGAATAAGTCTTCCGTTCATAACTTCGGTCCACAGCCTGTCATAGTACGATAACCAACCCAACAATCAAACAAGAACGTGGGTTGGATCATGTATCATAACAGTCCGCTTCCCTCAGTTATTCGCGGAAGGTAATAGGATACTAGCAAGTCATTTTCGCGGCCAATCAAGTCTACGAGTTTCTAGTGGGACGAGGTTATCCTCGTATCATGTTATTTCAAAATCCTTAGATCGTATCTTTCCAGCAAGGCTAGCCAACCCAGGGGTTCGCGTAGACAGATATTATTAAGCACAGGTCCCTCGTAAGGCCACCTTGCCAAAACATATAATATATAGCAGTAATTAATCGGATACAGTCGTCCGCTCGTTGCAGATGACACAGTATCCGTGGAGACCAGCCGGCGCGTCAAGATAATATCTCAAGGCGGCTGGTGTAACACGATCTCGGGATTCTGCCCTCCCCATGCACTTAGTATATTTAGTTGCCTAGTTTAACCCTAGGTGAAATCTTGGACTCACATGCTGTGGCCTGCATGATTATCCTCCTAAAAGTCGTAATCAAGTACGAGTACCCCAAGAGAGGATCCATGTCAATCAGTATGTCAACATGTTCTACCCTCCTTAGTGTAATGCATCATTGCAAATATGCCACGTGGAGTTACGAGTCATTTGTCGAGCATGAACAAGAACTGGGACATTCAGGTACATGTATCAGGTAGGAACACTTTGTTCACCGGGGTCACATTAGTGCTCCTATCATGCTCAGGACAAAAGACGTAAGGATATATAGCATACACAAACATTTACATATATATATGCAATATAATATATACATATAAAAATATAAGGTATAGGGGAGTCCAGGTCAGAGCGCGCTGGGGTCAAGTGCGCGCAGGGATCAGAGCACGCAGGGATCAAGCGCGCAGGGATCAAGCGCGCAGGGATCAAGGTCAGACTGCGCTCAAGTCAGACTACGCTCAAGTCAGGCTACGC
Organism: Iris pallida; assembly: GCA_029216955.1. NCBI lineage: Eukaryota > Viridiplantae > Streptophyta > Magnoliopsida > Asparagales > Iridaceae > Iris > Iris pallida. The sequence continues at coordinate 6,678,148 of JANAVB010016598.1, read as the reverse complement.
TCAAGTCAGGCTACGCTCAAGTCAGCATATACAAGACATACTCCTCCAAAAGGCAGCGTATGTACTCCATACGATTCCTCCTAAAGGCAGCGTATGAGGTCCATACGACTCCTCTTCAAGGCAGCGTATATACTCCATACGACTCCTCTTCAAGGCAGCGTTTATACTCCATACGACTCCTCTTCAAGGCAGCGTATGCAAGACATACGCCTCCAAAAGACAGCGTATGAGGTCCATACGACTCCTCTTCAAGGCAGCGTATGCAAGACATACGCCTCCAAAAGGCAGCGTATGAGGTCCATACGACTCCTCTTCAAGGCAGCGTATGAGTCAGACTGCGCTGCGCTAAAGAGCGCACGCAGCTCAGTGGCGCAAGCTAGAAAGCTCGCGCACACTGCTCACTGTCTTCTCCAAATTAGCAAGAACTCCATGGTTTGAACCCAATGCTTCAAAAGTCCATAACTTGGTCAAAATAAGTCGAAATCCAACTTTTCAAAGGTCAAAATTGGGTAGAATAAAATTCACTACAACATGGAACTATCAAAACTTGAAAATAATAAAGTTTGCTAGATCAAAACCAAGAAGATCCGAAAATGGTTAAAACTTAGATCTACAAAAATTAAAGCTTCAAAATGAAAATTTTCAAATTCTAAACTAGTATAGAATGAGGAGAAGAACATATTTTGACAAATAATTTTGTAAGAAAACATTAACAATATTTATGGATCCATCTCTTGAGCAAGTTGGCACTTGCCTTGGTTGGTGGAGGAAAATAAATGAGAGGAAATAAATGAGAGGAGAGAGAATGAGATGAGTTATTATATAGAATCTTGAACCCATGGGTTCATGATGAACCAAAGGGTTCATGATGAACCATTGGTGAACCAAGAATAGGTTACCCAAATGAGCCAAAACTGTAGGCCCAAATGCGAAAAATAAATTACGAAATAATATTTTGTCGAATATTTTTGAAAAATGCATGAAGAAATACAACATAGAAATATCGTATAAATACAAGGTAAATACAATTTATCGGTTTACGTATTAAAATACGTATTCCATGATCGAGGAGTGACATGATATCGGTAATCAACTCAAGCACTCTATTGTAGCATTCTTGCGACATATTAAAGTCAGACTTTATGCTCAAGAGCCGAGAGATCACCTCTAACGGTGAATGGTCCTCACAGCCAGGGTATAAAGGAGTCCTTGCATTCTCCAGTAACTCTATGAACTTTGCGACATCGGCATTCGGTACCTCCTAAGCTGCGTCACGATTGTATGGATCAAAACTAGGCCCCGCAGCGTCGAAGACCATGTTCACGTACTCGTTGTCGACACCAGTTCGGTTGCGAACATTCATATAAGGCTCCACAAAAGGCTCCAGGCTCCACATAAGGCTCCGCTTGGAATGCTAAAGGTACAAGCTCTCCGTGTGCGGTCCATTGGTAGTAATTCGGAAGGAAACCCTTTGTGTATAAGTGATACGTCACATCCAATTCTGGTTGAAACTTCATGTTCCGACATTTTGCACACGGGCACTTAATGTCCATGTCGTCCATGGATTGAGGAAACGCCTTCGCAAATTGGAGGAGTTGTTCTACTCCAGCGATGTATTCTTCTCGCACACCGTACCTGTCATCTCGAATGCGGTTGTACATCCACGAACGGTCTAGCAGATACGTGGATATAGCCATTTCTAGATATCTGTAAATATGAATAAACTTTAAAACTAAAATAAATATACTACATACTACATACTACGGCCGTGACTCGGGACCATTCCTATGAGTCGGGATCATTCCTACTACATACTACATACCAAAACAAATAAACTTCAAAACTAAAACGAATATACTATAAACTAAAACGAATATACAACATACTACGGCCGTGACTCGGGACCATTCCTATGAGTATCGAGATCAAGGAAACTACGTGTTACAAATATCGGCACTATCGGTACGTGTTACAAATATCGGCACTATCGTGTTACACATTAACCAACCAACAAAACTACGTGTTACAAATATCGGCACTATCGGTACGTGGTTTCGAATCGGAGTATCACATTTTTCGGTATCGGAAAACAAATAACTATTACTAAATTATCAGATTTTTCGGCACTATCGGTGTCCCTGACCCAGCCCCCCCGCACCCCTCCCCCCTCCTCCCCTACACCACCCCTAACCCTAATCTGAACCCTATCCCTAACCCCTCCTCCACCAGCCCCCCTCCCCTCCCCAGCCCCCCAACCCCTACACCACCCCTAACCCTAACCCGAACGCTATCCCTAACCCCTCCCCCACCATCCCCATCCCCTCCCAAGCCCCCCCGCCCTCACCCCCCTGCCGCCCTCACCACCCCCCCTCTCGCCCCTCTCCCTAACCCGAACCCTAACCCTTCCCTTCCCCCAGCCCCCCTCCTCACCCCCAGCCGCCCTCACCCCTCCAGCCACCCCCAATCATTCCTCACCTCCAACCACCCGTACCCTCCTGTCCCTCCCCCCGAGCCACCAGCACCCCCCCAACCACCAACAACAAATAGAGAGAGGGAGAGGGAGGGAGTCACGTACTAGAGGAGAGCCGCCGGAGAGAGTGAAGTCGTCGGAGATAGTTAGAGCGAGAGCGCCGGAGGAAGAGAGTGAGAGGGTAAAATGGATGGGAGAAAATGAATCGGGGGGGAGAATTTAATTTAGTTAGAATTTAGCGACTTTATTATTAACGTCGCTAAATCAGTCGCAATTAGCGACGTTGTAGCGACGTTTCACGACGACTAGCTCACGTAACTAATATACGTCGTTGTCACGTCACTATTTGCATCGCTAGTAGCGACGGTTATCGACGTTTCATTTATACGTCGCTAATGTCCACAATTTAGCGACGTTTTGGTAACGTCACTAAATTTACGTCGCCAAGTAAGCAGATTTTAGTAGTGATGTTAATGAATAAATATATGTCTAGCCACCGAACAATATGAATTAACTATGAAAGAGAGATATATGGTTTAATAATGAAATAACCAAAAAAAATAATACGAAAAAAATTGGAAGAAAACAAAAAAAATTCTCCATATGTTCTTCATTATTTTTCCTTCTCTTGTCAGTTCAACACATTGTAAAAAATTTAAAATAATCATTTAAATCTCTTTGTAAAATTTCTCCTCTATTTGTAACATAATATTTATTTAAATTCCTTTCTAAGTTTTCAATGTATATTTCCTTCGCTATAATATAATGTGTTGAATTGAATTGATTATATTGTCAACCTTCTTCTACTGGTTCGTTTGTTCTCTCCAACTCGTAGGAGAAGTATAAGAAGAAAATATCGCACCTCAAAAAAAATGTCAAAAAAAAGAAGATTATATTGTCAACCGTATATTATTATATAATGTGTTGAACCTGATTTTGAAATTGGTTAATATAATGTACGGTTGAAAGTATAATTTGGTTAAATCAGGTGAAATATAATAAAAATTAATATGATATTTGATTCAACACATAGTACACGTATATAATAATCTCCTCCATCCATGATATTTGATATAATAATATCCCTTTCTTGTATCATATATCAAAAGAAAATTCCTTTATGAAAATTAATAATAATATACGGTTGTCATATAGATGTCGTCCATATTGTAAATTTAGTTTAGTTTTATAATCAAATATAATAATCATTTGTAAATTTAGTTTTACTGATATTTTTAAATATAGTATTCATTTAAACGTTTATTTGAATTATTAGACGATAGAAATTAAAAATTACATCTATAAATCCATATTGTTGTCTAGATATATGTCTCAAATTATTTGATAATTTTCAACTATGACGACTTAAAAGAAAGAATAAATAAAATAAATGAAGAGATCATACCTTGTTTCACTCAAATGGTATAGATTCAGAGATGCCAGGAGTAAATGCCGACAAATGAGACTAATTCGGAAGAGTTATCATAATCATATGATGATGAAGTTGTTTAGAAAGAGAAGATGAAGGTAGTGAAAAAATATTTGCTTCATCAGGAATAGTTATAAAAAAATTTACGTGCAGAAAGAGAGAAACAGAAATGAGTGGGATGAGTAGATTAGGGAGATTTTGAATTTTAAAATTAGTAGATGATCTAAATGACATTCTTATCTTGAAATTAAAACAACTTTATCTAAGAATGTATAGAAATTATATAATCCAAATATCCCTGGTATTTGGATTATATAATAGTATAGATATGATATACAAGTAATTGATCTTGATCTGGTAGGGGGGTGTCACGCCCCGCTCCCGTAGGAGCGATCGTCCTCGCTAAAGCGTGATACCGCACAAGCCTAGATTGCATTCGTGCAAGGCGGGTTCCATAACGGTCGATTACAGCGGCTGCGACGGGGTCGTCGCACAGAAGTCCCAAGCAGAGACATTGAATAATAGCAACGGAAATTTGAAGTAAAACACAAGTTATTCAAAAGAAGCTCTTTATTGATATTGAAACAAGGATTACAATAGGGCGCAAGGCCAAGATTATAAGTCACTCAAGCTCACTCTTCTCACATTACAAGTCACTCAGCTCTCTCTCATCTTTCAATACAAGTCTTGAGCCAGCGGATGCTTCAGAATACGACGTCCATACATTATGTCCCGTATAAGTCTTGACTCCACGCGGCCGCACGCCTCGAATTGCCAAGGAACTTCGTGCTTCGACGCATCCAAACGAGCTCCGTGCCACGAGCTTCTACCTGTGCCTGCACAAAAAATTATATGGGTGTCAGAACTCAATTGTACTGGTGGAATGAGCTCCTCGCCCACCCATACAAAACCAATACGTTCATTTACTTTATGTAACATAGTCCCTTTATGATTGTCTTTCTACTCTTGCCTTAGGATCGGTTTTAGGACAGACGCCTTGGCCTATTTTGTGTCTGTGACCATGCTACAAAACCCATATTGAGGACGTGCCTTGCAATTCAGTAAGACTAAACCATATCGCTATCTCGCGGCCCTTGCTACTTAACCATCAATTGACCCAAATTAAGACTTGTGAACTAAGTGTCACTCAACCAACTTTGTATTGCGGTAATTCCTGACTTAAACTTGAAATGACCCAAATCCAACTTATACAACTTACATGCCAATACTTAAGACTCGACGCCACATCTCGTGTCAAAGAACGTCGCCTATGTTGCAGCCATTCTTAGGCCCAAACATTATGTTCTAACTGTACACACATTCAACTAGACTCAATCTAAAGGCACACACGCGGATTACCGTCATGCCAACCCATCTATATGAAAGGTCACTAGCATCACAAGCTATCTTGGACGTATAGTTTTGTTAATCGGGGTCCTTTCAACGCAAGTAGCTAGCTCCGTTGCAAGTCCCCGCTTAACCTGTACTAAAACCATATACACGACTATACCATGTTTCCTCCTAGGCCGAGTCGGTCCCGTGGCCCCGGGTTGCCGTTCGAGGAACCATCGCCCTTGTCGACAAGTTGTCCATGACCATACAAGACCCGACTCAAACTGACGTCTCACACAATCATTCTTCTTCTAATGTTACCATATTTTCAGGACCAAGTTCAAGACTTCTAACATTTGAGACCGTCTCGATGACCCATGAAGCGAGCATTCTTCCTTGTTGCCCTATCATTTTACTCAACTCAGGAACGCCTATTTAATAGCCCTTTTTCCAACTCATCTTAAACCTACTATGGTTCGTGCCCTAAACACTAAGTCCGTGATATCGTGCTTTAAGCCAACTTGTGTTCTGTTCGACACTGCTGTCCAACTCATACTCCATATGACTAGCTTTGACACCGTAGGACTTCGTGGCTATATCCAGCCGTAGAACTTATGGGACCGTGCTTGCTACTACTCCGATAGTCTAACATAACTTTGCCTAACTTAATCGTGCAACAACTTGACAAGTAAAGACTGCATCAAGCCTTGCATCACGAAAACGTGCTGTGCATGCGTTCGACTTGGAACGACCAAGTCATCTGAGTGCCTAGACTTATGCCACAAATCGTGTAATACAACTTAACCTGAAGGACGAGCCAAGGCTATGCCAAGCCTTGGACGATGGGACCGTGCATGCTTTATGAAGCATTTATGCTAGCGACGCCTATGACTTAGGCTAACTCTTAGCTTTGTGGCGAATACCAACTTTCCCTCTCCCAAGCCACGGGACAAAGGATCGAGTATCATTTTCAAAGCATGTCGTGCACCAACTCTAAGCCGACCGTTGGACCTTTCCATATTCTAACTCAATTCGACTCGACTTGGGATTATTTCCTTAGCTATGTGGATTCGTCTCTTTTATTTTCAAGTCTACTTGTGCATTTAAAAACATGCAATTTATTATGTGAAGGCTAAGATGAGGCGAGTTCACCGAAACTACCCCACCTGAGCGAGGAGTCGCCTCGACCGAGCGATGTCTTCGAGTCGCCGTTGCATGCCTAAGTCCGAATGCTATCGGCGTTTCGATTCCTCCGATTGACTGAGCGGGACGGGACACTACAGGTGGTGGCGGCGAAGGTGGCGATGCTTTGAAACTGGTCGTGATATGAAGCGTGCAAAGTGATAAGATACACAACTAATTAGGTCATTCAAGGGCATCAGGAACAAGGGGTGTGGTGCTGGAGACTGCATAATCATGTCCAAAATAATTGTGACATTCGCCATTTTATATACTACAATCCGTTAATCACGAAAGCTAAGCCTGAATCTTGCGATGGTGGAGTTACGTCTCGATTTTGATAATACAATTTCACATTGTATGATGTTGTACAAGTTTAAGTTATACTTGTACAAGAGTGTAACAATCGATAAACATGTCCAAGTTTAAGGTTGATGCAGTAAAAATAAGCAGATAATTGAATAACAACATAATAAGTGAAAATAATCATTTTATTTAGAGATTGCAGCCGATAACATAGTTTCTTCATGAATTTGTTAATATATATATATATATATATATATATATATATATATATATATATATATATATATATATATGAATGAATTTGTGGCTTATATATGTAGACTTAAAAAAATAATTAATCATGCTTTTTTATTTAGGGTCCGGCCGGATTTGGTGATTATGCAACAAAAGGAGTGCCTTGATAATATGGGACTATGGAAGAATGGTGTATCAACCGTCATTCAGCTAGTGTTAAGTTAGAAACTTGGCATTTCCTTTTTTTATGTTCCTACTGTTAACATGGGTTAGTATTTTTCTAAGACCGAAAGTCATCAATCATACCAGGATTGATTCTAACTTATGTTTTGTTAAGGATTGTATTACTACTAGAGAATTAAGCCCCCGTGTGGACACATCTAATATTGTGTCCTGCTATTGCAAGCTACCAATCAAGAACACCAAGTACTCGCGATAAGTTTATGAAACCTTAGACAAAGAGGAGTTTCACTGATGCGACTCAAGATGGTGTTACGCAAGACACTATTAATCTTGCGAGTTTCATTTGATATAGGTGTTGTGGATTCTTACTACGTTGCATGTCGTGCACTACTCACTGGATGATATCATTGGACGGAGAGGACATTTACTTAGACGTGTGGGCTACTTTGTACTTTTTATGTAAAATTGTACCATAGGCTCGAATGGGGTCTTAGACTACTAGTTCTAGACTAACTTGAGGGTCTCTAGGCTATATTGGTTCAATTAACAACTTTTAAATCTATTGAGACTTCGCCTAATTTCTTTCTATATAATATTTAATCTATATATTGGTATGTCTTGGTAGTAGATGTTGCAAGGCAATCAAGCAGAGTTGAGGCAGTATGAGATGCAACCATTGATGAACTTAAGCAAATGTTGAAACAACTTTTAACCCAATATAATATAACCACCCTTATTTTGATAGTTGATTGGGGTCCTCCCACCTATCCATCTTATACGATAGGGTTTCGTATCCTCACAAATTCAAACCGCCAATATTTTAATATTTGTACGATGGCAAAGGCTCTGTAAGTCAGCATATGTATCATTTTCAAGTCCAAACTGGTAATGTGATAGATAGTGAAGCCATCAGGGCCGGCCCTGGGATAAGTCGGACAAGCCTTGCGGCTTAGGCACCCCCCTTGCTAGCGCAACCTTCCAGGCTCACCATGATCTCACCAAAGATCAGAGTCACGGATGACCACCAGGACCGGCTGACAATAAAGGTCAAAGATCAACCAAAATTAGTTCCAGGATAGGGCAACCCAACCCTCCGGGCCGGCCCTGGAAGCCATAATGATTAGATTTTTCATTGGCACTCTTAAAGAAGTTGTCTTCGATTGCTCTTCATGCAGGCTTCATCATTTCTTGGAAAGACCTAGATATAATTTCTCTCAAGATTCTATAAGACTACAAAGAGGTCACCATGGGTAAACTCCTTTCCAAAGTTCAAATGGGTAAACATGCAGTTACAACTTTTACGATCGATTACAAGCATGTATAGGAGATGTCATAACCAACACTTGATAACAACCTAATAAGTTGATATCATCTAGTAGTTAATTGAAAGATTCAGTGTCCCCGATATTATGAGCGAAAAAGGGGACGATAAATATATCACAAATCAATTTGCTAATAATAGTCACAATGCAGATTAAAATTCAGAAGGAGGACAATGCCGTCATCTCTGATATGGAAAATCTTTGGTGACGATCTTTAGTCACTGCTATCTAGCAAAGGATACAGGTACGATCTACACTAGGCAAAAGGAAATTATGGTCACGCATACGTAGGGGATTGGAGTATACCAATCTTCGCATTACGACTTGTGATCATGTTAATGATTACCTCTAAATCATTAAGCCATAGCCTCCATACAAAGGTGTTACCTACTCAAACTCCTTAGCCGAGTCATCGTCATACCAAGTAAATTCATCAAGTGGGCAATGGTCACCAATTTCTATCTCTCATCCTCAACAGAGTGATCATAAAATTTTCTAGCTGGCATCCCGACCATGCGATTATATCCCTTATATTAAATTTCACCTTTATGTGGCTAGTCCGTTACGTTAAACTTTCTTGCTTTGCCAGAAGCGACTTATCCCTTGTAATGCCACCAACTTCCCTAACAAAGTTTTCAAACTCATCAAGTAAAAATTACCTTTGATGAACAATCCTTAATGTGTTTTCTCTACTATTAATTATTACTTTTAAAGTCCATCCCTATCCCCAACATGGTTGGAATCCTTTGTCTTGTTTATAATTACCTCTGATAACTTCTTCTCTCTAGTAGAGGTTTCAACCAATCACATTAATGATTACTCTGATAGTTGTACTCCTATTCGGGATCTTCTATACTTTCATAAATTCAAACCATGGATAGTAAACCCACCTTCAAATTTCCAAGCATAGTTTTTTTCCTGATCAAGTTAACACATTGCACCTCTGATCACCAACATAAAAATTGCCAGTAGCAACTGATCCTCGATGAACATTCATCAATCGCTAACAGGGTCTCTTACCTTATCATGTTAATGATTATGTCTGAAAATTGGTACTATTGTGCCTTCAATCTCAAACCAGAAGCATCTCATTCCTAGTGAAGATTCATCATATAGCCTAACAAATTTCCTTCGTCATGTTAATTATTACCTCTAATGGTCCGTCCTTATCTTAAGGCAAACTTGTACTTACAACGAAGCTCTATAAGTAACTGCTACAAACTACATAGTTCTAGGAAATTGTGGTGATGGAAGTCTGGTCTACATGACCACTTTTTTCATTGACGATCCGAACCCAAGACATGAGTTCTTCTCGATGATTGTGAGTTCTTCTCGGATCCTTATCAAAACTCCAAAAGCTTGAAAGTGTTGGTGCTTTCTTTACATGGAGAGAGCTTGCTCTCAATATGCCTTGTAAAAGTTTAGTCCCACATCGAAAATGCACCATGAGTTATCTCAACATATATACTTGGTTGTGTTGTTGAGAGATGCACATGGGGTGGTGACCCTAAGGAGGGAACCATGTGGGTGATTTTACTAGGAGATAAGAATAAGACTCCAAGGATTAGGCATTAACGCTTTTGTCATTCTCTTGGATTAATTCCATTTGGAGCTAAGCCCCAAAGGGGCTTAGCGACTCGGACTCGGACTCGAACTCGGACTCGGGCTCGGGCTCATGGGCTTATGAGGCGTAATGTGGCATTTTGTTGGCGCACTTTACACTTAGCACGTCAGCAGTCATACGGCCACATGCGGCCTCATATAATCTCATACGGTCCTTGCGGCTCATGCGACCTCATGCGGTCCATGCGGTCCATATGGCACTTGAGGACATGAGGCCATACGGCTCATACGGCCAGGCTGCTGCCACCGCATGGTGGGCTTCGCTGACTGTGCAGGCTACAAATCAGTTATGGAAAGAATGATTCAATACGATTAATTCAGATCCACTTTTTGTGGGATTTGAATTAATTTCGTTGCTATCTTTGTGGAATTTAAATTAATTTCGTTGCTATCTTTGTGAGATTTGATTCAATCTTTCCATAACTGAAGAGACGGCTAGGGTTTCCACCCTCTCTCTATATATACTCTCTTCTGGCCTCCTTTGTGAAGGACTACGAATTTTATAAGTCAAAAAAGAGAGAGAGAGAGAGAAAGAGGGTGCTACTACCGCCATTGCAAGTCCATCCGAGGAGTCAGAACAGAGGTGACTTCGAGCGTTCCGCAAGTTCTTCAACTTGCTGGTTCCTGGAAGTAGTTTGTGTGGGGCGAATCTTGCTTTGAGCAACGGTATTTTGACACCCCAGCAACCTTTCTTCATCTCATCTTTCTCTAGATTATTATAACTCGTTCTGTCCCAATTGTAACACGTTTGCAAGAAAGAACGAGAGATCTTCTCATCTCTATTTCCCTCTTTCATATTGTAATCTGGCTATTTAGCTTTTTGTATCATCGTAGATCTTGAGTTTGATCACTGCAAAGTTTTTGTGTGACTCTCAGATCTCAATTGCATCAGTTTTTCCATCTTTGATCAAGCCCCGGGACTAATAATCTCAAAGCAAGATCCTTGTAGATGGAAAACATTAATGCTTCGCTCGTCCAATCGGACTACTTCAAGTTAGAAAAGTTCGATGGAGAGCATTATCAAGTCTGGAAGAGGAAGGTTTATCTAACTCTTCAACTCAAAGACGTTGATCATATACTATTGGAGGAAGAACCTTCTGTTCCAGACACTGGATCTACTGCTGCAATCAATACGGCTACCAAACTCCAGGCCAAATGGAGAAGGGAAAATAGCATCTGCAGGCTTCTCATCCTGAATGCTATGGAGGATTTCCTAGCAGAATCCTACTCGAAGAAGGAATTTGCCAGAGACATATGAGAGTTTATGGAAAAAACTGTATGAAGAAGACAGGAATAGGAGCAATATGTTTGTGGTTGAAAAATATCACAAATTGCTCTTTGAGGACGAGAAGTCCATGTTGCCACGGGTGAAGAAATTTCTGAAGCTGCGTCAGAAACTGGAAGACGAAAAGATGCCCCTTCCTGACAAGTTTGTCGTTGGAGGGATCGTCTCAAAACTTCCTGCTGGATGGAGTACCATCTATGCAAGGATGCTCAAAAAGAAGCTAGACAATAGCTTGGGAGATCTACTTCAAGAGATCCATGTCGAGGACGAGATACGTTCCCAACAGAAGATGGACACTCTGTCCAAACAGTTGGCTAAGGCCAATCTAGTGCAGAAGAGAGATCCCAAGGGGAAGCAGGCGGCTTCTCATCACAAGAAGAAGGACTTCACTAATCTAAAAGTGAAGGGTCCTTCATTCAAGCAATAGAAGTCCAAGTCCCACGTGACTTATTTCAATTGTGGCAAGAAAGGCCACTACAAGAGTGAATGCAGATCCAAGCCTAAATAATTAGAGAAAGGTGAGCCTAGTAAGGTTTTATTGGTTTCTAACATTGTTACTATGATCGCACAGGTCACAACTGTGGGGGTTGACTCTGACTGGTGGATAGATACTGGTGCGACTTGCCATATTTGTTCTGGCAATGAATGGTTCGTCACATACCAGCCGATATCTGAGAAGGTTGTCATGGCAAATCAGGCCCAAGCTAAAGTTCTGGAGATCAGGACTGTGGAGCTGAAACTCACTTTTGGGAACACTCTGACACTTCAAGGAGTGAAGCATGTTCCGGTGATTGCCAAGAACCTGATCTCTGGGAGCCTGCTCTGCAATGCAGGCTTGAGGATGGACATCAAAGCTGGTCAGATGGTGATGTCCAAGAAGGGAAAATACTTCGGGAAGGCTTATCAAACCGAAGGAGTGTTTAAAATTCAGCTTTTCAACCAGTTTAATGACATTAATGCAGTTGCATTTTCTGATTATTCTCTTGAGTTGTGGCATAATAGACTAGGACATGTTCATTGTAAAAAAATTAACAAAATGTTTAGTCTAGGACTTATCTCCAAATATGGGGGTAAGGTGGAGAAGTGTGAAGTGTGTGCTCAGATGAAGATCACAAGGAAACCCTTTCATCGGGTCAATTGAAGTACAGATCTTCTGGAGTTGGTACACTCCGATATCTGTGACTTCAAACATTTCTCCACGAAGGTCGGGATGAAGTATTTCATAACCTTCATCGAAGACTTCTCAAAATACGCGTTCGTCTACTTGCTCAAGACTAAAGACGAAGCTTTCGAGAAGTTCAGAGAGTTCAGGACCGAAGCTGAACGGCAGACAGTACAATAACTCAAGAGGTTGAGAAGTGATCGAGGAGGGGAGTACAGGTCTCATGACTTCGCATCATTCTGCAAAGAACATGAAATCATATACGAGTCTACTGCTCCATATTCTCCTCAATCCAACGGAGTAGCAGAGAGGAAGAACCGAACATTAACAAAAATAATGAATTCAATGCTGCTTACTGCAGGACTTCCAAAATGCTACTGGGGAGAAGCTGCATTAACGGTCACTTTTATTCTGAATAGAGTGCCATATGAAACTTCAGACGTAAATCCTCATGAACTCTGGTTCAAAGTCAGACCAAACTTGAATGTCATTTGAGTGTGGGGGTGTCTGGCGTATGTGAAGCTCCCAGATCTGAAGATTCAGAAGCTGGGGACAAGGACTATGAAGGCGATCTTCTTGGGGTATGCCAAGAAGAGTGATGCTCGAAGATTTCTTGATATTGAGTCAAATCATATCATCGAATCTCGCGATGCTGAATACTTTGAAGACAAGTTTGCAAAAGACAAAAATATTATTCTATCGGACATCTCGGAAAATGATGTAGGTACAAATTAGACTGATTCTCATATAGGCCAGTAGTCCAAGAAGAAGCTATTGTTGATGAAACAACTCTTGTACCAGAACTCGCAGAGCCGTCAGCAAAGCGAGCGAGAAGACCTAAAGACTTCGGAGATGACTTTGTCATCTATCATGTGGAAGCAGATCCGCTTACCTATGATGAGGCGATGAAGACCAGAGATGCTATCTTCTGGAAGGAGGCAGTGAATGATGAGTTTGACTCTATCACCTCCAATAACACATGGGTGTTGGTAGATCAACCTAAAGGAGAAAAGCCCATCGGATGTAAATGGATCTTCAAGAAGAAGATGAAGGCAGATGGAACTATTGACAAGTTCAAGGCCAGGCTGGTAGCCTAGAGATTTTTTTAGAAACAGGGGATAGACTACTTTGACACGTACGCTCTAATAGCTCGGATGACCACCATCAGAATGTTAATCACTCTAGCAGCTATATATAAGTTGGTGATATATCAGATGGATATAAAGACAGCATTCCTGAATGGAGAGCTGACCGAAGAGATTTACATGCAACAGCCAGATGGATTTGTCGTCAAAGGTCTTGAAGACAAAGTCTACAAGTTGGTGAAATCATTGTATGGTTTGAAGCAAGCTCCTAAGATGTGGCATGAGAAGTTTGACAAATTTATTAGGGCAAACGGCTACAAAGTCAGCGAGACGGACAAATGTGTTTACACAAAGTTCGCTGATGGAAGAGGAGTCATCGTTTGTCTGTACGTGGACGACATGCTAATCCTAGGGACGGATATAGGCTGCGTCATGGAGACAAAGAAGTTCCTCTCAACCAAGTTCAGTATGAAGGACTTGGGGGATGCAGATGTCATCTTGGGCATAAAGATCATCTGGACAGATACTGGAGTAGAGCTGTCACAATCTCACTACATTAAGAAGATGCTCACACACTATGGGTATAAGGATCTTCCAGGGATCAATACGCCATACAGGGATGATCAGAAGCTGAAGCCTAATTCGAGGGAAAGCGTCAGGCAGCTGGAGTATTCTAGCATTATCGAAAGTTTGATGTACGCAACCACTGCCACAAGGACTGACATAGCTTTTGCCGTGGGAATGCTGAGTCGGTTCACAAGCAACCCAGGGATTGAGTACTGGAAAGCTGTGAAGCGGGTGATGAGATATCTCAAGAAGACTCAGACATATGCACTGTACTACAACGGGTATCCGACAGCAGTGGAAGGCTTCAGTGATGCTAGCTGGTGTTCAAAGGTGGAAAGCGAGAGATCCACAGGAGGATATGTCTTTTTCTTGGGTGGAGCTGCTATATCGTAGAAGTCGAAGAAGCAGACTATACTCTCTCGTTCCTCCATGGAATCTGAATTCCATGTACTTAAAATTGCAGCAGATGAAGCAGAATGGCTTCGGGAGCTCATGTATGATCTTCCAGTGGTTGGGGCTCAGATACCGGCGATACCGATATACTGTGACAACCAGACGACTGCGACGGTGGCATCAAATGACCTCTTCAACGGGAAGAAGAGGTCTGTGCGGTTGAAGCACAGGGCAGTACACGATCTTATTAAAAGAGGTGTAATTGCAGTGATTGATTTTTGGAGTCAGGAGAACCTGGCAGATCCGTTCACAAAGGGCCTTAAGCGCCAGTTGGTCGATGACACAGCTTGTAAAATGGGCTTGAAGGCATTCTGATAGTGTGTCTTTGTAATCCTACCATAAAGTTTTATGCTATTAGTTCAAAGAAAAATCTACTAGGCTAACTTTTGGTTCAAAGGAGGATCACTGACTGGAAAACTATCAGGTAACAGTGGGTACTTGTTCTCTGGAGCATGGAAGGGATACGGACCTATAACCACTGTTGTCTACTATGTATTTTCTGCAGAATAAAAAATAGATCCTGTGGAAGGTTGGCTTAAATGCCTTAATGAGTTCTCAGGCAGAGTGAATGCCTGGTGTGCTTTACAGGAAGCACGATAGAGCAGCACTACAAGGAGTGAAACTCTATGCTACAGTGGGGTGACTCCCAGGTCTGGGGTAATGCCTGGGCTTTGCAAGCCAAGTCATAGCGGCGTAGTACCGCAAATAGGCAGGTAGCCTAATGCTGTATGACGTAATTAAAGAGTTATAGACAGCACTACAAAGGGGAGGATGGCCCCATGTTATAGTGGCATGACACCACGATGAGGTACCAAGGTAGGGGTAAAGCCTCGGCCTTGCAAGCCATGTCGTTGCGGCGTAACACCGCAAGGAAGCCTTTGGCTTCATGCTGAGTAGATTGGCACTACAAAGAGGCCGAGACCTCATGCTACAGTAGTATAATACTATGATGAGTTTCCAGGTAGGGGTAATGCCTCAGCTTCAGGCCATGTCATAGCGGCGTAGCACCGCAAGGAAGCGCAAGGCATCATGCTATGTCTCTTTAATAAAGAACTCACCTATAGTGTATGAAAAGATATATCAGGCCGTCTCTTGAGAGTAAACTTGTAGACGTCCAAAATTATACACTGAAACCAGGCTGGCACAGGGCCTTTAATGTGCAGCCAGAAGCACACGTAACTACACTTTGTGAGTGGAAAGAATTACAATTGTGGTGCAGAATTCAAGGCGTAGTCCATTCTTGTATCACATTGTTATTTAACCCATGTGGGAATATTCAAGTCGTCAGCGACATCTATCCTAATGCAAAATGGATAGTTACTGTGGGGAACGCTCAACCCTGGACACATATATATGTTGTGATATGTGGAGGATTGTTGGTGCTTTCTTTACATGGAGAGAGCTTGCTCTCAACATGCCTTGTAAAAGTTTAGTTCCACATCGGAAATGCACCATGAGTTATCTCAACATATATACTTGGTTGTGTTGTTGAGAGATGCACATGGGGTGGTGACCCTAAGGAGGGAACCATGTAGATGATTTTACTAGGAGGTAAGAATAAGTCTCCAAGGATTAAGCATTAATGCTTTTGTCGTTCTCTTGGATTAATTCCATTTGGAGCTAAGCCCCAAAGGGGCTTTGCGACTCGGACTCAGACTCGGACTCGGGCTCGGGCTCATGGGCTCATGAGGCGTAATATGGCATTTTGTTGGCGCACTTAGCATGTCAGCAGTCACGCAGCTCATATGCGGCCATGCGGTCTTATGCGGCATGCGGCTCATATACGGTCACATGCGGCCTCATACAGTCTTATGCGGCTCATGCAGCCTCATGCGGTCCATGCGGCACTTGTAGCCATGAGGCCATGCGGCTCATGCGGCCAGGCTGCTGCTACCGCATAGAGGGCTCCCCTGACTGTGCAGGCTACAAGTCAGTTATGGAAAGATTGATTCAATGCGATTAATTCAGATCCACTTTTTATGGGATTTGAATTAATTTCGTTGCTATCTTTGTGGGATTTGATTCAATCTTTCCAAAACTGAAGAGGCAGCTAGGGTTTCCACCCTCTCTCTATATATACTCTCTTCTGGCCTCCTTTGTGAAGGACTATGAATTTTATAAGTCAAAAGAGAGAGAGAGAGGGTGCTGCTGCCGCTATTGCAAGTCCGTCCGAGGAGTCAGAACAGAGGTGACTTCGAGCGTTCCACAAGTTCTTCAACTTGCTGGTTCCTGAAAGTAGTTCGTGTGGGGCGAATCTTACTTTAAGCAACGGTGTTTTGACACCCCAGCAACCTTTCTTCATCTTATCTTTCTCTAGATTATTGTAACTCGTTCTGTCCCAATTGTAACACGTTTGTAAGGAAGAACAAGAGATCTTCTCTTCTCTATTTCCCTCCTTCATATTATAATCTGGCTATTTGGCTTTTTGTATATATCATCGTAGATCTTGAATTTGATCACTGTAAAGTTTTTGTGTGACTCTCAGATCTCGATTGCATTAGTTTTTCCATCTTTGATCAAGCCCCAGGACTAACAGAAAGCTTGTCATCAAGATGAATGACAAGCACTCTTTTGTTGTAGTGGCTTTTGCAAGAAAGCTCGTAGCCAACGTGGCTTTAGGAAGATCAGGGTCGCTTGGAATCGATCTTCTGTTGCAGTGTTGAATTGCTGCCACCCAAAAGAAATGGCCTTAGGGTTCTCTCCTTTGTAAATATTGAATTAAGGATTTCAGGAACCAAATATTTGATTTCATTTCTGACATGGGCTATTTATATAGGACATGTCTCTATAATTTCCTTCTGTAAAGCTAAGTCACAGGCTTCGCGGGGCTAAGCAGGTGAACTGCTAGTATTGGAGATGTAGTGTCCCGCTTCTCGCAGTCCACTATGTAATACCAACGGCTTGTTGACTCAATCTTGAACTGAGTATTTGGGAAAACCTTTGTCGGTATCGATTGATCACGGAAGAAATACAATGAACCTTTTCAATTAATGGATCGACTTCTATTGAAATGAATTCATGAGTTTTGTTGGATGTTTTTTTTCACTGCTTGGTTTTGATGAATGCATTTTTGTGTTGGTTTTTATTTTTCGCTTTCATCATATTGCACATTCATAATTCCGAATCTTGAGAGAAAGAGACCGAAGTATGCTAATCGAATGTTGGTGCCAATACAGGAGGAGGCATAGGCGGTGCGTAGTCGTTGCGTGAAGTCCCTCCTTCTCTCGTATAAGATTCTCTTGGTGAGTTGCTTTAACCGGACGAACATTTTTCTCCACGCTCTAAGAAAATGATCTCTAGTCCACTCTTTTGTTGCGTCCCTTTGATCAACGATACCACAATAACAAAAGATAAGAAAAGATAAATGAACTAGATTGCTTGCTAAATAGAATTGTTGCTCTTCTTCCTTAATATGATTGCTTATAGGTTTTCAGAGTTTGCTTTACAAAAGATGTATTATAGAAAACCTTAATTGGTTTGAGATCGATCGAAATGAAAGAATGTAATAGTGTCCCTATCGAAGAGAACTATCAAAATCAAATACATGTTGTTCAATGTGCCATGAAATATTTTATCTGATAGAATGCATCTCGCGCATTTGGCTTATGACAACTTGTGCACAAGTACGGTCTCTCGACCGATTTTTGGGGTACTGGGGATCGGTAGGCCTAGGAGAGATTGAGCACCCTGAGGTAAAAGAAACCTCACGATTAGGGGGGTGTTATGTCTATCAGTGAGATGGACTTGTATGTATCAACTGCTGATCATGAAAAATAACCCATGGGCCACCATGTAGTTAGGTTCATGCATATAGTGGAATTTATTGTAAACCTAACTTGCAGGACGGAAAGTAAGTATGCTTTATATATGCAAATTGTGCTAACCTGTTTTGTGAAGGGATGACTGTCGGTGATGGATAAGATTGTTATGAAATATTTCTACTGTCATGTTTCTTATGAATTGTTAAAAAGAACCTAGACAAGTAGAAAGATCACAATAAATGTATGCTAGTTTCACATGTTGACTTAGTGCAGATAATTTTGAGTTTCAAAAGCCGCTCGCCAGTACAAGATGTGTACTGACCCACGTTGTGGGCATCTTTTCAGCTAGCAAGGAGATAGAGGGATTTCAAGTGAGGCATTAAAGCTCGTCCAGCCCAGTAGAGCTTGTCTGATGCCTCGAAGCATTTTCGTTTTCAAGCCCAGTTGTAATTTTCTTTGAAGATGTCTTTCCTTTCAAGTATGTAATAAATGGATATGATATATAGACATTATGGCTAATTTGAAAAGAGTTTCCAAAATAAGGTATATAAACGAACTATGACATTTTGAGTCACAAGCTTTGCACTTTGTAATTCTATTAAGTTATGAATAAAAAAAGTATTTCCTGTTCAAAATTTCTGTGTCCAATATTTGGTTTTCTGCAATTAAATATGTTGTATGTGTGTGTTTTGCTTTGTCTAGTTGTTTTGTGCATGTACTGGCCTTGTACAAGCGCAACTTAGGCTTGTACGACATCATGTCTTAGCGAGGACGAACGATCCCACAGGGATTAAAGCGAGAACGAACGACCCTAGCGGGATCGGGACGTGACAGGGGATAACCGCCCATGTTCTCCTCCTTACCTTACGGAAGATCGGTGTTGTAACTATTGGTGAAAAAAACCAACTTTCATTACCCCTTTATTCTTATTAAATTCCTATCATTATACCCTATTATTTACAATACCATTCAAGCTACCATTTTATGGCTCTTGATGGCTAATAATCATTCCATTATTCCTATTAATCTCCTTTAAATCCTTTGGGTTATCTAGTCTATATATTCACTTTATTTTTCTAAGTAAAGGACAAGAGAGAAGAAAAAATCTCTCCATCTTCTTCCTCCAAAAATTCAGAAAATTGCTTCTCTATTCCGTTTCTCCATTTCCATTATAATTCTTTTTATTTTCTGGACAAGAGCTAAGTTCGGGTCGATCTCCCCGAATTGTGTGCGACGACGGAATACCGGTAGAGCGGGGGTTTCACCACTAGAGCATTCGGAACAAGTCTGCACATAGACCCAAATCAACTCTTAGGGCAGTGCTTCGTGCATGACTCTCCTGGAGGCCGGTAAACTTAATTTATTTCAAGACATAAAAGTATTTGTTTTTTCCAACAATCTAAGAGTTGAATCTTGTTTTTTTCTTGATTAAATTTTTAACTAATCCAAAGTAGATTAAACTTTTTTATCATATGCATACTTATTACTTAAATTTTGTTCTTGGAATATGTTATTACAAGAACAAAGCCATATTGTTCTGTTGTGTCATGCTTTAAGAATTAAAATTGCATAGGGAGTGGTACTTTAGTTTTACTTTTGTGGATAAGGGAAGGATCATGGCTGGGCCACAGAACATAGAGAGGGTCAAAAGAAAGGAAAAGAAAGAACAAATATTGGTTGGTATTGATGCCAGAATAATTTGTGCTAATAGCACCATCATGTTATCGTTCATGGTAGAAAAGGTTGGTAGGCTTCCACTTGGGATGTTAAAGATCTCTGCCAGTCTATGTTGGTATGGTTAAATTCTTTTGCTTATACTGAACTTGTGCGCGGCTGTGTATTTGAGCATTATTTTTGTTTTAAGTTGTAGAATCTTCATATTTTGGAAATGGTACAGGCTTTGCTTTGACAACCATCTTTTCTAAAATATAGTACAACTTTCCATACTTAAAATAATTCTTTTACCTCACTTCTTTGTTGATAATTTTTATATGTTTCAGCAGAATATCTATGATACTAATAACCCAATTTTGACTGTTTTCAAATTAAACCTAGCTTGATTGCATATTTGTCCTACATCAAATTGGTATCAAAGCCTAAGTTTTTCTGCACCTTTGTTGAGTTGTTGAAATTTGAAATCCAATTAAAGAATCATTTTATGCTTTGTTAAATATATTATATTATATTATATTATATTATATTATATTATATTATATTATATTATATTATATTATATTATATTATAGAGGTTTTTAATTTATCTTATGAAGTCATGGTATCCAAAAGCTTAGAAGTCAAGTGACCCCCTGCTTCAAAACCTTATTTACTCTGGTTTCGCAAGCTTTCGTGTGTTGCCGTTAGGTGAGGCAATATGAAACATGATTTGGTTTCTTGAAGTGTCAAAGTTTTTCATGGTAAGCTTTATGTTACCAAAGGCACCATTAGTGTTACTAAGATGAATATGGATGTTGCCATGGTTACATTACTATGATGTGCCCTTTTTATGCTTTGATGATTTATGTTATGGGATGTTTAGCAAATAATATAACTATCTCTAACTTCTTCTTCAGTTGTGTTATTAGAGAATAAAATAAACATTTTCTAAAAATATAAGAATATATTCAGATGATTCTTTTATTTGTGGATGATTTATTAATTCTCTATTCATGAACCGAATCTTTCTGAAACTGGCCTAAAAAAAAATGGATGACATAGTCAGGAGGAAATCTCGTTTAATCTTAGATTTATAGTACTTGTGATTATCTAATCCAAGACATGTTTATAGGTACCTTTTATAAGAGTCAAAGTCATAAAAATTTGCATTGGTTCATGCCCCTGGGTTCTTAGTAGTAATATATATATAGGGATGTATTTTTTTGACTGCATTATGCTATTGACAATTTTCATCAATGATAAGAAAGTCACTGTTTTTTTTAGGTGCAACTTCTTTGTTCCTTATTAGGCCACATAGTAATCTCCAACCCTCATTTATTACGAAGTTTTAATATTATTATTTTTCCTCTTCTCCTAGTACAAAATGTTTCTTCTATTACCTTTAATTGCATATTAGACACACACAATTATTTTAATAATTAAATAATATACAACATTGTAGTCAGTATATATATATATATATATATATATATATATATATATATATATATATATATATATATATATATAATTTTGATATATACATGTTGTTGTAGAGTTCAACATTTGTAGACATATTATATTATGTTCCTATCAACAGTGAATGGAGTAACATGCACCTTTAAGCATAGAATTTTTATATGAATGAGTTAATCTATTACTTATATTTTCTTGCAAAGTTTCATTGGCATAAATTTCTTGAAGAACGGACATATATTATACGAGATGCAACTTGATAAAAAATAAGTTTGTTACACATAGATGATCTCTCAGTGGTCTCTGAGTGATCTGATATTATTGCTCAATGTCTAGACTTACATACTTAGGACAAGTAACTAAAGTAATCCATGATGCATATATAGAGTGAGATGATGATTCAAATTTATGTTTGCTATTCATGAAATGCCTACATCTTTGAGTAGTTTTTTTTTTCATATTCTTTCAGCTCATCTCTGAATAATCAGACAAGGAATTTGGTTTGTATTTTTGTGAGTATAGTCGAGTTGATTGCTATAGTCTTCTTTATCTAGTTGAGTTTTTAAAATCTTGAAATTTTAGGTATTTTCTATTAATAGATAGAATTCTGTCGATTTGCAACAATGATAAATTACTATGACTATACATTCAACTCTACCATCAATAGTATTTATTCATAACCTTTGTCTAAGGTTTGACAATACTACTTGATTAAGTGAATTTGTAAATATATCAAAACTTAGAATTTGTCTTGGTAATATGAAAATAAATGCCTCTTGTGAAATTACATGCTAATAACTATTAATAGCATACTTTTATGCACAATAGAAGCAATTGTCTTCTTATCAGAATTGTTTATTACATTCTCATTCTAGCTCATGAATTATTTACATAATATGGGGCAAAGAAGATTACTATATTCCCTATTTTCATGATGGAGACGTTGGATATTTCTGTTTTGTGACACTCTATCAAATTTGTTTGTTCTTATATCTTTATTGTTAGCCTCATTGCTATTTTGGGTTAAGATCTTCAGTAATAATCTCTATTTTCTTGAAGACAAATTCTTAATCTATTATATATATATATATATATATATATATATATATATATATATATATATATTTTAAAGAACAACATGTTAACTGCGACGTAATACAAAAAGAAGAAGTTATTTTGTACTCTCTCATTCTTAACATGATCTTTGTAATGTTATCCCTCCAAGTCAGAAGCATTAGAAATTGTGACATGTTAGGAAAGGCGCAAACTTACTAAAGTGAAGGTAAGAACTATCTCTAAATAATGTATAAAAATAACATATCATTTGCATTGTTATTAATAAGTCCTAATCATTTGGAATGATTACGTTATTGTACATTACTATATAAAGTGATGTTATATGATAATTTTTCTAGGTCAGTTTGCATGTTTGATCTTTAGCTGACCATATTGTCACAATGTTAAAATTTCTAATCAGACAAAGAAATCACAACATTGTTCTATCACAATACTTAGAATATGTTGGGCAAACATTGGTTTGCATATAATTCGTGACATTATAATTCCTTTGACACATTCAAACAATTTAGTCACAAGAAAATAGTTAGTGAAATTGCAAATTCCTTTAAATTTGAAGTTTTAAAAATTGAGATTATTTTGGGTACAAGTCGAAAGGGTCCTTCTGTCAACCGGACATAAATAGCCCTAAGCGACACGATACTTAATCGTCCCCCTGTGGACCTCCGCTAGCTGGAAACCGGCCCCTACAGCTAACCCAAGTTAATCAACACTTGATAAACTAAAGATTTTTTAAGGTTGATTAGCAAAATCACTTAAACTATTATTCTAGTACTTTAAAATGTCATTTTTGCAAACATGGCTAGTAAAGATAAATCTTTAGAACCATGGATACTGTGACAGAGTCAAATAATTTTTGACTCACTATTCTAAGACTTATATCAGTAATTAGTAAAATCACATGAGTCTGATGTCACTATCTCTGATTTCTAAATCAGCCAAACCAGTTATTCTATTCTATAGTAATAGAAAGAATATTTTAAGGATATTCTAGGCTATAAATTGTATCATATTAGATACTCTTATGTCAGAGAAATGTCATTTTTAAATACAAACTGGATAATTGATTCATATGACATCTAATCCATTTATGGATATATTTTTTTTTACTCTATGAAAAGTTGTCATCTCTTGAGGTTTGTGTAACAAATCTATCATAGCTAAGACTATTATATTGTCTGAAATGTTATCTTCAGCCACATGCATCTTCTACTGAAGCTAGCTGTATGGCTCAATATTTTATACTACATATTTTTGTACATGTCATTTGTTTTAAAATTATGCTAAAAGCGTTATCTTGTGAACTCCAAGATGAACATGTACATGCAGCTGCGTGTCAAGACATGTAAAGAGCCTTAAAAAGTAAAATTATAGTTCTTGACTATAAAGTCATAAAAGAACTTTACAGATCTCTTGACGAAGAGTATGTTTACTCTTGACGAAGAGTTTGTCTAGGACATTGATCCTAGAATCATCGAGGGGGATGGGATTAAGCCCATAGTATAGTCACCAGCAGTGACAACTCAACCGAGTCTGACTGGAGATCCCAAGAAGCCGGTTCAATGGGTAGAAACAAGCTGGACTAGGTGACTATTATGGAACATTGACCTGAGATTAAATTCTCTTTAAAATAAAAGTCCAGGAGGCTATACATGTGTACATTCATACCCCATCCCTATGGTGACAGTGTTCCTTTTGTGATATGGATAGGATGAGTTTAAACTCTTAATAAATCCAAGCATGATATGCAAGGTTGATTCCTATCACCAACCCTTAAGGACTTACCTATATGAGAGGTCGTGAAGGCCGCAACTATAGGATAGGACGATCCTAAACCACTCTCATGAATATGGAAATGTGCGCATGGCCAATCAAACGTGCCACCCGATAGACCCAAGAACCTCTAGCGTACTATGCTTGTTATTTTCTGAATCTGGTTAAAGAAGTCTGATTCAAGGCGTAGTCCATCAAGCACTTCTTTAGATAAAGACAATAGTCACTAAGTGAGATTCAAGGCTGCAGTCCATCTCATCTATGCATAGTATATAATTGTCCAAAAATTCTTCTATCTTTACTCCTTTTGAACATTGTTATCTTTGGTTTCGAAACTTGATTTTTTGGGGAAAATTGTTGTAACTATTGGTGAAAAAAATCAACTTTCATTACCCCTTTATTCTTATTAAATTCCTATCATTATACCCTATTATTTACAATACCATTCAAGCTACCATTTTATGGCTCTTGATGGCTAATAATCATTCCATTATTCCTATTAATCTCCTTTAAATCCTTTGGGTTATCTAGTCTATATATTCACTTTATTTTTCTAAGTAAAGGACAAGAGAGAAGAAAAAAATCTCTCCATCTTCTTCCTCAAAAAATTCAGAAAATTGCTTCTCTATTCCGTTTCTCCATTTCCATTATAATTCTTTCAAATTTCTGGACAAGAGCTAAGTTCGGGTTGATCTTCCCGAATTGTGTGCGACGACGGGATACCGGTTGAGCGGGGGTTTTACCACTAGGAGCATTCGGAACAAGTCAGCATATAGACCCGAATCAACTCTTAGGACAGTGCTTCGTGCATGACTCCCCCGGAGGCCGCTAAATTTAATTTATTTCAAGACATAAAAGTATTTGTTTTTTCCAACAATCGGGTCATCGTAGCCAACTAATGGGGTGGTTAGCAACCAACCACCAACGTGGGTGGTACACCTGATATTCCACTAAAAACACGGATCCTTGACAAACGCTCAACCGATTAGAGATCAGGCGTAAGAAGGAATGGTTCAATACGCCATGGATTCAATGTAGGGGGGGCATAAGAAGTAGAATTCTATATGGAAAGGTTAGGATAACATGTACATGCCGTATCCTCCATGACACTACAGAATCAAGGTTTGGATAACATGTACAGTTAAGAGATCTCCTCCAATGGACCACCTAAAGATTTTGTGGTCCTCATCCTGCTCACATAGATATTGCAAATATATGCTAAAAAAAATACTATGTCTATGATTTTTCTTTAATATTTGAATCTAAACTTGCATTGTAGTTGTATGGCTAGGAATTTCGTGTTTCCACTTTCGAAATGGGAACTTGGATGCTTGTCACTGTAGTCATCCTCCAATCGAAACAACACTTTAGATTTTGTTTATATCAAATGCCAGTGGCCACTAAAGCTAGTGTATCAAGACGAGAATGTTAAGATAGATGCGTGACAGATATTAAAAAAATATGACTTAGGTTTATTTGGTGCTCGTTACTAAGTACCAATAGATGCTGTGGTTAACAAGAATTGATGACTAGATGAAGACCTAAATATACATGAATTAAAATGTTAAAGAAGATGTAATTTTTTATTAATTACATGATAAATAGCCGTTAACATAGTTGAATAGAGGAAAACAACCAAACTTCAAAATTCTAAATTTTGATATAAAGATTTCGTTATTGTTATTATTTTATTTTTTTTGAAATGTCCGACGATACATACAGTAAGTCACGCTAATACTCTCCTCAATGACCAGAAGGGCCACTCGAGTTCGATTTGTTATTGTTATTGTCATGGTGAATTTCAATACATAGAGCTTAGGTAACATAAAGTACTCGTGTCTTTCCTTAGGGAAATCTTTCGAATTTTGAGAATAAACAATAAGGACATTTATAGGTAGGGCCTTTCTATAGCATTCAAGAGTAGAGCTCCTTACATTAACGAAATCATTCAAATCTAACAATAGGCAGGACCAAGCACACTTGGAACCTCTTGCACTTAGCTTTGGGCAACTAGGAGTACTACTTGTTTCTCCCATTAGAGAAATCTATGAATCCTCACATGTGTTTGCTCCGTAGACCAAGATGACTCTTCTCTAGACCACACAACCACAATGCCTGATCTTAAAGGGCGTCAGATCTAGTGTCGGTACTCGAAGGAAGGATTTGTCGAGTGAGATTTGACCATGGTCTCGTATATCAATCCGTTAGTCGTGTACTATATTAATTACCTAATTTTAGCTAACTGCCGTGAACAATTTTACTAAAATACACGATGAGAGACACGAATATCTATGCACAAGTTTGGTTCACGAAATTAGGATCTTGAAAAAAAAAGTCATTTATTTTCTATATTTAGAAGCCAAGTCAAATGAAAGGGGAAGGAAAAGAAAATAATTTCCTAAAAAAAGTTGGAAAAATAATTCCCCAGCCATCCAGGAAGGAAAAGAAAATCATTTTTTTGTTTTTTTTGTTCCTTTGAAAAATTACAATTCCTTTTTTATTTTACTTGATTGAAAAGGTTCAAAAAAAAAAATGGACGGAAAAGTGAATAATTGGAAATGAGAAAGTGAATCAATGGGTGAGTGGGAGACCATTTTCCTTTTTTTTTAATATTTTTTTATTTGGAATCAATTGTTTTTAAGTTTATTTTCTTTGGCATCCAACACTAAATAAATGACTTTTTATATCTAAGGACCTGATTCCGCGAACCATTTCCTCAGGAGTCACTTTTTCTTCCAATTGCTTTGGCTTTTCCAAACAACAAATTATTTTTAAAGAAATTATAATTTTAAAAAAAATTAATGAATTGGTTTTCTTTTTTTTTTCTTTTCCGTTTCACTTGGAACGCTCAAAACCTTACATTGAGCCCCGAAATTTTGTGATAAAGGTAATCGTAGAATGAGTTGGGTTTGCACGAATATAGTAGAAAATGAAAAAATGAGCTCTGGGTCCAAAAATTGTGTGGTCAAAAATTAAAGTGGAAAAAAAAATGTAAATCTAGAATTAGACTCCAAATTGTGATTTACTATTCTACAATATATTTTTTTACATTATGAATCTAGAAATTCTTAGATCCAACCAATAGCTACTGTGGATGAATTGAACCCGAAAATCTAGAAATTAAAATCTAGAATGAGTCTTACTATACAAAATGATCTCCTACATTCTAAACCTATAATCTAAAAGTTGGCATGAGCCTTCCTAATGATGCTCTTAGTCATTTGACTTCTCGTTCATTTTATCCGTGCTAGATTGTGTAAATAGACTTTTGAACAAACGATCATCCCAGGAACGTGCTAAGCTAAAACCTAAGCCGGAGTCTTCATTGGATTCCTACTGCAAATGGACTCGGTCACAATCCATGTTCTGTCACGGACTGTGCTACCTTCACTATTCAACTAACTCTCAAAATAGGGGTGAGCATTATTCGGTTAGATTTTAAAAAAAAATGGTTCGATTTTGATTTTTAAAATACTAAAAATAAATTTATTTGGTTTCAATTTTGATCCAAGATCAAAACCGAATAAAATTTATATATCTTCCACTATATAATGAAGCTTCAAAACGCTTAAAAGTGAGAAGTTTAAGCCGTCACTATATCACGGTCCATTTTATATATAAAAAAAATAAATTATGTAAAAAAATGTTGAAAAAAGTTTAAAAATTTGTCATCTTCCACTATATAATGAGACTTCAAAACGGCTTAAAAGTGAGCCGTCTAAGTCGTCACTATATCACGGTCCATTTTATTTTTAAAAAAAAACTACGTAAAAAAATGTTGAAAAAAGTTTAAAAATTTGTCAACATAGAGAATCGAATTCAACCAAACAAGAAAAATACATTGCACCTTAATCGCAAGAGTTAGAAGAGATATTTAACTATAATTGGATAATAATACTATTATACGCTATTATATGTGCAAATGTACGTGCATTCTCTAGTATTAGTAAAGGGTGTTGTTAGATGCACTCATAATTTTATTCACTTTATCTTTCTTGTTGACTTTGTTAAATTTGTCTTGTTAAAAAATTTCAGTTTACTTTCTTTCTCTTTACCCCTTATATTTCTTAATTTCTTAAATCAATTAAGCAATCTTATTGTCATGTTAATTAAAAATTTGAAAAAAGAATTTAAAAAGGATAAAAATGAGAATGAGCTAAGAAACGAACCATGTAGAGTATTAGGGTTTACAGTAACTCCAGAGCAAACTAAAAAAAGAGCATGAAGATGGAATGAGACAGATGCAAACGTGCAATCCTAATCCCTTCGCTTTCGAACCCACTTACATAGTCGTCATTTGATTTGATACGAAAAGTTATAGTCCTAGCCATAGACAATGAATTGTCAGATCATTAGATTTCTAATTTTCGGCTCTCATAATCTGATTTTTTTTTAATGTATGTTAACTTTTTAAAAAAATTGTGGAGGTAAACTGATAGTTTAATTTTGAAAAATAAATATAAAGCTGGTCAAAGCACCTAAAAATAATGAGAGGGTAAAAAGAATGAAAATATTGGTGCATTTAATAACACCCTTAATAAATATCCTCAAATTTATCCTTATTTTATGATTAAAAATGTATATATTTTGAAAAATAATAATTCTATATACGTCTTTTAAAGTCAAATTTTAATTATCTAATAACTAGTCCAACTTTGGAATAGACTTTGAAACAAAACAAACATCTTCTACTATATAAAAATGCTTCAAAAATGGCTCAAAAGTGAGCCGTCTAAACCGTATGAATATCATCAACGATTTAAATAAATTTTAAAAATAATAATAAACTACTAAATAACTACTTAAATACTCCACTATACTAATTGTTTAAAAAAAATTAACTAAGTATTTAACTATCTAATATAATATGTTTACAACTAAATAGTCTAACTCAAGTGGTTAAGGTGGTAGGTTTTTTTTTTTGTTACTTGAGTTCAAATCCTAGATTTGATAATTTTTTACAATAAAATTATATTTAATTTTTCTAACCTTTTTTTGCACGTGTATTTGCACATGCACATTACTAGTATGTATAAAAGTGACCAAGTTTTAACATAATTTAATGATAATCACAACTTTGGGTCCCACTCAATCAACAAAAAAAATAGTCCAGTTTTACAAACAAATGGAATCATCGTTCAATTTCGATTATGTGTGACTTCGGTTTTAGATTTTTAGAATTTCGATTTACTCTATTTTGACTATTTTGGATCGGTTGAAAAACTAAATTACGACGAAAGCAGCATGGCGACATTTTCCCCTCCTCCCACAGTGGCTAGAGAGTGGAAGATGTGGGGCGTGTCGAGGAGGTGTCGGTCACATGTGCCAGGCTTCTCGGGAGGCAACAAGAGGAGAGTTCCTAGTAAATTTTTGGCTTCCTTGAGTAAAAGTTTCTCTAAATTGAGCTAATGTCAATCCTGGACTAGTCCTGAATAATTTTTGTAGTGCCTCTATAGTTTGCCTTTAAAAACTAGTCAAACTTTGGGCTCGACTTTGAAATATAACAAACATGTGTATAAAAGTTACAAAGTTTTAATATAATTTTAAGACAACTACAACTTGGATACGACTCATTAAACAATAAAATTAGTTCAATCAAACAGACGGAATGGTTTATTGCTAGGATTCGATTTCGATCATGTCTGACTTTGGACCCGACTTTGAAATTATGTCTGACTTCGGTTTTAGATTTTTATAATTTCGATTTACTTGATTTTGATTATTTCGGATCGATTGTAAAACTAAATTACGACGAAATAAGCCAGCCGACATTTCCCCCTCCTCCCACAGTGTCGAGAGAGTGGAAGGTGTGGGCGTGTCGAGGAGCTGTCGGCCACGTGTGCCGTGCTTTTCGGGAGGCAACAAGAGGAGACATTCTCTAGTAAGTTTTTGGCTTTCTTGAGTAAAAGTTTCTCTAAGCTGGACTAACCCCAATCTTGGACTAGCTCCAAATAATTTTTGTAGTGTCTTTATAGTTTGCCTTTAACAAACTAGTCAAACTTTGGATCCGATTTTAAAATACAATAAATATATGTATAAAAGTTATAATTTTTTAATATAATTTAATCATAATCACTCATTAAAAAATAGTCCAATCGAACAAACATAATCGTTTATAATAATGCTAAGTTTATTACCAAACCTGTACAACCTTCTTAGAACCTACTATATTCTTGCTAAAATGGTCCCATCCGGCCCCACCTCTTCCCTCTCCCTCCAATGGAGGCCGTCCACGTGACAAGTTGTAAAATGATTGTAATACTTTGGTTTAGTCATAGCATACTCAATCGTTTATCGGTTCGGTTCGATTTAGATTACGACCGACTTCGATTTTAGATTTTTATAATTTTGATTTACTCAGATTTTGACTATTTCAGATCAGTTGAAAAACTAGATTACGATGAAAGTAGCCGGCCGACATTTCCCCCTCCTCCCACAGGGGCCAGAGAGGGGAAGGCGTGGGGCGTGTCGAGGAGCTGTCGGCCACGTGCGCCGGGCTTCTCGGGAGGCAGCAAGAGGAGACAGCCCGGGGAGGGGGCTGTGGAGACGACAGTCGGTCTCGTAGGCGGTCTGCCGGAGAGGAACGTGAGGTGGTACTTTTTTATCGGACATTGGAGGCCCAGCGATACAGCTCACATGCTTCTGTCGACCGAAGCGGCCGCTGTCGAGCGGCCCCCGCTGGTCGCGCGCGCGCGCGCGACCCCTCCGCCCCACGTCAAATCTTTCGGGAATTCCCTGTTTCATTCGCCAACTTGCCAATAATGAATGGTACAACCCAACTGTGTGTTAAGATTTTTCACCGTTTGGTGCATAGGGAGGGTTGAGCGTTACTGTTTCGGACACGGATCCGAAGCGAACAAAAGGTTCGGTTCGGTCCGAAAGAAATTCGATTCAGTTTTGATTTAAAATATGCTAAAAAAATTTATTCGGTTTTGATTTCGATTAAAAATAAAAAATCGAATAAGACTTGCGTAATCATGTAAATACTCTCAATTTTATGCATATTTTATGATAAAGATGTATATAGTTTGAAGACAATATATATATATATATATATATATATATATATATATATATATATATAAATGTTCTAAAATCATCTGAGTGGTTTTATATTATGGAACCATCCTATGTTATATGGGTTGGATTTGGATTTGGTAGTTGAGATAAAAGGTATAGACCCCAACACCTTTAATCTCATCCACTCAATTCCAATCCAACCCATGCAACACGGGGTTGTTCTATAATATGAAACCACCCAGGTGATTCTAAAGCATTACACTCTCTCTCTCTCTCTCTCTCTCTATATATATATATATATATATATATATATATATATATATATATATATATAATTTAACAATAATTTTCACTTTGGATCTGATTCATTAATAATAAAAATAGTCAAATCGAATAAACCGAATCGATGATTGGTTAGACCCAATTATCGCTAATTTTGGATCGATTTTTTGGATATTTCGACGGTTTTGACTATTAGGATTTGATTGAAATCGAATATAGCAAAACCAAACGCTCGCCCTTATTAGTGCATGCATCCATGAATTTTTCAGTTCCTCAGAAACTGCCTTATTCTCTATCCACTATTAAAATTGTAATTTCCTTAAAAAACGAAAAAAAACAAGGAAAACAAATTTAAGGGAGTACGCAATTTTGGATCGATTTCGGTTCTGGATATTTGGACGGTTTTGACTATTATGATTAGGTTGAAATTGAATAGAACAAAACCAAACGCTCCCTCCTATTGGTGCATGCAACCAAGAATTTTCAGTTCCTCAGAAATTGCCTTATTCTATATCCACTATTAAAATTGTAATTTCCTTATAAAAGGAGAGGGGGAAGAAATTTACGGGAGTATGTAATACAAATATTGACTTGAAAATCAATTTTTTTAATAAATAAATATGTTACTTGAAATAAGGCCAATTATACTGAGCCCAATAATACATGAACCTACAAGGCTGCTTCCACATGATCCAGCCAGTTGAGAGTCTTATATATTAGTTGCATAAATAATAAGAGAAAATTTGAGTGACACCCAACTTTTTTTTTTTATATCCATATTTAAGCTAAACCCCACACAATTACAAGAATATAAGGTACCTTCCACTTTTGACGGAAACCGTCCTCTACTGACGATCAACCTATTTGATAATTTTTTTTTACTAAATTATCTTTATCTTCTTACTTTCCTCTGTTCCGAGCCCAAATCCCGTTCCCCGTCGCGCCCCAGCCTATCCCCGTGCTGGCAGGCCGCCACCCGCCCCCTCCTCCTCGCCAACGGTTGTGGGGGGGGGGGGGGGGGGGGTGGGCAGCCACCACCACCACCGGCCCAAAGCCCATCCCCCGCAGCTCCCCATCCCACCCTCCTGCTGGCAGGCCGCCACCCGCCCCCTCCTCCTCGTCGGTGGTCAGGAGGGGGGCAACCACCACCACCACCCGCCCAAACCCTGTCCCCCGCCGAACCCCATCCCACTCCCTGCTGGCAAAACCCCACCCGCCCCCTCCTCGCCAGCGGTCGGGAGGGGGGCAGCCACCACCACCACCCCATGTCTTCTCTGTAAAGGAAGGCCAGCCAGCCACGTCGCTGCTGTTGCTGCTCGGAGGGGGGGCGCGGAGGGGCGGGGGTCGCGGAGGGCGGAGGGGGACACGGAGGGACGATGCTGCGGGAGGAGGGAGGGTCGCGAAGGGGAACGCGGCAGGGTAGAGGGGGTGAGCGGCGGGGGACGCGACGGGACGGAGGGGGTGAGCGGGCGGACAGTGGCAGCGACGGAAAGGAGGGCTACCGACGGCAATGACGAGGAATGGGGGCATGGGTGGTTGGGTAGCGGCATAGGAAAGGAAAGAAGACAACGAGGGTATTTTCGTCCAAAAAATATGGTCAAAGGAGTTGACCGCTAGCGATAGACAATTTTCGTCAAAAGTGGGGGGTGTCATACCTTCTTGTAATTGTGTAGGGTGCACCTTAAATATGGATAAATTAAGTGGGGTGCCACTCAAATTTTCAGGGACGAAGAGTAGGGGCAATTAACACCACTATTTTTTTAAAAGAAAATAAATAGTTATAAATATTTTTTAGTATTTTTTTTCACTAAAATACATTTTTCTCCAAGTAACTCGATTTGTCCTTACTTGCCTATAATCTAGAATAAAAAACTGCCTCATTTATTTTAGGGTCATTTAGTAATATGGTCTCACAATAGTTAATAGGCTAAATTATAACTTGATATTCTCAACAATTTCAGTTTTTTAACTTAATGCCTTTGTCACGACCCGCACCCTAGAGTAAGGGCAAGAGACGTGGGTACGTCCAGCCTACGCCGCAGTGTCGGCGGTAGAACGCTGTCCTAGGTTAATGCATCTAACAGTATAAGGCTAAACAGTTTATACTCCCCGAATGGGGGTGACATAGCAGAATGTAAACTCAATCACAACTAAGGAAGAAGAAGTACGATATGATATAAAACTCAAAATAAAATACCGAAGATCAGAAGAGTCTAAGTGTCTAAGATAACATCTCAGCAAATATCCAGAAATACAAGTCTCAACTACTGAATATGGAAGAATATATACAATCCAGATCCCAAATGACAGTAATAGTAAAACCTAGACTAGGGAGCCTCAGTCTCTATAGCTAATGGATCCGGCTGGAAATTCGGATCACTGGTGTCATCTAGAGCTGTCCCGTAGAAGGTATCCACACATGCCTCCTCCTCGTCCTCTGTAATATTTTTAACAGGTCCAGTCAGGACAGGAGCGAGCACAATACATCTCAACAGATCATAGCAGGTTAGAAAATATAATCATGCAGTAAAGTAAGATACAGGAACTGAAGAAAGTACAGAATATAAACCGAGAGAGAACTGTAATAGAAATATCTACTATAAGTAGAGAACTAACAGTGGCTAGTGAGTCAGAGTACAATATAAACATGTGAATGGCATAGGAGATTCTGATGAGACACTACGGAGGTGATCAGATGAGATACTACTTGGATATTATTCACATGTCTACTTTTACTCTCCCATACCCCCAATCAATACACAAGGATCCAGCCAGGTTATGTTATGATTCCATGCAATGGCCCACAAGGGGTGATACATGGTAGGCCCAAAAATGGGTGATTTTAAGAATGCCCATAAATGGGTGATTCAAGGAAGACTCTGTGATCATGAGAGTACATGTCACAAGTGATTCAATGAACCATAAAGCATAGTGATACACCATGTAAGTGAAACGCACAGAACATGTAGTATCCAATGCTCCCTGAGGGGATAACATCTCAAGAAGGAATCCATATAGTACTAATCCGTGTGACCAACGTGACAGTATCAAGTAAAGTAATTTAAAGCAGGAAAATAATTCTAAACATGATATGAAATGATCAGAGAATGTACTCGCCTGGTATCCTGAATATCTGAAGAGAATATACCGTTCGAGGAGTGGTGTCTGACTCCTATAGAACAGTACAAGTCACTACATGTCTAAAATAATGAAATAGACTGCTACAATACATCTACATGATGTTTGGTGACAATCTAGGCCAAAGTCTACCTTTGGTCAACTCTAGTCAACCCTAACAGTCAAACTAGGTCAACTCTAGTCTAGTTAGGTCAAACAAGGTCAAACAAGTCAACCTAGGTCTCTAACCAACTAGCCTAGCAAGCATACACCATTCAGTCACACAAATTTACAATATACTAAAGTCATGTGGATACAATCCATATACACAAAACTTCCTCATTGGGATACCATAGGCTAACTACATGAGCCATACACATGTGTTAGGCATTGCACATAACAATTCCATATTTACATACTAATTTCCTACATACTATTTATATGGCAAAAGTATTATTCATGTCACATTACATTATTACATATCACATCACATTAGTATATATACTACACTCACATTTTATAT
Source organism: Iris pallida (assembly GCA_029216955.1). Lineage (NCBI taxonomy): Eukaryota > Viridiplantae > Streptophyta > Magnoliopsida > Asparagales > Iridaceae > Iris > Iris pallida. The sequence goes on along the minus strand of JANAVB010016598.1, from coordinate 6,642,836 downwards.
ATAAATATACATACCCGTAGAGAGGGATAGGGAAGTCTCTAGGCATATGTGTGTGTGTTTACATAACGAGGACTTGTGTGTGTAGTGTCATGTGTGTGACAGGGAAACCACAGAGTGTTGGGTATAGCATGTGTGTCTCAGTTTTAGGGTGTCAAGGTGATTCACATACATGTGTGTACACAATGTGTCTCAGGAATTCAGTGACAGTGGGTAACAATGACAGAAAATTCGTGTGTGAGTGTGTGTGATTGTGTTCATGGCAATCACCCATTAGTGAACTCATTTTAGTCCCATATTTGTGTGTCCAGTGTGATAGTGTCTCAGATTTCAAGTGATAGGTGTCAACAGTGAAACATGATCTCAGGTTAAGTTCCCAGGAATAGGGAATCAAAGTGACAGTTAATAAATAGGGTTCTCAGGAAATCATGTACAACAACAGTTTGATATTTCCAGTTTCAGCAGTTAATAGTCCTAAACAGTACAAACATCCAAGAATCCCTAATCGACCTGAACCTAACATGTAAGAGATGAACCCTAACATAAACTCCATCCTTCAGCTATGTGTACAGTTCAAACATTGCATTTTAAAACTTGAAATCGAACTAATCATCCAAAACAAATGTTATTTTCTGAAATGACAAGTTCGATCACCAACTCAACCAATTCACTCAAAACAAAACCCTAATCCATAGCCTCAGGTTAGGCAAGATAGTAGCATGTTAAACAACAACTAACATCACAAATTAATCAGCAAAATTATGAATTAAAACGAAAAAAAAACAAAGAACTAGTTCTCTGGTACAGTACAGTATCAGAGATACTGGGGAACGCCCAATCGAATGCCAAATTCAATCAATAACCCATAATTAAGGGTTGGTAAATAATGTGTCTTAGGTGAACATGCCTCAAAGTGCGTGTCGTGTCCCCGAAGTGGGACACGACGTGTCCAATCAAGTTTTAAACACGTGAATACACTATGACACAGTGCAGCCTCATGCACGCGTGCACACGTGTCTAGCACGCGACACAGGCCACGTGGAGACACGTGGCCATGTACACGTGTTCGCCAGGGGTTAGGGTAGGTGTCCAACTGCCTGAAAGGAGTCCACATTGTGTCGTGTCCAAGCTACAAGCCCGTGTCAGTGCGCATTTCTGTGCGTGTTCAACCGCCTGCGTGCGACAGCGCGCGGACAGTGCAGGCGTGATTGTGCCGCGTGTACTCAACCATCTGCTCCCAAATTTTGGGAGCATGATGTCAGACATTGCCCCCTGCTCTCCACAAAAAATCGTATCCCAAAGTGTCCTGTGTCATGAGATATGAACCCCGATAGGCAGGACACAGACGTGGGGTTCGTGCTGCGTGTCCAAGGCTAAAAACGTGACACAAACCGACACGAAACACCAAACACCCTTCACAAACTTTCATACACACATCTAGATCTATAGATCTTTGTAATTAGTTTTCAAAAATACGAAAATAAATTCCTAAGAAGCATTTCTACAAACACTTATGTATAGGGACTGATACGTGTCCAAATAGGACACGAATTGGACACAATATCCTACAAAGATCTAGGGTTAGCTAGGGGACACCTAGATCTAGGCTAATATACAAAAATAATAGCAGTTTACAAGAGTTTTGATGGAATTACCTATAGGTGTCAAAATCCTCAAAAAGCTCCAAAGAGGGGTGTTCTTCTTGCTAGCCAAACTTCACCAAATTGTTCTCCCACTAAAATTCCTCACCAATAACAGCAAGTACAGTTGAATTAGAATCTAATGCAATTAGTTTGAGGGAAAAAGGAATAAAAATGGATTTGATATAAATTTCTAAAGTTGGGGATTTACCTCTTTCTAAACTTGAGATCTATTTTCAAGGGAGGCTAACCCTAAATGAAGGAGGCATTAAATAGGGTGGGATTCCCTAGGTGGCTGGCCATAGTGGGTTAGGGTTAGGGTTTAGTGATGGGCTATGGGCCTTGGGCCAAGTTTCACAAGCTATGGCTAAGTGATTATCTATTGGTCTCAAAACCATAAGTCATGACTTATGACTTAACCCTCTCTATTCTAACTCGAGTCTAAAAGACTAAATCATGGGTTAAATCTAGTTAGACTAGGGTTACTTAACCTAACCAAGGCAGTCACAACTAGGGTTAGCTTCTAGACTAGTCTACCAAAGTCAATGCTAGTCAAAGTCAACCTAGTCAACCATCATCCAAAATAATTCCTAAAATTTTTTATAAATTCAAATAAATAATATTAAAATCAAATAAACCCAAAAATGACAAAAATACCTTCAAGCTAAAAAATGATAAATGAAATACCCTAATCACATGGCTAGGCTCTAGATCACTATCTCTAGGGTTACACTAGCAAAACACCAAATCACAAGTCATGATTTTTAAATAGTTTAAAAATGATTAAAAATCACCAAAAATTATAATATGAAATAAATATCAATAAATAATAATTATAATTATAAAATTTCAAAATTACCCTCATCTGGAAAATTGAGTGTTACAGCCTTCAACTTTAATAGGTGCTAACTTGATACCCTGATTTTTTTGGCAAAATTTTCCTTATCCTCCACAACTCCCAAAGAAGAATAAGGTTTGATACGGACAGATATCTCAGGAATCAGGATGGATAGAAACGAATAAGAATAGATTCGAAAAACATTCGAAATAAGATTTTCGGGGGTCATCCTTGGAATCTATTAAGAGTTCCTAATATGTGACTGAGTACCAAAATCCTAAAATATTCCAAGACTCAGCCTTAATCCTAGGGCAGGCTCACAGTAGTACAGAAAAGCTCAAATACTACCACGATTTCGTATTAATTGCAAAGACTGACCTGCATGGGCCACCACTAAAAATGTGTCACGACCCGCACCCGGATATACGGATATGAATACATGGACCACGCCCAGCCTACGTCGCAGTATCGGCGGTAGAACACTGTCTAGTACCCAATAAATATACACTACATCTAGAAGGTCCATGAACTACAAATGTACTCAATCACAACCCAACATCTAAAGAAGATAAGACAAGAAAGATAACTAAGGCAGAAGAATAATTAGAAACTACTAGAAGAAATCATAATACAGGAAAATAAAGAAGAAAAATAAGACAAACTAAGGATAACTACCAGACAACTCACATAGAAGAATAATGAGATCCACCTCAGCTAGCAACATCATGAAGTCCAATAATGGCATAACAACTGCTAAAATATTATCAACATATCCAGTCAGGATGGAACGAGTACATAAACTAACAACAGTTTCATAGTATTGACAAATGCTGTAAGAGACAATCATAATGGAATACAAGATGATATATCAAGACTGTTAGTGAAGCAGGATATATAAACTAGAAATCATGTCAAGGTGAATCATGCAGGAAAAGTAAGCTGAACTGTAATATGTAACTGATGTAATAAATGTAAAATGTGCCTCGAATATTATAGCATAATGTGATCGGTATGGGTCAAGATCAGGCTTCCAGCCGACCGGCTACAAGTACGTGGACTCGGTCCGGCCGGGATGGCAAGCTATGTAGTAAGTAGTAGCACAGGTCAGGCTATATCCATCGTGAGGTGAGGGTATAGCTACGATACAAGTAATAACTCAAGATGGGCATTGATCACACTATCTACAAAATTCCCCATTTCCTGAATAGTATACGGATCCGGACATAGCACGTCATGGCACGAGATTCCCTAAGAAGGTAGCTACTCCTTCTCAGGAATCGGTGTCAATACAAGTACAAGAACAAGATCGAGCAAGTACCAGTATCCCCAGAAAATCCAAGAATGATATCTCATGACAGGAATCCGGTATATACTAGTCCGTGTACCATCGTGACAAAAATCAAGTAAAATACTATAACTGAATCGGATACAGAAAATATCAAGACAAGGAACTACTTTCAGAGAATTTAATCACCTCAAATGGGGTCGTTGCTCAGAGTGATGCCACGGACCTAAAGATAAGACATATATAAGCTAATTAGGGTTCAACAGTGTTAGGCTTTATTAATCTAGGTCAATCTCAGTCCACTAAGTCAAACTAGGTCACACTGAGTCACACTAGGTCAAATTAGGTCACAGGAAGTCAAACCAAGTCAAACTAGGTCAAACTGGGTCAAAGGTTGACTTACAGTTGACTTTTGGTCAACTGGTCAACTCTAGGTTAAACTAGGTCAAATATTGACTCTACTTCGACGTTCAGCCAAAGCAGTCAACCATGGTCAAACAGGGTCAAGGCTAGTCTCTATAAACATCTACAGGGTCAACATATTCAATTTCAGTGGTTATAAAATCACTAGAATCGATGGATCTCAAATCCGATATAAGGATCTAAAAATACGAATAAAAAAGAGAAGGATTATAATAATAGGGTAAAAACCTACAGGTATTGTCGGATGGTGAAACAACCATCACCAACGTGTCCAGAATGGTAAAATTAGCTAGGATAGCCTATCCATAAGTCCAATTTGGACACAGGGGCAAAAGGTAATTTCGGGTCACAATGGTATCCGTGTCGGACCCACTTTGTACCAAAAAATATGCCAAAATAAAAGTGCACTAAACCTAACATATTATATGTCCACAAATCCAGAATGACGATACAAACTCAACGGTATATCCGAAATTGGATTTCGATGACCCGATCTCATATTGGTCCGTTGACCCAGATATTGGAATCTGATTTGTACGAAAAAGCGTGTCGGAGCTAATGTCTTCAGAACTCAGTAAATTATATGTCAACGAGTCTAGAATGACGATACGAACCCAACGGTATATCCAGAATTGGATTTCGATGAGCCGATCTCAAAATGATCCGTTGACCCGGATATTGATATCCGACTTGTACCGAAATACGTGCCAGAACCAATGTCCACTAAAATCTAGCAAATTATATGTCAATGAGTTCAGAATGACGATACAAACCCAACGGTATATTCAAAATTGGATTCCGATGAGCCAGCGTCAAAAAGTCCCGTTGACCCGGATTGTGGGACCCGCTTTGCACCGAAATACGTGCCAGGGTTCACGTCCTCCAAATCTAAAAACTTTTATATAAAAACGTGCCAGAGCGACGCCATGAGTCTACTGGTGGTGTCAGATATTGAATCCGGAGTCCCGGGTTAAAAAAAATAGAATTTTACAAGTGCAAAATTAAGAATTCGGACGGCCAACTTTGGCGTCAAATTCGACCAACCAAACGTGCTCACAATGAAACGAAATTTATGGGACAGGATGAGGGTTATACCATCTATGCATAGGAACTGACGGCGCACCAAATGGAGCTGCGACGATGAAGATACGATCCCGCGAAGTTGGCTCCACGAAACTGTCCAAAAATAGTTCAAATTAAAACGTCAACTTGGTGGCCGGTTTTGATGTATCAAACGATAAAATTAACGGACAAAACTTGAGGGGAGTGAAGAGCTATATACCAAGATTGTGACGGAGCAAAGAGTTCGTCGATCCAACAGTCGGATTGACCAAAAAATCCGTACGAAGACGCTGTCCCGGAGAGAATTCTGTGTTCCGTTCCCACACGCGTCACGGCGGTAACCCGTGCGAAACGCACGAATTGCCTACATATCGCGTCGGAGAGGAGGAGGTAGACGAGGGGGAGCTCGCCCAGGGGTTCGCCGACCAGGGAGGGGGCCGCCCACGGCGGCGCGCGACCGGCGGCGGCGCCGTGCGGTCGTGGCAGCCTGCTGCTGTCGCTGGCACTGCTCGCTGCTGCTGCAGCTGCTTGCTGGCTGCTTCTGTGCGCAGCTGCGGCCACTGGCGGCGACCGCACGGCGCGACGGTGGCAGCCCAGCGGTGGTGGCTGGCCGGGGTGCACACGCACGGCCATCGTCGGCATCGCGGGAAGGAATAGGAGAGTGGAAGAGGCTGAGGAGAGGTGGTGTTTGCGAATGGTGGTGATGAAGTGGTGAGTAGTGATGGTGTTGGTTTGAATGGGAAAAATAAAGAAGGAGTGAAGAAGAAGAAGTGGAGAAGAAGAAGAAAGGAGGAGGGGAGGTCAGCTGATGTGAGAGGGGAGTTGGTGTGTGGTGGTGACTAAGGAGATAGAGAGAGAGAGAGATTAATAATATATGGGTGTGTGTATATATTATATATAGAAGAGAGAGAGAGAGGGATAGAGATATTTAGAGAGAGAGATATATAGAGGTCGGTTAGAGAGAGAGGGGGGTGTGTGTGCTGACATGGGGAGAGGGGGTGTTTGTTGGGTGAGAGAGAGAGGGAGATTTAAATATATATGTATATATATTATATGTATATATACGTGTATATATATACAAGGAGAGAGAAATAGATATTTTGAGTAGGGAAGAAGGCAAATACAATAGTGAGATGTATGGGTAGACATGGTAGGGTCACACCAATTTGGGTTGGGTGTTGGATCAAGTTTGGTTGAGTTGGGGCCAAGATTTAATTAAAATAATAATTTAAACCAATTAAAATCACGGATGAAATGGGAGTACAAGGGAGATCAATTCGGTGGCATGGAAGTGGCACGTGCATAGTAAACTCAAAACAGGCCAGGGCCATATATTCGATCGACTGGATTGGACCGATGTCGGGCCCAGAAATTAAGTTGGAAGTTAAGTCACGAATTACGACAGACGATAAATTGATCAAATTTGACCCGAAAGTTGTGCGAAGCAAATGGAGCACAAGGGAACAAGTTCGAGTGGGACACGATATATCAACATGAAGATAATCTCGTCTACTACAAACTTCAAGAAGAAAGTTTCTAGAGACTGGCATCCCGGATGCTCTATAAATCCAAGTCACGGTAAAGAGCATTTAATGATCAAAAATTAATTAAATCAAAATGAATTATCGAAAATAATTCATTTAGAAAATTCGAAAATAAATCCCGGAAATTCAGGGGGCTTACATCCTACCCACCTTATAAAAATTTTGTCCTCGAAATTAAAGGTTGGTAGTGGGGTTAAAACTTGATAGAAGATTTAGGTAATATTTTAGGCACGATCCAAGAATGACGAGTCTTGCACGATCAAGATAATCAATTCAAAATTGTTCAGGCACAATGAGAGATTTTGGCATGATAGAATCATGATATGAACAAAATCATATGTACATGATTTCAGAAATAAATCAAGTCGTTGGGGCATGAGTTTAGAGACGATTAGGAGAATCGAAGATATAAATGAAGTTCAAGTACGGGGTGATCTGTAGGACTTAGGTTGATGGAAATCAACCCAAAAGTCGCACAGTCCCGATCAAGATGAAAAGCTAACCATGACC
>JANAVB010016598.1:5732204-6035524 GCA_029216955.1 Iris pallida | reverse complement strand
AATCCTACAGTTCCCTAGTACCTAGATGCATGCAATATGAAGAGAAAACACAATATTAACATGGTTTGAAGGCATTTACCTATTTGTGCAAAATCAAGAAAACACCCAAGTAAGGGGGGTGTTCTTCCACTTGGTGATGCCCGAAAGCTTCCAAATTCCTTGATAGCAGGCCCTAACTAGTACCCTCTAGTGTAGGGGAGTCCAATGCAAGAAACTAGAGGTGATTTGGATCAATATTGATCAAGTTATGGGTGTTTGATGAAAATGGGATTTTCTAGGATTTAAATTCATGTAAATTGATCATGAATTAATGTGAGGGGTTAATATAGGATGTGTGGGCTGCCAAGGGGGTGTTCTTGGCTGGTCATAGGAATGGGGGGGGTCCTTGGGTTGCTTGCAAGCTAAGGGAAAGACTTTGGTGTAAAGGGTTTAGATATTTTGAGGTTTTTAAGGAAAATATCCTTAAAGTAAATATCATGATATTTATCCTACTTTAACCAATGCAAAATATCTATCCTCAAGCCTCTAGGTTAGTGGCTAACCTCTAGATTAGGGCTAAACTAGGTTAGGGGCTCTCATGACACTAATCAACTAATTAAACAATAATAAAAACACATAAATCTAAATAATTCCAAATAATTTCTAGAAATTTACCAAAATACCCTTTAGGCTAAAAATCACTAATTTGGTGTTCTAAGCCTATGGCTAAGCTCTCATGGGCATGGCAACTTCTAGGTTAGAGAAAACTAGGGTTTACACTAAGGTTTACTAACAAAGTCACAAAGTCATAAATCATGACTTAGCATGACTTTAGAATTGGTTTAACTTAACTAAAGTCACCAGAAAATCATACCATGACTAAAATACCACTAATAAATAATAAAAATAATAATTTTTCAAAAATCCCCAATTTTCAGAAACAGGGTGTTACAAGTCTACCCACCTTAAAATAATTTCGTCCTCGAAATTTAGATGGTCGTACTCCTTCTAGGTCAAACCTCCAACAATCAAGGACGAAGCCACTACCTAGGCAACATACAAGGTCAACAAGCAAAAATATGGGTAGTAGACCTATACTGGGTCATGTCCAAAAATTGGTTGGCAGTTTTAGGTCATAAGGTGTTCTTAAGTCAAATCGAAGCCAAAAGTAACTCCATGGGGTAAATCAGGATGGGGCCTCGGGTCAGGAAAATCGTACTAAGCAAATGAAGCACACAATGGTATGCCTGAGTGGGACACTAAGGTCATGGGTGTATATGTTGTCTAGGTCATGTATGTGAAGTCAGTTTTGAGAAAACAACTAGTCTTGTGCTCCAATTTAAAAGTCACGGTAATGTACCTACGATGATCATAAGTTAGAGTGGGAAAGGTCTATGGCCTAAATTGAACCAAAATCGTGATGAAATAGTGGTACCAGGGGGACAGGTTAAATGGAACAGTCTGTGGTCTCATCTAGGTGCACTAGTCATTCTAGATCAATACTGTCCTATGGTATCAAAACGTACAAGCAATCTAAGGTGTCCTAATTGGGAAGGTAAGGGAACAACAATCATCAAGGCTATAGGGTCGTCTACCACCCTATATGAAAATGGGTCATTAACAAGTGAGAAATCATTAAAGTTACCATTCCATAAAGTGGTAAAAGAAAATTGAAAATTTAGGCACAAACAATCACAATTAGATTTTTGTCTTGACACGATCTAAGTTGATCAATTTCAGGATAAATCGAGACTTGGGCAAGATGGAAAATCAATGAAATCGAGTACGAGCACGAGCATCCAATGATGAAGATCCAGGTCATGATAAATTTAACTCAACTGGATACGAATACGAGGTTCATAGGCGATTAAAATAATTCTAAGGAGAATTGTCAAGGCTGTTGTGGATAAGATTCTAGGGCAAGTTTAATTATGTCTCCATCCACGTAGATTAATATATGAAAAAGCGAACCAAAACGCAATAGGTTGATCAGACCATCATGCGCCGGTTCTGATTAGATAATATATTAGTGGGTGTACACCCAATAAAATATACCATGATCAAGCTCGAAAAGGATAAGCTTGTAAAACTTGAGGATAAATTTATAGCATAAGATATAAGTAAGGGTGGAATGATGAAGGAAAGACATAGTCCAAGATTCTTAACCAATCGGGTCAAGCATTCAAGGTAAGGTACAAGGTTAAGTATTTGAGGGTTCAAGCAGAACACCATCACATGCCAGGTCGAAAGAATTGAGCCAAGGTGGGTCTCTAATTGAAATAAGAATCAATTTGGTATCATGGTAGAGGTTATGGTTTAGCCATTTGACCAGAAAATCATATCAAGAAAATAGAGTACAAGGGGACGGGTTTTAGTGGGACATGGAATACCTACATGAAGGTAGGCTAGTCTAGGTCTTACATGTGAAGTTTGTTGGGAGGTAACAGCTAGTATTATACTCTGAATATCTAAGTCACGGTAAAGGACGTCCAATGGTCTAGAATAGAAAGTGGGAGTTCGAGACGTGACAAATTGATGCAAAAATTGAAGAAGATCAATTTAACTCATGAAATAAAATTAATCAGGAATCTAGTAAATAATTTAGGAACACAGTCCTAGGGATAGATAGGCTACTAGATGAATATAGTTAGGGTTCGATCAATCAAGGGTCAAGGTTAGAAGGTCTCAATAAAGTCTTGATTTGAGGAAATGTCGAGTAAGTCAGATTTGGGATACAGTCACATAGTTTGGTAGAAGGAGCTGAGCAAGATGCAAAATAGAGGGGACAGTTCTTTTCAATGAAAAGCAATTAGCAAGAGGATTAGATGGCAAGAAACAGATAAGAGTTTTCTCATAAATGTGATTGAGTACCTTAAAATAAAAGATATTAATCTAACACTAAGAAATTAAAATCAACAACTACAAAAAAAAAATTTCAAAATCATCAACTAACACCAGGATTCAAAGTTCTACAGTGAATCCTTCAAAATCAAATTCAATCAAGGGAAAAGGAGTTTAAATCGTAATTTCAAATGAGATTCTCAAGGGTTATCCCAGGAATCTCTCAAAGTATCCTAGCAGTGATTGAGTATCCATTCTCTCTAAGCCGATTCATCAAATCCTATCGCAGGCTGTAGTGATACTCTAGTTCGAATACCACTACATAAACTCGACCTGCATGGGCCACCACTAAAAACGTGTCACGACCCGCACCCTAGAGTAAGGGCACGAGAAGTGGGTACGTCCAGCCTACGCCGCAGTGTCGGCGGTAGAACGCTGTCCTAGGTCAATCATCTAACAGTATAAGGTACCTGTACAGTTTATACTCTCCGAATGGAGGTGACAAATAGAAAACAAACTCAATCACATCTAGGGTAGAAGAACGAAGAACAGATAGATAGTAACTCAAAGAGAACCATAGCATAGATGAAATAAGACTAAGTGTCTAAGATACATAACATCCAGAATGTCAACTCATAATACAATAAGTCTAAGAGTCTATACATCTCCACATCTCAAAATACAACACAGAATGTGAGACAAAAAGTAAATAGAAAAGACTGCCTAGACTAAACTGGTCTAGACTACTGGAACATCCTCCTCAGCTGTAGGTGGAACCTGCTGAGGGTCCTCAATACAAGTATCATCTAGTCCTGCTCCATAATAGGTAGACACCAGGCCTCATCCTCATCCTCTGTAATATTTTCAACAGGTCCAATCAGGACGGGAACGAGCACAATACATCTCACGCAGTGCATATCAGGTTAGGAAATACGATACAGGCAATAGAGTAAGATACATGAACTGCTGAAAGGAAATATACGCTGTAAAAGATAGTTGTAATGAAATATCTACTGTATATAGAGAACTATGAGTGACTAGTGATGTAGAGCACAAGATAGGCATGTGAATGGCTAGAATTTATACATGACTATACTACTGAGTTTGTACATGACTACACTACTTTGGAATTTTCACATGTCCACTTCTACACTCCCCCCCCGTACCCCAATCAATACACAAGGATCTATACAGGTTACGTTATTGTACATGATATCACATGGGGCCCATGAAAGGGTGCACATGATAGTATACATGAGAGCTCAGTAAACATGAGAGTACATGATCACATGAGTGTACATGAATAATGGAAGCACAGAGTACATGATGATAGTGAAACACACATAACATGAAGTACCCGATGCTCCCGAGGGGGATAACATCTCATGTAAAGATCCATATAGTACCAATCCGTGTTACCAACGTGACAGCAACAAGTAAAGTAATCTAGAGCGAGAAGTAAAGCCTGAACAAGTATGAAACGGTCAGAGAATGTACTCGCCTGATAACTGAATGTCTGAAGAGGATATACTGCCTGAGGAGAGGTGTGTGGCTCCTAGTCAGAGCAACACAGGTCACAATGTATCCACAATGATAAAAATAAAGTGTACAATGCATACTACATGATTCTAGGTCAAACTGGTCAAAAGTCAACTCTTGGTCAACTCTAATAGTCAACTGGGTCACAGGAAGTCATACTAAGTCAAATAAGGTCAAACAGGATCAAATAAGGTCAAACAAGTTTAATCTAGGTTAAAGTCAACTCCTGGTCAACACTCTAATCAAAGTAGTCAAATACTAGTCAACATGATCAATCTGGATCAAGTCTAGATCAAACTTAGACCAACTAAGTCATTGGTCAAACAAAGACTAGTCGGTTAGGGTAATTAGGTCAAACATGGTCTGACTAGTTGAACTAGTCATTTATTAGGTTAATTAGGTCATGGTTTGACCAATAGTTGACTTTAGTCAACCATGGTCAACAATGGTCAACTCTAAGAGTCCACTAGTCCAAGTCAAGTCAATACTAGTCAAACTAGTTGATTTAGGTCATTCCTAGTTATTTCTAGGTGATCTAGGTCAACTTTGACCTAAAGTTGACTTTGGTCAACTTTCAGTCAACAAGGGTCAATATTGGGGTTTTGGGGTCATTAGGGCTAGCCCTAACCATAGGCCAATAACCCTGGCCATAGGCCAGTCTAGGTTTTAATATAACCTATAACTAAAGTCACATATATATATTGTATATATCTACATATATGATATACACTATTCCTATACCCAAAATGCATAATATTATATACAACCACATACATATATATATATAGAGACCTAGAGTAACCTAACACACAATATACATATATCTATATCATATATATATACACATATATATATACTCATATATATATATTACCATATATATATATACTATATATATATATAGAGAAACATAGAGAGAGAGAAAAACTGAGATAGAGAGAGAGACTGAAACGGGGGGGGTTTCAGTTTCAGAAAACTGAAACACACACACACACACATAACACATATACATACATATCTACATATATACATAACTACACCCACACACACCCAAATCTCCTCAAACTTGACCCACACTCACACATACCTATATACTACACGTATACATACTAAATACACTTGTACAATGGATTAAACATATCAAATTTGGTTTTAAAATTCGATTTTGCAAAATAGGAATAAACCCAAAACCTGGAAATTAAAACACTGTGCAGTGAAAAATAGGTAAACTCGATTTCACATACGAAATCGAGCTAGGACACGAATCTCTAGGTTGGTAATCGTGTCCCCTAGGATACTCTAGGTCTTAGGATACCTGACACAGGACCACGACACGACACGGCGTGTCAAAGTGATAAAAACTCCACTCGGGTAAACACTGGACACTGGGTTTACACACAGTGTCGTGCACGCGTGCACTTCGCTCTAGGACACGGCACACGTGTCTAGAAGTCTCGTGCACGTGTGGGTAGGTTCGCCTAGGGTTGGTCTAGGGTTTAGGTAGCCTGTATCGTGTCCACGTGTCCTCTGGACACGACACGAAGGCCGTATCAGTCGTGAAAACACGACTGATACGCACTGTTCTGCGCCGCGTCGTGCAGAGATGCACGTGTCTCGTGCACACGACACGAGCCACGTGGAATCTCGTGCTCGTGTCCACGTGTAGCCCACATGATGGGCTACACTCTCGTGCAAACACGAGGTGTCATTGTGTCGTGTCCGCGCGACACGAGACGCGCGAAGTTGGTGTCTGTGCGTGTGTGCGTCCCAGTGTAGGACCAGTGCGCGTGTCCGTGTGTCCTCCACACGACACAAGGTGTCGTGAAACTTTGGGGGAGTGTGCGCAGACACTGCCCCCGTGTCCACACCAATTTTCACGTGTCCACGTCGTGTCTACAGTGAGTTATTAGTGTCGGGTAGCAGGGGATGAACAGTGTGTCTGTGCACTGTCAATACTCGAGTTCGTGTCCGATTTGGACACGAAAAGGGACACGATACGTGCTCAGTCAAGTGGGGTTAGGGTTAGCAAGTCCAGGGCTAGGTGTTTGTGTAAAAAGTTTTGCAAAAACTGAAAGTCCTCTCCTTTGAGGCATTTCACCAAACACAGAAATTCAAACATGGATACGTGTCCGATACGGACACCAAATTAATCCTAATTTTCACCAAACTAATCCTACAGTTCCCTAGTACCTAGATGCATGCAAATATGAAGAGAAAACACAATATTAACATGGTTTGAAGGCATTTACCTATTTGTGCAAAAATCAAGAAAACACCCAAGTAAGGGGGGGTGTTCTTCCACTTGGTGATGCCCGAAAGCTTCCAAATTCCTTGATAGCAGGCCCTAACTAGTACCCTCTAGTGTAGGGGAGTCCAATGCAAGAAACTAGAGGTGATTTGGATCAATATTGATCAAGTTATGGGTGTTTGATGAAAATGGGATTTTCTAGGATTTAAATTCATGTAAATTGATCATGAATTAATGTGAGGGGTTAATATAGGATGTGTGGGCTGCCAAGGGGGTGTTCTTGGCTGGTCATAGGAATGGGGGGGTGTCCTTGGGTTGCTTGCAAGCTAAGGGAAAGACTTTGGTGTAAAGGGTTTAGATATTTTGAGGTTTTTAAGGAAAATATCCTTAAAGTAAATATCATGATATTTATCCTACTTTAACCAATGCAAAATATCTATCCTCAAGCCTCTAGGTTAGTGGCTAACCTCTAGATTAGGGCTAAACTAGGTTAGGGGCTCTCATGACACTAATCAACTAATTAAACAATAATAAAAACACATAAATCTAAATAATTCCAAATAATTTCTAGAAATTTACCAAAATACCCTTTAGGCTAAAAATCACTAATTTGGTGTTCTAAGCCTATGGCTAAGCTCTCATGGGCATGGCAACTTCTAGGTTAGAGAAAACTAGGGTTTACACTAAGGTTTACTAACAAAGTCACAAAGTCATAAATCATGACTTAGCATGACTTTAGAATTGGTTTAACTTAACTAAAGTCACCAGAAAATCATACCATGACTAAAATACCACTAATAAATAATAAAAATAATATTTTTCAAAAATCCCAATTTTCAGAAACAGGGTGTTACAACTATTAAAATATAAAATGATTGAATATTTTAGAACGAAAAATTTAATTTAAACCTAATCCAATCCAATTTGATAAAAGTTTTTTTAGTCTACTTTCATCTAATATATTAAAAATTTAATTTCATTTAAAATTAAGGATAATCTAATTTAACTAAAATTTAATGTACATTAAACATTAGAATTTTGATATAGAAAACTTGATAGTTTTTTTTTTTGCATAATTAATATATAAAATAAAAGATGCAAAATACTTACCAACTTTCTTACTCATAAGTTTGCAAGAGCGTGATAGTTTGCAAGAGCGGAGAAGCAAAAAAAAAAATATTGATACAAAAAAATAGTATTGATATTTTGTTTTAATTCTTGAGACTTGGATAGATAATATATAAATAAAGGTAAATCACTTTGATGTTCTATGTAGAAAAATCAATAAAAGCAAGATATACTAACCAATTAGGAGTCAGCATGAGATTTTTTGATAACTTTGTTTCCTCTTCTTTCCTTCTTCTTATTTTCTTACATGCTGAGAAACACAAAACACAACAAAAATACTTACGTATGAAAAAAAAATTAGAGAAGGAGAGAAATGAGAAAGAGAGAAACTTTCCTTCTTTTTTTATTTTCTTAGATGTTGCAAAACATAAAAATAAATACTTACGTGTGAAAAGTGAGAAATAAGAAAAGATAAGATTAGAGAAGGAGAGAGAGAGGAGAGAGAGAGAGAGAGAGAGAGAGAGAACAAAAGTTACGGACCTAAGAGATTAGGAAGTTACGATTAGTTTATAATTCAAATTAGTGGCTGGTGCAAATGACTTTATTATCCCTATATAAATAATAATTTAAACTAAGATCTATATATCCAAATACCCCTACTATTTGGATTATATAATAGTATAGATAGTATAGATGTAGTTTACTTTCATCTAATCTATTAAAAATTTAAGGTTAACTTTACTATAATTTCAAATTGAAGTTAATCTATTCTAACTTAAAATTAAATCTATTATCTAAAATTTAATCTACTATTTAAATATAATATGATTGAATGTTTTAGAACGAAAAATTTAATTTAAACCTAATCCAATCCAATTTGATAAAAGTTTTTTTTAGTCTACTTTCATCTAATCTATTAAAAATTTAGTTTCATTTAAAATTAAGGATAATCTAATTTAATTAAAATTCAATGTACATTAAACATTAGAATTTTGATATGGAAAACTTGATAGATTTTTTTTTTTTGCACAATTAATATAAAATAAAAGATGCAAATACTTACCAACTTTCTTACTCATAAGTTTGCAAGCGCGTGATCGTCTGCAAGAGCGGAGAAGCAAAAAAAAAATATTGATACAATAGTATTGATATTTTGTTTTAATTCTTGAGACTTGGAGAAGATAATATATAAATAAAGGTAAATCACTTTGATGTTCTATGTAGAAAAATCAATAAAAGCAAGATATACTAACCAATTCGGAGTCAGCATGAGATTTTTTGATAACTTTGTTTCCTCTTCTTTCCTTCTTCTTATTTCCTTAGATGCTGCAAAACAAAACACAAAACAAAATACTTACGTGTGAAAAAAAAAAATAGAGAACGAGAGAAAATGAGAAAGAGAGAAACTTTCCTTCTTTTTTTTATTTTCTTAGATGCTGCAAAACATAAAAAATAAATACTTACGTGTGGAAAATGAGAAATAAGAAAAGATAAGATTAGAGAAGGAGAGAGAAAGAGAGAACAAAAAGTTACGGACCTAGGAGATTAGGAAGTTACGATTAGTTTATAATTCAATTAGTGGAGGGTGCAAATGACTTTATTATCCCTATATAAATAATAATTTAAACTAAGATCTATATAATCCAAATACCCCTACTATTTGGATATATAATAGTATATATATAGATTATTATATTTTAAATTATAAATTCGAAACTATGGATTAGATCAAATGAACAATCCATGAATTTGGTCATTTACATTTAAATATTTTAATTATGGTAGTTGTCTATTACATAAGATGGTATTAAACTGAAAACTTGAAAACTCCTAAAGTTTCTAGGGGGATTCTATTCATCCAGTATATTTATGTAGTGGATCTCTTATTAAATTTAATAGATTATAGAAGAATTTTCGGTAGATTCACTCGGAAGCTACTCGAAGATGCTGACAAATAACATTTTCTTATTAAATTTTATCACCTCAGTAATTTCCTATGGTGAAAGTCGATATCTTTGTTCAGCAAGTTGGTTGAATTATTTTTTTATAAATAAGATAGTATTAGCATGTCTAACATTAAAAAAAATTGTCGATAGAGAATAACTTTCTTAAATAACTTTGGTTGTATGTTATATTTGCTACATAAAATGGTATCAACATTTATAAAAATAAGTTGCACATGAATCGCATGTGCGGAGACACTAGTTAAAACATAATTAAATAACAATCATGCTTCAATTATTAGAAAATACAAATTAAAATATAATTTAAGATAAGGAATTAGTAGGTTCGGTAGGAAATTTTTATAGGATTTAAAATTTTTATTTAAAAAGTACGAAAGAACGTTTGTGTGTGTATATGTATGTGGATTTCAAATTTTTGGATAATCTGACACATGAATCGGAGTCTAATCCAATTTTTTTTATAGAATTTAAATATTTTAATCCGAACTCTAATTCGAATCCGACTACCTTCAATCTAAATCCAATCCATTAACGAATTTTTCGCTTAGAGTCGGATTTAGTCGGTTGGAGTTGCACCCTATAAAAGGTAGTGATAACTCTCGGGCTATGTTTGGTAGGAGGAAAAAGTGGGAGGAAAAAAATGGAGAAGGAAAAAATGGATGGAAGAATTTATTTTCTATTGTTGGTATGGAAGAAAAAGTGAAGGGAAGAAAAAGTGGAGGGATTGTTTTTCCTTCCTAACCTAAGAAAACCAATCACCCAAAAGTGGAAAAAAAAAAAAGTGAAAACTTATATTAATTAACAATTGTACCCCATGTGAATGTATTATTTAAAAATTACTAATGAAACCAAATGGTAAATATGTATTTTAGTTGAGGATAGAATTGGTAAAACTTATATTTATATTTTTTCACTTTTTTTTTCCATACTAAACAAAGAATAATGCATCTCTTCTCTTTTCCATTCTTATAACAAAACACAAAGAAAAAAAATAATCTTTCTTTTCAAACGGAAGAAAAATATATTCTTATCTCTTTTTTTTCTTTCTTCTACTTTTTCATCTTTCCTACCCAATACAGCCTCGAGGAGAAGAAGGGAAAACTCACTTCTATATTTATTCGGATCGATCATGACCCTTCGGTTTGGAGCCATAACCAAACGTAAGCCCTGGTCGGGAGATCCATGCAACAAATCAAGCCTACTTTGGGTTGTCACCTTTTCCTTGTGTCAGGAGGAGAGATGGGAGATGGCATCAAGAAGAAAGCCTCCAAATTATCAAATCAACGTCATTAAATAATTAAGTAAGATCATGCATGGTGGGTTGGCTTGTAATTATGTGTTAATGGACCCTTTTTTTAAAATTTGAGCGGCTATGCTTTTGGTTGGAGACATTATCATATGTAAGTGGACCAAAGGTTGGGGGTTTGTGAGATTGGTCAACTACCTAGTCCTCTTCATTATCATGCAAAACTGAACAGTGATATGACTAGGGGTGAGCATACAGTTCCAAAATTTGTAGTTTCGATTCGATCCGAATCGTAAAATGTTCAAACAAGTCGGTTCCTAAAATTTGAAATTTAAACGAGATGGGCCGGAACGGATTGTGTGATACTAACGAGACGGGACGGATCATATTTCAAAATAATCGGGACCTCGGACCGATCCGTTTATAGGGATATGTATATTTTTTTATCAAGTTTAAACTTTTTTTGGACCAATTTGGACCCGCGGGTCGGTCCGGTTCGGATCCGTTTCGAATGGATCGAGTCCATTCCGGTTCCAATATTTTGGACCCGTTTCGTCTTGTCCCGTCAATAACAGATTCAGTCTGAATTTATAAAATTTGGGCCAGATTCGACCTGTGCCGACCCCTACCCCTACCCCTAGACATGAGCATATGGGAGGAAGCCTTTAAAAAGAACCTACGTGTGACATTGATGGACGAGTTGCCTTAGTTTTTTTTGTTTAGCTTGTAATGTGTGGTCCAAGCTAGTAGGGTTTTTGAAGTACACACTTTTTGGTCCACTAGAAAGTAAAAAAGAAGTTCATGTATTCATTCATTGCCAAAGGAAAGCTTGATCAATGAAAATGATTGTCAGTTGCT
The DNA here is from genome assembly GCA_029216955.1 of Iris pallida. Taxonomy (NCBI): domain Eukaryota; kingdom Viridiplantae; phylum Streptophyta; class Magnoliopsida; order Asparagales; family Iridaceae; genus Iris; species Iris pallida. Next base: position 6,023,781 of record JANAVB010016598.1, on the reverse strand, counting down.
TAATTTCCTTCGTAACATGATGCTTACATCTTCTGTAACATGATGCTTACATTACATGTAGGGAAGGGAGAATGAAAATATTATTCTCAGTTCCTTAATTTCGTTTGCAAAATGATGCTTACATATAACTAGGAGAGGGAGAACCATGAGGAAACATCAAAAATAAAATTAAAATTAAAATTAAAAAAAAAAACTACAATGCAGTTCTTTACTAAATCTAAATTATTTCATTGCATATTTTAATTAAATTTATATTAATTTTCACTAAAAGTATTTAAATCCAATAACATTTTCAGATCAACGGACAGGTCTTTTAGATTATTTTTGTAGTTGAATTCAAAATCACTTCATACTAAGCAGGAACAAAGCAAAAATGGAGATGAAGTTTTAACATCCTCCAGAAATCTCCAATCAATTTATCATGGACATCAAGTTATGTGAGTTATTCTCGTGTCATAGAAGGTCGTTTCGAGATCTTAGAAATATTTTAGGGGTTAGTGTGACAATTGGCAGTTATCAAGATGAGAAGTTGGTCAAGCGGTACGAAGTGCACGCGCTCGTGCACACACACACACACACACACACACACACACACTTATCAAGATGAGAAGTTGATCAAGCGGTACGAAGTGCGTGCGCGCGCACCACACACCACCAGCCCGGCTTGGTCGCTTAAACAAGTCGGATTCCTAAAATCCGCCGGTGGACCGACCCGGTCCCTCCAGGTCCCACTGTCATGTCCCAGAACCAAAATACTAGAGAGCAATGACGGAACTTGATCAGCTACGTATACCAAAATACTCTAATACCCTGAGATACGGTCGCCGCTATATAGACATGGAAATTACTACTACAAACCAACAATTATAACTACGTCAAGCAATTCTAGGTATCTCAATCATAGGTAATAAGTAAAGTATAAGAATATGATAATTGGACATAATATAGTAAAATGTCACAAACATATATATAAATGATTATGAAGTTAGTAATACAAAATAAAAAAATGGCAAGAGTGTAAGTTATACATGATCAGTTCTAACTGCAGTCTTGAATATACAAATCATACTATACCCGTAGGCTAAATGTCAAAGTCACGAGCTAAACACGTCTCGGTTGCTAAACGTTACAAAAAAAGATATGTACAAACTAGTGGGTAGAAGAAGGAAAAACTCACTTAGGTACTCTGGTGCTGCTCGTGGTCACCATCGAGTGAGAGGTATGGAAGATCCTCCGGTTCCGCTACCGGATATGGCAAAACAAAACCAGTGGGATTAGATGTAGTGCCCCGCTCCTCGCGGTCCACTATGTAATACCTACGGCTTGCTGACTCAGTCTCGAACTGAGTATTTGGGGAAACCTTTGCCGGTATCGATTGATCACGGATGAAATGCAATGAACCTTCCAATTGATGGATTGGCTTCTATTGAAATGAATCCAAGAGTTTTGTTGGATGTTTTCTTTCGCTGCTTGGTTTTGATGAATGCGTTTTCGAGTTGGTTTTCGATGATTGGTTTTCATTGTTCGCTTTCATCGCATATCGCATTCATTCCGAATCTTGAGAGAAAGAGACCGAAGTATGCTAATCAGATGTTGGTGCCTATGCAGGGGGACGCATAGACATACATAGGACGTGAACGGCGCGCGAAGTCCCTCTTCTCTCAACTAAGATTCATCTTGGTGAGTTGCTTCAACCGAACAGACATTGATCTGTACGCCATAATAAAATGATCTCTAGTCCACTCTTTTGTTGTGTTCCGCTGATCAACGATACCAAACCAACAGAAGATAAGAAACAAAGAATTGAACTTAGATGCTAATCAAAGAACAGTTGCCTTACTCATGCTTGATATGAATGATTACAAGTTCTTATTCTGCTGCAAGAGATTGTTATAATGTTGCTAAAGTCATATGACAGAGATGATACGGCTTGCCGTATAGAGAACAAGAGTAAGACGGAAATATAGAGAGTTGCATATGTTGTCATACTAGAGATTTATTTGATAGAGTGCATTCATGCATTTGGTCTCGGACAACTTGTGTACATAGGGCCAATCCTCACGACCAGTTTGGGGGCACCTGAGCTACTCGGCCTAGGGGGATTAGAGTAACGCCCTGCGGTAAAGAACCAAGGGGTGTATAGAGTGTCCTTAGCGACGAGCTGAACCCAAGAGTCACAGCGGCTAATCACGGGAATGACCCGTGGACCAACATGTAGTTAGGTTCATTTATGAAATCAGAGTGCATTGCAACCTAACAAAAGATGCAGTATTCAAACAGTATACTTTTACTTCATATGCAAATTGTGCTAACCAGTCTTGTGTAGGGATGACTGTCGGCGATGGTAAGATTTATTTACAGTGCTTCTGCTGCTATGTTTCTTATGAATTGTTAAAAAAATCTAGACAAGTAGAAAGATCACTAGTAAATGTTAGCTTCAGATGTTGATTTAGTGCAGAGATTTGCGAGTTCGGCCAAAAGCTGCTCGCCAGTACATGATGTGTGCTGACCCACGTTGTGGGCATCTTTTCAAAAGCAAAGGAGACAGAGGGATTTCAGGAGAGGCACTAAAGCTCGTCTAGCCCAGTAGAGCTGCGGACTGTCTCGAAGCTACTTTTCATTTCAGTCAAATAGCAAGTTTCCATTTTCTTTGAAGGTGTCTTTTCAATTCCAGTTTGTAATAAAGGGATATCATGTATGGACATTGTGGCTATTTTCAAAAGAGTGTTTCAAAAGAGAATCATGTAGCCAATTATAAGGCAAATCTGAGTTGCAAAGCTTTGTACTGTATTCCTATCAAGTTATGAATAAAAAAGTATTTTCATTTCAAATCTCGTGTCCAATATTTGGTTTTCTAAATAAAATGGGTCCGTGCGTGTGTTTTGCTTGACTAGTTATTTTTGTGCAGGTATGGCCTTGTGCAAGCGCAACTTAGGCTTGCACGGCATCACGCCTTAGCGAGGACGATCGATCCCGAAGGGATCCAGGTAAGACGGACGACCCTACGGGATCGGGGCGTGACAAAGTGATATCAGAGCACGACTTTACGTCCTTGGCCTCTTGCAAATATCGTTTTCGAAAAAGTGTATAAATATTTTGATGGCTTTCAAAAGAGTCCCGATTTTGAGTTATGAAAACCAATGCCCCATACAATAAGTCCATAATATTTTATGAGACTGACAGAAGTTATACTCTTTTGTAGAGAAATGGCCCCTACTCGACCAGCTTCCTCGATAGATCCTATAGAACGGATCATGACATTGTTGGAACTGCAAAGGCAGGACAATGAGGAACGTAACCAAATACAACAGTCCCAAATAGAGGCCTAGCAGAAACAGTTGGAGTCCTTGACTCAAATTGTCACGGCGCTTGCGGCAAATCGAGGTACCACCGCAGCGACTAAACCAACGGGAACGCCCGAGATTGAGCCCGTAGAGGGTGACGAGCCCCAGCCAGCGCAAAGGCACACTTCCTTTAAGCCAAAGGACTTCTTAGACGCGAAACCTCCGGAATTTGAAGGCAGGACGTCACCCGACAAGGTGATGGACTGGATTGATAAAATAGAGAGTCTATTCGCGTTCGTAGGAGTTCCGAGTAGCAAAAAGGTAGTTGTGCCGTTATGCTCCTACGACTACGGGCGAAGGATTGGTGGAAAACGAAGAAGCCGACGCTTCTCGCAACGGCTAGAAATGGAAAGATTTCATGGGCCTTGTTCAAAAAGGCGTTTCTGGATCAATATCTGCCTCCAGCCATGAGCAAGAAGATGGAGGATGACTTCATCACACTGAAACAGGGAGATATACCGTGGAGGACTATGAGTCTGAATTTGCTAAGCTGGCAAATTTTGCTGCTGCGATGCTACCTACCGAACAGACTCGCATAAATCGATTCGTTGGAGGTCTGAATGATGACATTCAACTAAGTGTGCTGAATCGAAAATGTGGGTCATATTCTCAGGCCTTTGAGGCGGCGCTACAGGTGGAACAGTTCCAGCAGAAGAAGGCGTCAGCAAAGACGCAGTACAGTCGCAATCCATCTACGAAAAGATACCAAGATGGAGAGAAAAAGGCAGAGGGGGAACCTCGTAACAAGATTGAGTGCTCTTTCTGCGGCCGCCTGGGCCATGTCAGAGAACATTGTCGTTCCCTTAACAAGGAATGCTTCAACTGTGGTCAGAGAGGCCATGGTTTCAGAGATTGCCCAAAGAAGAGACATACGGCACGTAACAGAGACGATACAGAGGAACATGGGCCTGCCAGACCCACAGTCGCTCCGAGATAATCCGCACAATCAGCAGTTGCGGAATAACAACACTGCAACCGCGCGCGTCTATAGTCTCGTCTCCCTACTTGATAAAGATGGCAATTCTAGTGGAGGTGCGTTTGTATCTTAAGTTTTGAGGACAAAACTTTTTCTCAGTGGGTTATTATGTAGTGCCCCGCTTCTCGCGGTCCACTATGTAATACCTACGGCTTGCTAACTTAGTCTTGAACTGAGTATTTGGGAAAACCTTTGCCGGTATCGATTGATCACGGATGAAATACAATGAACCTTCCAATTGATGGATTGGCTTCTATTGAAATGAATCCAAGAGTTTTGTTGGATGTTTTCTTTCGCTGCTTGGTTTTGATGAATGCGTTTTCGAGTTGGTTTTCGATGATTGGTTTTCATTGTTCGCTTTCATCGCATATCGCATTCATTCCGAATCTTGAGAGAAAGAGACCGAAGTATGCTAATCAGATGTTGGTGCCTATGCAGGGGGACGCATAGACATACATAGGATGTGAACGGCGCGCGAAGTCCCTCATTCTCTCAATTAAGATTCATCTTGGTGAGTTGCTTCAACCGAACAGACATTGATCTGTACGCCCTAATAAAATGATCTCTAGTCCACTCTTTTGTTGCGTTCCGCTGACCAACGATACCAAACCAACAGAAGATAAGAAACAAAGAATTGAACTTAGATGCTAATCAAAGAACAGTTGCCTTACTCATGCTTGATATGAATGATTACAAGTTCTTATTCTGCTGCAAGAGATTGTTATAAATGTTGCTAAAGTCATATGACAGAGATGATACGGCTTGCCGTATAGAGAACAAGAGTAAGACAGAAATATAGAGAGTTGCATATGTTGTCATACTAGAGATTTATTTGATAGAGTGCATTCATGCATTTGGCCTCGGACAACTTGTGTACATAGGGCCAATCCTCACGACCAGTTTGGGGGCACCTGAGCTGTTCGGCCTAGGGGGATTAGAGTAACGCCCTGCGGTAAAGAAACCAAGGGGTGTATAGAGTGTCCTTAGCGACGAGCTGAACCCAAGAGTCACAGCGGCTAATCATGGGGAATGACCCGTGGACCAACATGTAGTTAGGTTCATTTATGAAATCAGAGTGCATTGCAACCTAACAAAAGATGCAGTATTCAAACAGTATGCTTTTACTTCATATGCAAATTGTGCTAACCAGTCTTGTGCAGGGATGACTGTCGGCGATGGTAAGATTTATTTTACATGCTTTCTGCTGCTATGTTTCTTATGAATTGTTAAAAAGAATCTAGACAAGTAGAAAGATCACTAGTAAATGTTAGCTTCAGATGTTGATTTAGTGCAGAGATTTGCGAGTTCGGCCAAAAGCTGCTCGCCAGTACATGATGTGTGCTGACCCACGTTGTGGGCATCTTTTTCAGAAAGCAAAAGAGACAGAGGGATTTCAGGAGAGGCACTAAAGCTCGTCTAGCCCAGTAGAGCTGCGGACTGCCTCGAAGCTACTTTTTATTTCAGTCAAATAGCAAGTTTTATTTCCTTTGAAGGTGTCTTTTCAATTCCAGCTTGTAATAAAGGGATATCATGTATGGGCATTGTGGCTATTTTCAAAAGAGAGTTTCAAAGAGAATCATGTAGCCAATTATAAGGCAAATCTGAGTTGCAAAGCTTTGTACTTGTATTCCTATCAAGTTATGAATAAAAGAAGTATTTCCATTTCAAATATCTGTGTCCAATATTTGGTTTTCTGCAATAAAATGGGTGCGTGCGTGTGTTTTGCTTGACTAGTTGTTTTTGTGCAGGTACATGGCCTTGTGCAAGCGTAACTTAGGCTTGTACGACATCATGTCTTAGCGAGGACGATCGATCCCGCAGGTATCCAGGCAAGATGGACGACCCTAGCGGGATCGGGGCGTGACATTAGACCCTAGAAAACAAATACCACAAAGGAAGCCAATATGAACTAAAAATCATCAAACAAGCATAATAAAGACCGAAGGAAAAATAACAAGTGCGATCATGAATAAAGTAAAAGTTCCTCCGGAATATGAAAGAAAACTGAAAACATGAACTTGTAAATAAACTGGGACATGTGAGCTTGTACATGATCATGTAAAGTAAACTGGAATAGCATGTAAGTATAGAATCCGAAATCATGGCATGAACATTAAATGTGTACAAGAACAAACAAGATTAGAACAAGGCTAAACAAGATAAGACATGAATATACAAGACTCAATCCATCAATCACGGCAAGCAATCTCTTCGTCTTTATTTATTTCTTTCTCTCTTTTTATTTTTTTCGTGCTTTTGTTTTCTCTCTTTTTTCTTTAATTTTTTAGTTGAATTTTGTCGGTCACCGTTAGTCCAAGATCTAAATATTAATTATATCTCTTTGAGATTCAAACAAAAATAGTCTAACTTATTGGAGATCCAAACTTTAATTATGTCTGCTATTGCCGGGGCACAATTTTTCGATGGAAAACTTAGAATATGAAACAATTGTAAGAACAATGTTCCAACGCAACACTTTAGGAAAGTTGCGCAAGTATAACGAAGATCTAAGAAGATCTCGTTATTATATTAAGAATCTAAAAGATTTCGTAATCCACAGCAGCATATGATATACGAGAATCTAAGAAGATTTTGTAATCACAGCAACGAAGAAGATGACAGGCGAAAGATGGAAGATCGATGGCCAGCTGGGGTGAATGATCACCATTGCTCAAAGCTATATTCGTCCCACACGAATAGCTTCCAGGAACCAGCAAGTTCGTCGAGAACTTTGGAACACTTCTGCTCTTCTGACTCCTCGGATCGTACACGGACTCCCGTGCAAAAGCAACGCTGGTGCAAAGCCTCTCTTCTCTCTGACATGCTCTGTTTACTGTTAAGAAACACTTGTAAACTTTCGTAACTCTCTGAATATGTTTTGTCTCATATTGTTTATGAGAAAGAAGAGACCTTTTATAGGCCCGAGTAGCAACTGTCCGATTAGTACGACATTCGGGACGTGGTAATAACCACTCCGAACGTGCAGTAACCGCTCAGATCATGCACAGGCACGATCTGAAGCAAGTTGTGCCACTCTAGCAACCAGCGCGCCTTGCACCTTGCGTATTGAGCCACTTGTGCCATACTGCGCCACACGTCTTGCGCGCCTTGCACACCTTGTGCCACATGCACAACGCACACATTGTGCCACTTGTGCAACCTGTGCGCAACCTGGCGCAACCAGTGTGCAGCCTGCTCGCAACCTGGCGTAACCTGTGCGCAACCTGTGTGCAACCTGGCGTAACATGTGCGCAGCCTGCGTGCAACCTGGCGCAACCTGTGCGAACCAGCGCGCAACCTGGCGCACACCCTGGCGCACCCTAGGCCGTGCAACCTGTGCCGCGCAACGTGGCACGCAACTTGGCCGCACAAGTGGCTCGCGCAACGAGCGCAACTAATACGTACTATACGCCTAGCAACGATGCTGACGTACTAAGTGCAAAGTACCAACAAAATGTACATTACGCCTCATGAGCCCATGAGCCCGAGTTCGAGTCCGGTTCCGAGTTGCTAAGCCCCTACGGGCTTAGCTCCAAGAAATAAATTTTCCAAGAGCAGAAAGCATAAATGCTTTTAATTGTTGATTTAGCCTTTTTCCATTAGAAAAATAACCCCACATGGCACACCCATGTGCACCTCCACACCACATGTGCATCTCTAAACTGCATAGCTAATATATAAAGATACAACTTCTTTGGCCTATTCGATGTGGGACTAAAGTTTCTAAAGAAAAGGCCAAAAACCCCAATAATCTCCCACATATCTCTATATATGGGTATAAGTGTTCCCCACAGTAACTGTCCATCATACATTAGAAGAGATGTCGCTGACGACTTGAATCTTCCCGCATGGGTCAAACAACAGATATAATACAAGAATGGACTAAGCCTTGAATTCTGCATCATAGCTGAAATTCTTTCCACTCACATAATAAAGTTACATGTGCTTCTGGCTACACATTAAAGGCCTTGTGCCAGTCTGATTTCAGTATATAATTTTGGGCGTCTACAAGTTTATCCTCAAGAGACGGTCTGATATCTCTTTGTCCATACACTATAGGTGAGTTTATTATAAAGAGACATGGCATGAAGCGCTTTGCGCTTCCCTTGCGGTGCTACACCGCTATGACATGGCTTAAAGCCGAGGCCTTATCCCGTACCGGAACCTCATCGTGGTGTCATACTACTGTAGCATGAGGCAACCGCCTCTTTGTAGTGCCAAACTACCCAGCATGAAGCCTTAGGCTTCCTTGCGGTGTTACGTTGCAACGACATGGCTTGCAAGGCCGAGGCTTTATCCCTAACCGGGTACCTCATCGTGGTGTCGTGCACTGTAACATGAGGAACTTCCTCCTCTTTGTAGTGCTGACTACCCCTCTTTATTTTAACATACAACATTAGGCTAACTGTCTATTTGCGGTGCTACGCCGCTGTGACTTGGCTAGCAAAGCCGAGGCATTACCCCATGCCTGGGAACCTCATGGTGAAGTCATCCCACAATAGCATGGAGTTTCACTCCTTGTAGTGCTGTTCTACCGTGCTTTCTATAAAGCACACCAGGCATTCACTCTGCCTGAGAACTCATTAAGGCATTTAAGCCAACCTTCCCACAAGATCCGTTTTTCGTAGAAAATAATAGTAGACAACAGTGGTTATAGGTCCGTAACCTCTCCATGCCCAATAGAACATGTACCCACCATTCCTGATATTCTTCCGATTAGTGGTCCTCCCTTGAACCAAAAGCTAGATGCCTAGTTGATTTTTCTTTGAACTATTAGCATAAAACTTTATGGTAGAAATACAATAAAACAATATCAGAATGCCTTCAAACCTATTTTACAAGCTGTGTCATCGACCAGCTGGCGCTTGAGACCCTTGGTGAACGGATCCGTCAGGTTCTCCTGACTCCGAACATCAATCACTGCAATAACACCTCTCTTGATAAAATCGTGTATTGCCCTGTGCTTCAACCGCACAGTCCTCTTCTTGCCATTGAAGAGGTCATTTGATGCCACCATCACAGTCGCCTGGTTGTCACAGTATATCAGTATTGCCGGTATTTGCGTCCCAACCACAGAAAGATCATACATGAGCTTCCGAAGCCATTCTACTCTTTGGCGCGGTATTAAGTACAAAGAACTCAGATTCCATGGATGAACAAGAGCATAGTCTGTTTCTTCGACTTCTACGATATACAGCTCCATCCATTGTGAAAATGAATCCACCTGTGAACCTCTCGCTTTCCACCTCTGAGCACCAGCTGGCATCACTGAAGCCTTCTACTACCGCGGATCTCCGCTGTAGTACAGTGCATATGGCTGAGTCTTCTTGAGATATCTCATAACCCGTTTCATAGCTTTCCAGTGTTCAATACCTGGGTTGCTCGTGAAACGACTCAGCATTCCCACGACGAAAGCTATGTCAGGCCTTGTGGCAGTAGTAGCATACATCAAACTCCCGATTACGCTTGCATACTCCAGCTGCTTGACACTTTCCCCTGAATTAGGCTTCAGCTTCAAATACACCTGTACGGCGTATCGATCCCTGGAAGATCCCGATACCCATAACGAGTGATCATTTTCTCAATATAATGAGACTGTGACAGCTAGTCCAGTGTCTATCCGGATGATCTTGATCCCTAAGATCACATCACCTTCCTCCAAGTCCTTCATACTGAACTTGCTCGAGATAAATTTCTTTGTCTCCGTGACACAGCTCATATCCGTACCTAGGATAAGCATGTCATCCACGTACAGACAAACGATCACACCTCTTCCATCAGCGAACTTTGTGTAAACACACTTGTCCGTCTCGCTGACCATGTAGCCATTTGTCCTTATAAATTTGTCAAATTTCTCATGCACATCTTGGGAGCCTGTTTAAGACCGTACAAAGGTTTCACCAACTTGCAGTGTAGCTTCCCTTCCCGAAATTTTTTGAATTATTTTTCTATTATTTGTTTGATTTAAATGGAGATTTTTAGGATTTATAGATGATTATTTAGTTTATTATTACGGTAGATAATTTTAGCCATGGTTGAGATTTGGAATATAAGACAACTAGGAATCATGGCACGGGTAGTGCAGTAGCATATTTTGACTAGTGTTTAGCCATGGCAGAGAAGTGCCAAGCCATCGGTGTGTCCTAACTAGGAAAACCATGCCAAGTTATAGCATGACCATTAGAAATAGTTTAATTAATTATTAAGATTTATTGACTTTGCAGAAACCAGTTATACCATTTAGCCCGGACTGGATCCGAACTGACCAAGCCTATGTAGGCATTCAGTGTATACAAAGATTCCATGTAGACATTTTTAAGTAGATGCAATGTTGATTATGGGATATTGTAATTCGTTATTGTTATTATTATTATTATTATTGTTTTATTATCAATACTATTGAGATTATTATTATATAATATTATTTTATATTATGATTATATAAAAATTGTATTGCATGTATAGAATTTGTGGAATAGTATATATATAAATATGTATAAACACCAGGATAATATATATATTGATTTGTAACTAATTTATAATTTATTAATACATATACATGTATATGTGTAAATATATATATGTGCAGGTGTATGATATATAGATATTGTATATGTGTATTATATATAATATTATTATATATATGTTATGAGTGTATATATATTTATGTATATGTATATAAATAGATATTGTATATGTGTGCATGTACATATATGTATATAAATATTATATGTGTGTAAATACGTGTATATATATAAATATTATAATACGTGTATAAGTGTTTGTATATATAAATGTAATATTAAAGGTGTGTGTATACGTACGTGCGTGTATATACATATATACATATTGTATATAGAAATAAGAAAAGAAAAAGGAAAGCAAAGAAAATAGAATAGCCCATCCCAGCCAGGCCCATAAATCCCCAACCCAGCCCAATGCAACCCCGGGCCAAGCCAGCCCAGCCAGCCCACAAATCCCAACTAACCCCCCAAGCCACCTCAGGCCCGACCTAAGTCCTCTGTATACAACAGTGCTTAATATAGAGAGAGAGAGCGGCGAGAAAGAGAGGGATTCGATACAACGAAAACCCAAAAAACCCTAACTCTTCCAATGTCGATAGCCTCCTAGCCCTGGGCGAACCTCCCCGACGTCGGTGTACTTTCCCGCCGACTGTACGACCGCCGGAGCGCCGGCCTGGGACAGCCGCACATCAACCTGCAAAAGCAGCAACAGCATTAACAGGCTGCGAGGCCGGTTTTGACAAGGAGATTTTCGTATCCTCTCTTGATCGTTCTCCAAGAAATTTTCTCTGGTATGTCGACAATGTAACCCTCTCCGATTCCCTTCAAATAGAATAATTTAGATCGTATTATATGCGTCGTAAGTCGAGCCCAAAGTTGGTGAAAACTTGTTCAAAATTGAACATCTTTGCAGTCCAAACACCCATGTTCGAAGACCGATTTCGATCGATCTTGTAACAGTTTCAAAGTTGTACTTGAAGACACTTTTAGACAACATATAGGGCTTCACAACCCTTTTTGTGGATTTGAAAATCATCGACTACGTGTCGAGAAATCGAATCCCGAAGTTTGCCGAAAATCTGTTTTCAAAATCACAAAAACCCTCGATACGACATGCGTCTCACCAAACCGAGCGACGTGGTCGCGAACCGAAAGCATCGAAAGGTGCGTAATGGCTTCGTGGGTGTGTGGACATTGACGGAATTCAAATTGGTCGCGTGTGCGCGACGAATTTGATACGTATCCGTCAAAATTTACCGTATCGGCCTCTGTGCAAAATTTTCAATTACTTTGTCCACGTTCGTCAGATCGATACGAAACTTGTGCCAACAGGACCGTATTATTTTTCTGGTCATGTATGCCAAGTTTGGTCCGATTTTGAGACAGTTGATCGGATCGCCATTTTGTGGGCCCCACGGTCCGACTCAACGGGTAATTTTGTGCACGGGCCGTCGGAATCCAACTTTGGACATACGGTTGGGTTCTTATCGGAAAACCGGATCCGTAGACATGTAGTTTGACAACTTTAGAGACCATTGACTCTGGCACGCTTTTCGGTGCAAAACGGATTCAACGACGGACATCATTTTTATCCAAAATTACCGTTTTGCCCCTGTATCCAGAATTAAAATTGAGGACAGACAATCCTAGCTAATTTGACTATTCTGAAAATGTTGGCAATTTGTTTCAGCTTTCGGAGACAGTTGTGAGATGTGGACTTATTTGGCTCACCAGTTGACTATATTTTGTAGAATCTGCGTGCAACCTCCAGGCAAGTATACCTTGCTCCTCTACAGTTTTATTTACATGCATTGTATTTTTTCCTAGTTTTGATTGTTTATGGACATGTGCTTTTCGTGTTATATTCTGTAGAGTTGTTTTTACTGTATATAGCCGTGTTCATGTTTGGCCTCGTGTTTCATGCTTGGAGTCTCACCAGTACCTTGCTTGAGTCGTGTCATAGAACGAGTGCGTGTAGTAAACTGTCATAGCCTTGATTATCATTTTACACAACCAGAGAGTCCACACTCGGGACTGTAGAAGCATGGAAAAGAATAAAGAAAGGCCTATACGACTCTGTAGAAAGGTCCCCATGCGGCTCAGGAGTCCATGCGGCTCAAGGGTCCATACGGCTCGGATAGTTCTATGCGGCCCAGAAAGAAGCCACGTGGCCTTCAATAGTTCTTCTCTACATTCGGCTGCATTTAATGTCCTGACGGCTGCTCTGACAAAAGACAGCTATGACAGCTCTGACCTAAAGACACAATAATGACTGACATGATGGCGTGTCCCTAGGAAAGAGGAGAAAATCTCCTTACAGATGGCAAAATCCAACAAGTCCCGAGGCCACTCCATGCGGCTGCAGCAGTTATGCGGCCGCCTACTTCATGCGGCTGCCTATCCCCATGCGGCTGCCCATCCCCATGCGGCTGCCTATCCCCATGCGGCTGTCCATCCCCATGCGGCTGCCCATCCCCATGCGGCTGCCCATCCCATGCGGCTGCCCATCCTCATGCGGCTGCATGCTTCATACGGCTGAGAGGACCACCCATATGCGGCTCTGCCAGGACGATCCAGTTGAGACACGTGGCGCTCTTCGCAACAATTGAGACACGTGGCAGTCTTATCTTTCCTGAAATTATAGGTGCTAACAAATCCTAACAAAAGTAGATTTGTTGCAATCGTCATAATTGCCCTGATCAAATCAAAACAAGCAAATTGGACACATGGCAGGCTATCACAAATCACAATATTCATGGCAATCAATATTTATTGCCCACAGAGATTTGATGCAATCCACATTAATTACCTAGATTTGCTACAATCAGAATTAATGGCCCAGATTAATTGATCCTTAACCGCCAACTTCTCAAGGAGGCAATCATTATAAACCCTGTAGCACCCACTTTTTGAAATAAGGGTATTTTAGTCATTTTAGTCATTTTGTGATTTTCTAAATACTATTGGCTTGTGTTTGATTTAGCATTTGGTTTGACCTTAGATAATCCATATTCGAGGCTAACCATGACATATGATGATCATTTAGCTAATTAGAAATTTATATTAAGCTTTGGTCCAAGTTAGAAAGCCAATTGACCTTTTTAGGCTATTTAATTAATTGGCCTTTTAAGCCTTTTGTTAGTGGGCTTAAAACTAACCTAGATAGAAAAAAGGGGCCCATGAACCAACCCTAACCCTAGAAGGTTAGCATGGCCGGCCAAATCAGGAAACCCCCTCCCTATATAAATATTTGCATTGGTTTTGACACCCCTTTTACAAAACTATAGTTTCCAACTCTCCAAAACCCTAACTTTCTCATCCGACCTCCATTTTACCTCAAATAAAGTGCATTATGATCGGGAAGGAGGAGAACTTGCTGGAGCATTGCTAGCAAGGAGTTGGAGGCATTTGCTCAGTGGAAACTGGTCGTCTTATTGCTTGAGGAGTCCGTTTCATTGAGATTTCAACTCTCAATAGGTAAACACCTAAACACTATAGTTTTTTCCTAATGTTTCTTCATGATAGCATGCATCTAGGTACCCTCGACCCACCCATGTAGTTTGGTGAGAGTTCGTGTCCGTTTGATAGGCGTAGGGTTTAAGGTGTTTGATGTTTGCTACTTAGAATTCAATATTGTTGTTTAGGTAAACTAATTACATGATCCTGTAGGCCTTTAGATGTAGATTGTATATATATATTTTATGTAGGGATTTTGTGTCATTTCGTGTCCTAAAATCGGGTTGGACACGCAGCATAAGACTGCGTCTCGATGCCCTGCTGCTGCTGTGTCTGTTCTCGCTGGACACAGCGACTCGACACATGATTTTTGGGTTATGGGTAGGGGCAATGTCTGTCGTGATGCCCAACAAGTTTGGTTAGGTTTCCTGGAGAGTCGAGAGAGAAATCGACACGGCACAGGTTTTTTTACTGTCACGCGCGCGCCCAGTTTTGGCATCTGATACCGGTGTCGTGTCGCACGTACACGCGTCGTAGATACGTGACAGGGTGGCTGGCGTGTAGCCACACACGTGGCGAACACCTGTGCACGAGCACGTAGGTGTTCATGCTCTGTGTCGTGTCCACGAACTCGTGGACTGGCCGTACGAGATACAGTCTGTGCGGGTGCGTGCACGTGTTCTGAGACTGTGGAAACGTCGTGTCCTATTCTCTAGACACGATAACACTTGGGTAGCATGGTTATACGTATATGACACTTTACCAACCATTAGTATCGAATATCATTAGGTTTTCGAATGGTTTTGGGTCCTGTTAGATATCGGGTTAAGTATCGGGATTAGAGTTCCAATTTTCTGTTTCAGTATTGTTTCCATCATATTTTCGAATGTGAATTCTGTGTAAACCAACCCTATAGATCCTATATTATCATATCTAGAAGATACCTACTAGTTTGCATAGTAGAGAGGGTTGTGTTCGAGTTTGAATTGGCATAGGGTTATTCAAGTATGTATCAAGATAAGGGTATCATGTGAGATGGGTAATTCCTATAACAAATTTTGGTTGGTAGGTTGTGTTGGCCCAATGATTGTATCATATTTTTGAATATGGTTAATCTGTTAAGTTTAGCATTTCATTATCACTAATCTTCATACTATCACTATAGCATTTCTACGTATACTTATATCTTTGGTGATATGTGCCCATTGGTTTACATCTTAGTGATATGAGCTTATCTATCTTAAATTTAATTGGGTTGCCAAAATTAAAACTATGTTTTTGATTGTGGTCATTCAATTAAGTTTAAACATTATGATATCACTAACATTTATGCCATCACCTTAGCACTTATACTTAAACTTTGCATAGTCCTAATGTGCTTTAATTTATCATACTTGCTACTATGTATATTGCTTTGTTCGTCTAACATATACATGCAGAAAAGCAATAAGCAAGATCAATGTGGACATATGCAATGAAAAAATCATAGTGGGCCAAAGACGACGGATCCCACAAGATTTCTCTGAACCACCCGACGACATCTCTGGAGCCACGCACCACGGAAGAAGCCAAGCCGTGCCATCATCATTTCAAGACTCTGAAGAAGCCTGCACCTGCCTAAGTATATCTGGAGTCTGTAATGAGTCTTCGGAATAATTGTAAACACAAGAAATGGATGGCAAAATCGAAAGCTAGGGTAGAAATAAGCCTAGGATCGTTTTCTGCTGAAAAACGGCATACCGACGGTATACCGGTGTATACCGACGGTATACCGGTTTTTGTTCACAGAAAGTTTCTGTCTACAAAACCGGCATACCGACGGCATACCGGTCCATACCGACGGTATACCGATTCAGTAATATTCAAATTCCAACGGTCGAATTCTGAGCAATAAATGATCCCAACGGCTATATTTCTAGCCGTTGTAATCCCAGACCGGTATACCGCCGGTATGCCGGATCATACCGACGGTATGCCGGTTCGTGACTGAAAAGTTGCCTTTGGCTTCTTTTCAAGCTTTGGTTATAAATAGCCTTGAACCCCTTCATTCAAGATTGATGCTTTGAGCCTAAAATTTCCAAACCACCAAAGCTTATCCACATACAACTCTACAAAGCCTTCATTTGCCATCTACAAATTGTGTTAGAGTTATTGAGTTGAAAAGTGAGATCTTCATCCTATTGTATAAGGAGATCAAAACCTATTATGAAAGGTTGAAGTTGGAGAGTCTTCGTATCCAAACTCTCGGTTGAAGTTGGGGAGTCTTCGTATCCAAACTCTCGGTTGAAGTCGGAGAGCCCTTCGGATTAAAGCTCTTGTGTAAGAAGTTGGCAAGTTCTTCGGATCCAAACTCGTGTGTAACTATTTGCTCAAATAGTGGATTAAAGCTGGAGAGAGTTCCGAGACTGGACTGCCTCTTAGGAGGATACCAGGATATATCGGGTGTCGGTATTGTGTTTGCTTCTTCTCTTGCACTTATTTTTTTAAATTGCCAATTAGCTTGTGCTAAGTGCTTGATTAGTTAGCTTGACCCTATTCACCCCCCTCTAGGGTTCCTACAGGTTGATCACTGATTTAGGTTGATCCCAGTTAATGTCGAGTTAGGTTTTAGAGAGTAGGTATTATTGGAATTAGTTGAGTTAACAGGCTGTTTAGAGTAGGCTGAATTGGTATGGAGGTGTTTTATGATGAAGGGTTTGGGTAGTAGGCAACTGCAGGGGTAGTTGTACTCAGGCCAGCAACTGCAGTAGCAATAGCATGCTGCATTGCAGCAGTTGCTGCAATAGTAGGCAACTGCAGTGGTAGTAGCAGCAAGCATGCCTAAGTGCATGTGTTCAAGTGTGAGGGTGCATTGGGTCGAGTTGTGAGGATTTAGGAATTTGAGGTTACCTTGTTTAAACTAGAAAATTTTCTAAGAGATATCCTAGCCTAGAGTTTTGGTAGATGTTAGTCTAAGGTATGGGTATTAAAGATAGGGTATTGTGAGTTAAGGTAGTGTTATGTGAATTACATTGGTTGTTAGGATTATGCTCCCTTGGAAACCTAAGATAACACCAACTCAACACCCAAAATCAATACTAGGACTAGTAGTGACCTAAAATTTGACTTATAGGCTAGTTGACCTAACTTTGACCTAGTTGACTAGTCTGGTTGACCAAAGTTGACCCAAGGTTGACTTTGACTTAGATTGACCCAAATTATGTAGAATTTGCATTGTAGGTTTTCCTTATGATAAGTTAGACTGTATTATGACATGTGGTTGTTATAAATAGGATCTTATTACTCCAGTTCAGTCACTTTTCATCATCAGCAGTTCGGATTGCCAGGCGAGTACATTCTCTGATCTTTTCATACTTCTTTGGATATGTTCTCTTGTTATAGACTAGTATACTTGATGCTGACACGATGTTCACACGGATTAGTACCCTCTGGATCTTTCCATACGATGTTATCCCCTCGGATACATCGAGTATGTCATGTTCATGTACTTTATCATGGCCATTATGTATTCCATGTATTCATATTTATCCATGTGCACTCATATGTTATTCATGTACACTCATGACCATATGAGTTTCATGTATACAGTAGTTGTTATCCATGTGCAATAACATAACATGCTTTGATCCTTGTGTTGGTTGGGATAGGAAGAGTGTAGTTGGTTATGTGATCATTATCCCCAGTAGTTATCCATGTGCATTCCATAGCTGTATCCATGTGCAACCCAAGCTGTTTACATAACCAATTCATGCTCTGATTCACGTAGAAGGTTACATTCTCTATTTATCATATTATATCTCAACTTATATCTTCTCTCTTGTTGATTTCTCTTTACAGCGATTCATGTATAGTTTTCTATAGCTTGCTTTATATGTCCATTTCTGATATGAACTGTTGTGAGAGATATGTGCTCGTTCCGTCCTGACTTGGTCATGTTGAAAATTTTACAGGTGATGATGAAGAGTATTGTCCTACTTATTATGGCATTGGCTTAGATGACACTGTCGACGTGGACCCACAGGAGGATCCCACAGTCGCTGAGGACTTGCCTATAGTCTAGCTGAGACTTAGTACTTTATTTGTAATTTCTGGTTGAGACTTTATGAGTTGTACTTGAGATTTATTCTGGTGGTTTACACCTAGACTATTTATATGTGACTCTCTTGAGATTAATTCTTCTATTCCATCTTAGTATTATGATTGAGTTACTTATTATTTACTCTCTATTCGGAGCTTATTTAGACTGTGTTAGATATGGTGACTCAGGACAGCGTTCTACCGTCGACATTGTGGCATAGGCTGGGCGTTCGTCACTTCTCGTGCCCTTACACTGGGTACGGGTCGTGACAAACCCTAATGATCACACCCTCACTTCTATAAACAGCAAGGTGCCATTCCCTTGCAAACCCTGGAGAATTCAGGAGACAAGAGCGGAGAAAAAAAAGAGAGAGAGAACTACAGAGACATCCAGAGATCTAGCTACCGAAGGCGCAAGGAAGTCTCCCCACACGTCCAAGAGCATTTCTTCACTAGAGCCAAGGCTGCGTCCGATCGTCCAAGGAGTAAGGCAGAGCTGCCGTCGCTTTCCCGAGCCTCTACCGTCACCCCCCAGAAAAACTAAACAATTGTACTTAGATTGCTGTACCTAGGTTTTCGTCCCTAGGCTTTCTTTGTACAAGCGAGTTTGTATTGTAAAGTAAAAGTCCATTCCTCCGATATATTGTTCTGTTCTTTTATAATCAATGGCAAACAGGGACGAGGGTTGTTTGGTGCACCAGAGAGTCCACACACGGGACGAGGGTGTTTGTCGTGATCATTGGCACCAGAGAGTCCACACTCCGGACGAGGGTTGACCAATTACACCAGAGAGTCCACACATGGGACGAGGGTGTCTTGCCGTGAGCTAACCAGAGAGTCCACACTCAGGACGAGGGTTAGTGCTTAGTTCAAACCCGTGAGTCCACACTCGGGATGAGGTTTGGTTCTTCCATTGATCTCGTATTTATCGTTCATCCGGCAGTTCATTTACGCGTAGTTGTTCTAGTGTTCGTGTTCGTATTCGTGTTTGTGTTAGTGTTCGTGTTCGTATTCGTGTTTGTGTTCGTGGTCATTTGTCGTGTTCCTGTTTTCTTGTTTATCCTCTGGCGCATGATAAAACTGTTAGATAGGCTTGTATATTGTGTATCTTGCTATGTCCTTTGAGGACCTAATGACCTCTTCAGGTTTAGCAATTGTATGGAGTTAGCTAGTAGTTCTGGATGGCGGAGGATTTGCGGTTCTTGTAGGATTCAGGTATCATTATTACGTTTTATCCTTTCGTGCTCTATATTACCTTATCATGAGATATCCTATTTTTTGATTCAGTTTTAGACTCTTATTATTTCCTTTAGATTCTTATCGGACATTTATGCTAGTGGGCTGCAGACCATGACCCACAGTGTTCATTCATGTTTATTATTCTTATTGTGGATTGAGATATAGATTTGTTTGCCATGATTTGGCAGCTTACCCTAGCCGTGACAGAATTTACGTATTCGAGTCGGGCTGGAGTCCGTTCGATACGTAGCTGGCTTGCTCACGAGCTCGCGTCCGAAAAGTGGGTGTAGGTCGTGACAAGTTTTTTTGGTGGCCCATGCAGGTCAGAGCATATCGTATCGGTTACGTAACTGTACTGATACGAGCCTGCGCATCTGACTAAACCTTAGAAATCTCAATCCATCTACTTTGAAAATTCTCCTAGAAATTCTCTACGTCCTTAAAAACTCCATATTTGCTCTCGATTATACTTCCTTGCTTCCTGTGCCACTGATTCTCGTCCCTTTTATTTCGGGGGTGACGAATGATCGTGATGTCTAGGATTTACCTGAAATTCTTAAGTTATAGTATAATATTGCTTGATTATTAATTTTTGTTGCTTGATAGCTAATGAGGATTATAGAGCCATATGTCCTAGATAGCTGTTGGTAGTAAGTTAACAACTAGTTGGAAGGTTATAAAGTTTAGTGACCTGTGTTTTGAGGAGTAGTGTGACCAAAGGTGGATAGAAGTCCTCGAGGCTTCGTAGTTACAAAATGATTAGGAGGAGGGTATGAACTACTTTTGAGAAATTAAATTTGAGGAGATTAAGGTAATAGTAGACTTTGAATTTTAAGGAAAAGTTATGAATTAGAATTTCGAGGACAAAATTATTTTTAAGGTGGATAGATTTGTAGCTTTCCTTCCCGAAAATTTTTGAATTATTTTTTCTATTATTTGTTTGATTTAAATGGGGATTTTTAGGATTTTATAGATGATTATTTAGTTAATTATTACGGTAGATGATTTTAGCCATGATTGAGATTTGGAATACAAGACAACTAGGAATCATGGCACGGGTAGTACAGTAGCATGTTTTGACTAGTGTTTAGCCATGGTAGAGGAGTGCGAAGCCATCAGTGTATCCTAACTAAGAAAACCAGGCCAAGTTATAGCATGACCATTAGAAATAGTTTAATTAATTATTATTAGATTTATTGACTTTGCAGAAACCAGTTATACCATTTTTAGCCCGGACTGGATCCGAACTGAGCCCAAGCCCATGTAGGCATTCAGTGTATACAAAGATTCCATGTAGACATTTTAAGTAGATGCAATGCTGATTATGGGATATTGTAGTTCGTTATTGTTATTGTTATTATGTTTTATTATCAATACTTTTAAGATTATTATTATATAATATTATTTATTATTATTGATATATTAAAATATTGTATTGCATTTATAGAATTTGTGGAATAATTATAATAAATATGTAAAACACCATATATATATATATATATATATATATATATATATATATATATATTGATTTGTAACTATGTTTATAATTTATTAATACATATACATATGTATATGTGTAAAAAAATAAAAATAAATAAAATATGTGCAGGTGTATGTATATATGATATTGTATATGTGTATTTATATATAAATATATATATAATATATATGTATATGAGTGTATATATTTATGTATATGTATATAAATAGATATTGTATATGTGTGCATGTATACATATATGTATAAATATTATATGTGTGTAAATACGTGTAATATATAAATATTATATACGTGTATAAGTGTTTGTATATATAAATGTATATATAAAGGTGTGTGTATATATACGTACGTGCGTGTATATACATATATATATATATATATATATAATATATATATATATATATAATATATATATATATATATATATATATATATATATATATATATAAAATATATATATATATATATATATATATATATATATATATATATATATATGTATATAGAAATAAGAAAAGAAAAAGGAAAGCAAAGAAAATAGAATAGCCCATCCCAGCCAGGCCCATAAAACCCCAACCCAGTCCAATGCAACCCCGGGCCAAGCCAGCCCATCCAGCCCACAAATCCCAACTAACCCCCCCCAAGCCACCTCAGGCCCGACCCAAGTCCTCTGTATACAACAGTGCTTAATATATATTCGTATATATAGAGAGAGCGGCGAGGAAGAGAGGGATTCGATACAACGAAAACCCAAAAATCCCTAACTCTCCCAACGCCGACAGCCTCCTAGCCCTGGGCGACCCTCCGACGTCGGTGTACTCTCCCGCCGACTGCACGACTGCCGGAGCACCAGCCTGGGACAGCCGCACATCAACCTGCAATAGTGGCAGCAGCATTAACAGGCTGCGATGCCGATTTTCACAAGGAGATTTTCGCATCCTCGTTTGATCTTTCTCCAAGAAATTTTCTCTGTTATGTCGAAAATGTAACCCTCTCCGATTCCCTTCAAATAGAATAATTTAGATCGTATTATATACGTCGTAAGTCGAGCCCAAAGTTGGTGAAAAACTTGTTCAAAATTGAACATCTTCGCAGTCCAAACACCCATGTTCTAAGACCGATTTCGATCAATCTTGTAATAGTTTCAAAGTTGTACTTGAAGACACTTTTAGACAACATATAGGACTTCACAACCCTTTTTGTGGATTTGGAAATCATCGACTACGTGTCGAGAAATCGAATCCCGAATTTTGCCGAAAATCTGTTTTCAAAATCACGAAAACCCTCGATACGACGTGCGTCCCGCCAAACCGGACGACGTGATCGCGAACCAAAAGCATCGAAAGGTGCGTAACGGCTTCGTGGACGTGTGGGATTTGACGGAATTCAAATTGGTTGCGTGTGCGCGACGAATTTGATTCGTATCCGTCAAAATTCACCGCATCGGCCTCTATGCAAATTTCTCAATTACTTTGTGCACGTTCGTCAGATCGAGACAAAACTTACGCCATAGGACCGTATCGTTTTTCTGGTCCTGTATGCCAAGTTTGGTCCGATTCTGAGATAGTTGATCGGATCGCCGTTTTGTGGGCCCTACGGTCCGACTCAACGGATGATTTTGTGCACGGGCCGTCGAAATCCAACTTTGGACATACGGTTGGGTTCTTATCAGAAAACCGGATCCGTAGATATATAGTTTGATGACTTTAGCGACCATTGGCTCTGGCACGCTTTTCGGTGCAAATCGGGTCCAACGGCGGACATCATTTTTGTCAAAAATTATCGTTTTACCCCTGTGTCTAGAATTGAACTTAAGGACTGGCAATCCTAGATAATTTGACTATTTTGAGAATGTTGGCAATGTTTGTTTCAGCTTTCGGGGACAGATGTGAGATGTGGACTTATTTGGCTCACCAGTTGACTATATTTTGTGGACTTATTTGGCTCACCAGTTTACATGCATTGTATTTCATTTCCCAGTTTTGATTGTTTATGGACATGTGCTTTTCGTGTTATATTCTGTAGAGTTGTTTTTATTGTATATAGTCGTGTTCATGTTTGGCCTCGTATTTCATGCTTGGAGTCTCACCAGTACTGTTTGCCCTTGATTGTAAAAGAACAGAACAATTATCGGAGGACTGAACTTAGACTCACAATACAAACTCGCTTGTACAAAGAAAGCCTAGGGACGAAAACCTAGGTACAGCAATCTAAGTATAATTGTTTATTTTAGATTCTGGGGGTAACGATAGAGGCTCGGAAAGCGACGGCAGCTTTGTCTTACTCCTTGGACGATCGGGTGCAGCCCTGGCTCTGGAGAAGAAGTACTTGGCGTTGATGAAGAAATGCTCTCTTTGTTCTCTCTGTCTGCTCCTCTGTCCTTTCGATCTCTGTATTCTCTCTCTGATTCTCTCTGGATCTGAGCCGGGGGTCCTCTCTCTGTCTGTATGTCTGTCTCCTACAAGGGAATGGCACCTTGCTATTTATAAGAGGGGGGCATCATTAGGGTTTTGCAATGATTGCCCATTCTCAAAAGTCGGCAGCCTGAGAGTTAATTAATCTGGGCCGTCCATTTGCATATAATAGATTTAAGCAATTAATAAAACTGCATTAAATCTCTGTGGACAATAAATGTTGATTGACATGAATATTCGTGACTTGTAATGGCCTGCCACGTGTCTAATTTGCTCGATTCGATTTGATCTGGGCATTTACTGCAACAAATCTGATTAGGATTTGTTAACACCCATAATCCCAGGAAGATAAGACTGCCACGTGTCTCAATTATCTTGGGAGAGCCGCAGATGAGTGGGCCGCATGAGGCTAAACGGCCGCATGAAGATGGACAGCCGCATGGGGATGAACAGTCGCATGAAGATGGGCAGCCGCATGGGAGTGGACAGCCGCATGCTGATGGGCGGCCGCATAAGGGATGCAGCCGCATGCTGATGGACGACCGCATAAAGGGTGTAGCCGCATGCTGATAGACGGCCGCAGCCGCATGCCTCGGGATTAGATGGATTATGCCAGCTGTGAGAAGATTTTTTCTATTCCCTAGGGACGTGCCATTACGTCAGTCATTATTGCACCTTTTTGTCAGAGCTGTCATTTGTCAGAGTTGTCAGCCGTCAGGGCATTAAATGCAGCAAAAGACGAAGGGAAAAAGCTGTTGAAAGGCCACGTGCTCCTCTCTGGGCCGCATGGAATTATTCGAGCCGCATAGACTCTTGAACCGCATGGATCCCTGAGCCGTATGGGGATCCTTGGCCGCATGAACCTTTCTTTATTCCTTTCCATGCTTCTACAAGACCCCCTTCAAAGTTTTAATTTGCAAAATTGAAATACTTTGAATAAGAAGCATGGCCATGTATAAACTCCTCTGGCCGCATAAGATGTTCTAGCCACATGGGTGTCTCAGCCGCATAACCTTCTCAGCCGTATGGCCATCTGAGCCGCAAGGGCTCCTTGCCACGTCTTATGTCATGTGTAAATCTTCTGCATTGATTGCCTTTAATTTGCTGTCAGATTCAAGGCCGCTTTTTTGGGGCAGGATCCCAAGAGTTTAGCCTTAAATAATTAGATCGCCTTGATAACCGAAGAGTCGGTTATACTGCACATGAATCGATGCGTCGATTCATTGGGGTTCTGCCTATAAATAGCAGGGTGTTTGGAAAGAAGACTTTCTTTACTTCTGCTGTTGCCCTATCTCTTTTCTTCATCCTCCTTCTCTAATCATAGTAATGGCTGTAGCACCCACTTTTGAAATAAGGTATTTAAGTCATTTGAGTCATTTTTAGTCATTTTGTGATTTTTCTAGATATTTTTGGCTTGTGTTTGTTTTAGCATTTGGTTTAACCTTAGAAAATCCATATTAGAGGCTAACCATGATATATGAGGATTATTTAGCTAATTAGAATTTATTTTAGGCTTTGGTTTAATTTAGAAGGCTATTTGACCATTTTTGGGCTATTTAATTAATTGGCCTTTTAGCTTTCTGTTAGTGGGCTTAACTCAACTTAGATAGAGAGAGAGGGCCCATGAACCAACCCTAACCCTAGTAGGAATAGCCTGGCCGGCCAAAAATAGGAAACCCCCGCCCTATATAAGCATTGCATTAGTTTTGACACCCCTTTACAAAACCCTAGTTTCCAGCTCTCCAAAACCCTAACTTTTTCATCCGACCTCCGTTTCACCTCAAACGAAGTGTGTTGTGATCGTGGGAAGGAGGAGAACTTGCTGGAGCATTGCTAGCAAGGATTTGGAGGCGTTTGCTCAGTGGAAACTGGTCGTCTCATTGATCGAGGAGTCAGTTTCATTGATATTTCAACTCTCAATAGGTAAACACCTAAACACTATAGTTTCTCCTGATTTTTCTTCATGGTAGCATGCATCTAGGTACCCTCGACCCACCCATGAAGTTTGGTTTGGGTTCATGGAGAGTCGAGGGAGAAATCGACGTAGCACTGGTTTTGAACTGTCGTGCGTGCCAGTTTTTGGCGTCCGATACGTGTGTCGTACGACTCGGACACACTCGTGTGGCCAGTACAGACATGTGGGCTTGTAGCCCTATAGGTGGGCTATATGTACGAGCAACCACGTGTCAAAATTGTTCTGTGTCGAGCCCTAGGTCGCGTGACACGTGTGCACGAGAACTGGATCCCAGTTTTGATACGCGAGTATCCTGGACACTTCGTGTCCTAATACTTCGACACAACTACACTTGAAGTTCATGTTCAAACACGTGACACGTTACCAACCATTGGTTTGAACATCATTAGGTTTTTCGATGTTTTAGGTCATGTTAAGCTTTGGTTAGAGTATCGAGTTTTAGGTTTCAGTATTATTTTCCTATTTCAGTATTTTGAAACTATTCCCATCAGTTTTGATGTTAAATTCTGTATAAAACCAACCTACAGATCCTATATAACCTATCTAGGAGTATCTACTAGTTTGCATAATGGATAGGAGTGTTCGAGTTTGGTTTTGACATGGGGTATTCGAATATGAATTAATATAGAGTACCATGCCTATAGCTGATACTTGGGTTGATGCAGGATTGATTTTAGGAATGCTGAGTTCAGTTACTGGATTAGCTGAGATGGGGTTAATGCCAAGTCCAGTTAGTGGTTAGTCAGGAATTAGATGCCAAGATAGTTAGTTGATTGGTTAGTTAAGGTTTGATTGTGGTAGCTCAAGTAGAATCTGAAATTTGAGATGTACATAGGTATGTATCTATTGGGTATTCCTATAACTGATATGTGGATTGGAAGGTGATCATGATTCAGGATGGTTTCAGTAAATGCCAAGATCAGTTTGGCTATTAGTTAGGAATTTGGTTAATACCAAGTTAGTTGATTGTTAGGATTTGGTTAAGTCCTGTTAAGTTGATTGATTAAGTTAAGGATTGTTGTTGGAGTTAGAATAGAAATCTGATTTTTGAGAAGTATATATGTATGGTGTTTGGGATGAAGGCTTGGGTATAGGCTAACTGCTGTAGCAGTAGCAGTGAGGCCTACAATTGCAACAGTTGCGCATCAATAGGAAACTGCAATGGCAGTAGTAGCAACACAGGCCTTGACCTAAGTACATGTGTCCTAGTGTGTGAATACTTTAAGTCGAGTTGTGAGGTTAGGATTTAAGATTACCTTATTTTCTAAACTAGAAATTTTCCTAAAAGATACCCTAACCTAGAGTTTTGGTAGAGGTTAGTCTAAGGTATAGATATTAGATATAGGGTATTATGAGTTAAGGTATTTGGTGAATTACATTGGTTGTTAGGATTAGGCTTGTTGGACCTAATAACACCAACTCAATACCCAAAAATCAACTCTAGGACTGGTAGTGACCTAAAATTGACTTGTAGGCTAGTTGACCAAACTTTGACCTAGTTGACTAGTTGGTTGACCAAAGTTGACCCAAGGTTGACTTTGACTTAGATTGACCCAAATCATGTAGAATTTGCATTGAAGGCTTTCCTTATGATATTTTAGACTGTATTATGACATGTGGTTGTTTTAAATAGGATCTTATTACTCCAGTCCAGTCACTTTTTATCATCAGCAGTTCGGATTGCCAGGCGAGTACATTCTCTGATCTTTTCATGCTTCTTTGGATATGTACTCTTGTTATAGACTAGTATACTTGATGCTGACACGACGTTCACACGGATCAGTACCCTCTGGATCTTTTCATGCGATGTTATCCCCTCGGATACATCGAGTATGTCATTCATGTACTTTATCATGGTATCATGTACTCCATGTATTCACATTTATCCATGTGCACTCATATGTTATTCATGTACACTCATGACCATATGAGTTCCATATACACAGTAGTTGTTATCCATGTGCAATAACATAACATATTTTGATCCTTGTGTATTGGTTGGGGACAGGAAGAGTGTAGTTGGTTATGTGATCATTATCCCAGTAGTTATCCATGTGCATTCCATAGCTGTATCCATGTGCAACCCAAGCTGTTTACATAACAATTCATGCTCTGATTCACGTAAAGGTTACATTCTCTATTTATCATATTATATCTCAACTTATATCTTCTCTCTTGTTGATTTCTCTTTACAGCGATTCATGTATAGTTTTCTATAGCTTGCTTTATATGTCCATTCCTGATATGAACTGTTGTGAGAGATATGTGCTCGTTCGTCCTGACTTGGTCATGTTGAAAATTTTATAGGTGATGATAAGAGTATTGTCCTACTTATTATGGCATTGGCTTAGATGACACTGTCGACGTGGACCCACAGGAGGATCCCACAGTCGCTGAGGACTTGCCTATAGTCTAGCTGAGACTTAGTACTTTATTTTAATTTCTGGTTGAGACTTTATGAGTTGTACTTGAGATTTATTCTGGTGGTTTACACCTAGACTATTTATATGTGACTCTCTTGAGATTAATTCTTCTATTCCATCTTAGTATTATGATTGAGTTACTTATTATTTTACTCTCTATTCGGAGCTTATAGACTGTGTTAGATATGGTGACTCAGGACAGCGTTCTACCGCCGACACTGCGACGTAGGCTGGCGTTCGTTACTTCTCGTGCCCTTACACTGGGTGCGTGTCGTGACACATTTTTATGGTGGCCCATGCATGTCATAATCACAACTAGTGTGATTCATAGTGGTACTCGAACTAGAGTATCATTATCGCCTGCTGCAATAGGATATAGGATATAAGTTAAGGTACTCAATCACATTAGGAAAAATTCTTATCAATTCTTGCTGTTAATTGTCTCCTTTTGAAAACAACTGTCCTCCTTTGATGATTTTGCTTCTTTTTCAGTAATTGATTCCTTATTCGATCTGTCTTCAAGATAGTTAAGGAGACACGATTTCATCTCTTCGGTCCATGCAGGACCACATTGCATTAGTGCGATGTCGTGGTAGTACGACAATTTAGTTATATTACTACGAGCCTGCTATAGCGTATAGGAAGTAAGGTGTTAGAATGAGATTAGAATTTCTTGAGAGATTCCTGGGGACCCTTGAGAATCTCATTTTGAGCTTCGATTTAGATTTCCTTTCCCTTATTTTAATCCACCTTCCTCCCTTGATTCTTGCATCTTGTTTGAACTCTTTTCACCAATACCCTTACTTTCTTGTGCTTAATAATGGTTAGGAAGATGGCTATATTGCTATATACTCATTGGTCAAATACATGGCTAGAAGGATTACATTAAGGAATTGGAATACACGGAGACTTTGATTAAGTTATAAGGGCATTTTTCTAAATGGATGATTTAATGATTAGTAGTTTGTAAGTTGGGAGATTACCAAGGAAATTTATCTTGACGATTCTAAGTAGTAATCACCAGAGGATTATAAAATTATATTTTGATACTGGAGGAAAATAGTTAGAATCTATATAAATCGATTTCAGGAATTGATGTGATTCATGAATTATTGGATATAATTATACATCTTTAAACGTATATAGATTGGTTTGATAATGATCAAAAAAAGGGGGTGGCAGTATGAACTATTAAATTGAGTCGTACAAGTTGCGATGTATATGTTTATTGAATTTTAAATTTAAGTGGAAGCAATGATATTAAAATTTGGTTTAAAAGATTGGGAAGATATGAAAACGATTGTTTTGGGAAGAGAAATTTTTTTTGGAATCGTGTCAATTGATTGAAGATTTAAAAATCTATTTAGATTTTGGGTTAAGAAGTAGTGATTATGTTTCAATGACTTGGAAAGAGAAATTATGGTTGATAAGTGCATTAAAATACTGAGCTGTAAATGCTAGATTGCCGTGATAAGCTAAGTGTCTATCTTGAGGATTATTTGAGACAATAGGGAGTTTTTTTTTAAATATGAGATGATATAGAATTTTATGGATTCATGATTTATTAACTCTGGAGTTCAAAGTTGGATTGAAATGTTAAATTTTGGAAAGGTTAGTAGTAATGTGATAAAAGTTATTATGAGATTTATGAAAGGGATTTAAATGTTAGTCGTGATTAGATTGGATGGCTTAGAGTGAATACAATAGAGGTAGTTATTTTGAAAATTCTTTTTAAAGAATGTAAAGGTAGGCCACCAAGGTAACCTTAATGAGATAGAAGTGTTCCACACTAATTGCCATATCACTTATGACTATGATAGTAGTATATACTCCAGTGTTGTTAGTCGTCTGTCCAACTATGGGACTGTATCTCAATCTTGACTTACTCAACCTTTCCTCAAATCTAGATCTTTTATTGTGACTTTCTAACCGTTTGTATTTGATCGTTCTTAACAGTATTCTCCCTTTAGTACTGTGTCCCTAAATTATTTCACTAGAATCTTAATTAAATTTATTTCATGCTTCAACTTGATTTCCTTTATTCTTGTATTAGTTGTCACCTCTTGAACCCTTACCATGATACTAAATTACTTTCTGACTTAAATTCGAGATCCAACCATGACTCAATTCTTTCGACCCGACATGGGATGGTGTTCTTCTTATTTTCTTAAATGCTTAACCTTGTACCTTATCTTGATTGCTTGACCAGCTCAGTTAATGATCTTGGACTTTTTTTTTCTTTTTCATCATTACCTCCCTTACTTATATTTTGACTACCTTATGCTACTAATTTAGCCTTAGTTTTGCAAGTTTATCTCTTTTTCGAGCTTGATCATGACATATTTTATTGGGTCGACCCACTAACATATGTCTAATCAGAATCGGTGTATGATGGTCTGATCAACCTAGTGCAATTTGGTTCGCTTTTATATATTACTCTACATGGATGAGACTCTAGGGCATCTGCCTCATCTACGACAGTTTGGCAATTCTCCTTGAATCATTTTCGTCGTCTATGAACCACGTATTGTACTCAATAGTATCGTCTTTGAACTCTTTTGCTTTTATCTTTCACATATTTCAGAAAGACAAGGCACTGTACTTAATAGGTCAACCCAGGGTATCACGTTTAGCTTTCTTATCAAAAGGAGGATAGTGGCTTATTTCTATATCCTCGCAGTATCCTTTAGGATTTCAATAGTGTTAAATTCTAAACCCTTGATCGCGACCAGTCGACTTGGTCATTCCTTATCATCCAATGATTGAACCTTATTTAATTGAATTAATTCAATTGTGACATGGATTTCAAGTATTGGATACTCGTGCCTAGACTTCAATAACCTCGTTTTCCATCTTGTCCAAACCTCGATTCATCCTGGATTTGATCAACTTAGATCATATCGAGACTAAAATTTCTTATATATATATAATATTATATATTATATATATTATATATATATATATATAGTGTGCTTGGATTTCAGTGTTATTGACAGTCGTACTTTAAACTTTCGATTTTTGATCATCTTTAGAATATTAATGCTTTATGGTTAATTTCAGTTGTTTTTATAATCACCAGTATTTGTATAAGATGATAGACTGCCTTACAGCCCAGTGATTTATTATTTATCCTTATCTTTTCCAGAATGGCACCCATGACCAGAGTTTGTCCCCAGTGCACAGTTGTAATTCTGGATGAGACCGAGATTGTACTTTCCCCTTCTATTGCTCAGGAGGTGTTAGCTGCCTCACCGGAGAATTTTCCTCCATCTCCTATCCTTCAGGAAGGACTGCAGTTCAGCCGGAGACTGAGGGCCTTCCTTTGCCTCCCGGAGTGGTACCCCATGCCATTCCTGATGGAGCTCATATTTACAGACTTCTTCAGGATGTGTAGGTGGTACAGAGACTTCAGGCTGAACTTATGAGAGAGCAGAGTCTCAATTTTCAACTGTTATGAGATTACATGCATTCGAGGGAGGAGCCTAGTCCCAAGAGAGCAAGGAGCAGTTTATACCCAGAGCCTCAGAGTACCCAGGCTTTCAACCTAGACCAGCCTATCCAGTTCAAATTCCTGTCCAGCAGAGACCAGTTGAGTGGGTGCCTACCTGTACTTTCTGTAAGAAGCTTGGGCACGTATGGAAGGACTGTAGGAAGAGACTAGGATTGTGCCTATTTTGTGGGTCAGCTGCACACAAGATACGAGACTGTCCTACTACACTTGCCCCTAGTCGAGGCCTACCTCCGGGAGAGAGTTCCAGCTACCAGACCTAGTAGAGGTGAGTTCTTGACCCATACCTTATCCTATCTTGATATTACTGTACCCTACCATAATGTTTGTATGCTTGATACCTTATGACTACTTTTGATCTAGTATGACTTTAGTGGCTAGACGAGACTAGACTGATTACCTGCCATAACCCTGTATGATTTCTTTTCAACTGCATGATTTAGATAAGTTTTCTTAAACCATGATTGTTGGGATTTGACCTAAAAAGAGTAGGATCATCTTAATTTCGAGGACGAAATTATTTTAAGGAGGGTAGACTTGTAGTACCCACTTTTTGAAATAAGGGTATTTAAGTCATTTTAGTCATTTTTAGTCATTTTGTGATTTTTTAGATATTTTTGGCTTGTGTTTGTTTTAGCATTTGGTTTAACCTTAGAAAATCCATATTAGAGGCTAACCATGATATATGAGGATTATTTAGCTAATTAGAATTTATTTTAGGCTTTGGTTTAATTTAGAAGGCCATTTGACCATTTTTGGGCTATTTAATTAATTGGCCTTTTTAGCCTTTCTGTTAGTGGGCTTAACTCAACTTAGATAGGAAGAGGGGCCCATGAACCAACCCTAACTAGTAGGAACAGCCTGGCCAGCCAAAAATAGGAAACCCCCTCCCTATATAAGCATTGCATTAATTTTGACACCCCCTTTACAAAACCCTAGTTTCCAGCTCTCCAAAACCCTAACTTTTTCATCCGACCTCCGTTTACCTCAAACGAAGTACGTTGTGATCGTGGGAAGAAGGAGAACTTGCTGGAGCATTGCTAGCAAGGATTTGGAGGCGTTTGCTCAGTGGAAACTGGTCGTCTCATTGATCGAGGAGTCAGTTTTATTGATATTTCAACTCTCAATAGGTAAACACCTAAACACTATAGTTTCTCCTAATTTTTCTTCATTGTAGCATGCATCTAGGTACCCTCGACCCACCCATGAAGTTTGGTTTGGGTTCGTGGAGAGTCGAGGAAGAAATCGACGTAGCACTGGTTTTGAACTGTCGCGTGCGCGCCAGTTTTTGGCGTCCGATACGTGTGTCGTGCGACTCGGACACGCATCGTGTGGCCAGTGCAGACACGTGGGCTTGTAGCCCTATAGGTGGGCTACATGTACGAGCGACCACGTGTCATAATTCGTTCTGTGTCGAGCCCTAGGACGCGTGACACGTGTGCACGAGAACTGGATCCCAGTTTTGATACGCGAGTATCCTGGACACTTCGTGTCCTAATACTTCGACACATTACACCTGAAGTTAATGTTCAAACACGTGACACGTTACCAACCATTGGTTTCGAACATCATTAGGTTTTTCGATTTTTAGGTCATGTTAAGCTTGGTTAGCGTATCGAGTTTTAGGTTTCAGTATTGTTTTCCTGTTTCAGTATTTTGAAACTATTTCCATCAGTTTTGATGTTAAATTCTATATAAAACCAACCTACAGATCCTATATGACCTATCTAGGAGTATCTACTAGTTTGCATAATGGATAGGAGTGTTCGAGTTTGGTTTTGACTTGGGGTATTCGAATATGAATTAATATAGAGTATCATGCATATAGCTGATACTTGGGTTGATGCAGGATTGATTTTAGGAATGCTGAGTTCAGTTACTGGATTAGCTGAGATGGGGTTAATGCCAAGTCCAGTTAGTGGTTAGTCAGGAATTAGATGCCAAGATCAGTTAGTTGATTGGTTAGTTAGGGTTTGATTGTGGTAGCTCAAGTAGAATCTGAAATTTGAGATGTACATAGGTATATATGTATTGGGTATTCCTATAACTGATATGTGGATTGAAGGTGATCATGATTCAGGATGGTTTCAGTAAATGCCAAGATCAGTTTGGCTGTTAGTTAGAATTTGGTTAATACCAAGTTAGTTGATTGTTAGGATTTGGTTAAGTCCTGTTAAGTTGATTGATTAAGTTAAGGATTTTGTTGGAGTTAGAATAGAAATCTGATTTTTGAGAAGTATATATGTATGTGTGTTTGGGATGAAGGATTGGGTATAGGCTAACTGCTGTAGCAGTAGCAGTGAGGCCTGCAATTGCAACAGTTGTTGCATCAATAGGAAACTGCAATGGCAGTAGCAACACAGGCCTTAACCTAAGTACATGTATCCTAGTGTGTGAATACTTTAAGTCGAGTTGTGAGGTTAGGATTTAAGATTACCTTATTTTCTAAACTAGAAATTTTCCTAAAAGATACCTTAACCTAGAGTTTTGGTAGAGGTTAGTCTAAGGTATAGATATTAGATATAGGGTATTATGAGTTAAGGTATTTGGTGAATTATTGGTTGTTAGGATTAGGCTTCTTGGACCTAAGATAACACCAACTCAATACCCAAAAATCAACTCTAGGACTGGTAGTGACCTAAAATTTGACTTGTAGGCTAGTTGACCAAACTTTGACCTAGTTGACTAGTCTGGTTGACCAAAGTTGACCCAAGGTTGACTTTGACTTAGATTGACCCAAATCATGTAGAATTTGCATTGAAGGCTTTCCTTATGATATTTTAGACTATTATGACATGTGGTTGTTTTAAATAGGATCTTATTACTCCAGTCCAGTCACTTTTCATCATCTGCAGTTGATTGCCAGGCGAGTACATTCTCTGATCTTTTTATGCTTCTTTGGATATGTACTCTTGTTATAGACTAGTATACTTGATGCTGACACGACGTTCACACGGATCAGTACCCTCTAGATCTTTTTATGCGATGTTATCCCCTCGGATACATCGAGTATGTATGTTCATGTACTTTATCATGGTCATCATGTACTCCATGTATTCACATTTATCCATGTGCACTCATATGTTATTCATGTACACTCATGACCATATGAGTTCCATGTACACAGTAGTTGTTATCCATGTGCAATAACATAACATACTTTGATCCTTGTGTATTGGTTGGGGGCAGGGAGAGTGTAGTTGGTTATGTGATCATTATCCCAGTAGTTATCCATGTGCATTCCATAGCTGTATCCATGTGCAACCCAAGCTGTTTACATAACCAATTCATGCTCTGATTCACGTAGAAGGTTACATTCTTATTTATCATATTATATCTCAGTTATATCTTTTCTCTTGTTGATTTCTCTTTACAGCGATTCATGTATAGTTTTCTATAGCTTGCTTTATATGTCCATTCCTGATATGAACTGTTGTGAGAGATATGTGCTCGTTCCGTCCTGACTGGACATGTTAAAAATTTTAGAGGTGATGATGAGGAGTACTG
Organism: Iris pallida; assembly: GCA_029216955.1. Lineage (NCBI taxonomy): Eukaryota > Viridiplantae > Streptophyta > Magnoliopsida > Asparagales > Iridaceae > Iris > Iris pallida. The sequence goes on along the minus strand of JANAVB010016598.1, from coordinate 5,988,834 downwards.
TCCTACTTATTATGGAATTGGCTTAGATGACACTGGCGACGTGGACCCACAGGAGGATCCCACAGTCGCTGAGGACTTGCCCATAGTCTAGCTGAGACTTAGTACTTTATTTTGTATTTCTGTTTGAGTCTTTATGAGTTGTACTTGAGATTATTTCTGGTGGTTTACACCTAGACTTTTATTGTGACTCTTGAGATCCTTCTTCTATTCCATCTTAGTATTGTGATTGAGTTACGTATTATTTTACTCTCTATTCATAGCTTATTTAGATTGTGTTAGATATGGTGACTCAGGATAGCGTTCTACCGCCGACACTGCGGCGTAGACTGGACGTTCGTTACTTCTCGTGCCCTTACACTGGGTGCGGTCGTGACAATGGCTCCCAAGAAGATTGTTGCGGCGAAAAGGCAGCGTCTTCATCGGCGGCGAAGGGTAAGAAAGCTGCTTCTGTGGCGACGAATGTGGCAGCTCCTTCGCCAGCTGACGTGCCCGTAGTTCACCCCGACGTCCACCCCGCTATCGATGGTAAGGACTTTTGCGTGAGTTTGGAACCCTAACTATCATGGCTACGTCGCATATTTTATGTGCGAGCCTTCATCTTCATGTGTGCCGCATGTACATCTCATGGTCAAGCCGCGAGCCGCATGAGAATCGTTGCTGTGGCCGCATACGCACTTCGTCAACGAAGCCGCATAGGCTGCGCTGAGCGCATAGACCCGTACGAATTTGTTTGTCAGCGTGAACTTATCCGAACTCTAAGAGCCATATGAGAGCATGCCGCATGAACCTTCGCTGAACGGACCGCATAAGTGTTTTCCTGAGTTGAGCCGCATGAGGCTCCATTAAGTTGGAGCCGCATAAGCTCGAAAACACCCATCGGTTCTCTTTGTCCATATTTTTTGACTTATTTTCTTTTGTCTTCTTCTTTTTTCAGTGAATTTCCTAGTTAAAGCTGTGGGGGAACCTCTAGTCGGTCGTGCTCAGGCCGCTATGGGCTATAGGTACGATCAGATAGTTCGGTATGGCGGACCAGCTTCCTAGTGACGAGCCTTTGACGAGGATAAACGCTCTCACGAACCAACCCTTCCACTTCCTATGTGCCATGATGAATTCGGGAAAATTGGAAGGGGAATACCTGAAACCTGCATTCTTCTTTGGAGACGCTTTGACTGTAAAGAACAGTCAAGTTCTGGATATATCGGAGAACAGGAGCTTCATCTCTAACGGGATTGCGATCCGCATCCCTCAAATGGAGCGTCGCTTCCCACTATCTTGGTTCAATATGTTCCCGCTGGACAGAAAGATGGAAGAGTCTTTGACTCCTACCCGGAATGGGATGTTTGTGGGCGACATCCATTACAACAATAATATGAAGTCAGTGTGTGCGGGCAAGGTGCATGCCAGCCGTTATGTAATGGATTGGCCCCGGGTGCTTTCTTGAATATGCCGGGTCCCAATTTTACGTTTTCTTCAGCCGATACTTTCCTGAACCAACTTGCTCGAAAAGGCTCCTATCCAATCGGTCGGTTGGCACTCCCAAGTTGGATACACCCCATCCCTATGGATCAATCTGTTATGTGGATCTCGCAAAGTATGAGACTTTTCTGCGTGAGATTGGTCTTTATCACGCTATTCGGGGTACCAGCCACGGCTTACCTGTAAACAAGAAGTTATTCATGGCTTTGTTGGAGATGTACAACTGCCGTACGGGAACCTTCTATACCCCTGTAGGGGAAATGGGGCTTGCACTCCATGAGATGCATGCGATTTCCAAACTTCCTTGGGGGATGAAGCTTTTGAAGCATACACTCCTACGAATGAGGAGTTCGAGGAGCTGGAAGAACGATATCTGGGATTCGTGGCTACTTATCAGGAAATACTGTGCCACTATAGTACGTGCCAGCAGATAGCCAAGAAGGAAAGCAACTCGAAGGGAATACTCCTCATACTAAGGACTGGGTAAACTATCTCTTCCGACGGGAGCCTCAAGCGAGTTACTTCCCGATGTCCTCAATCCCGGAAGGCGGTTCAGGCTTTGATGTCGTCGACAAAGAGGGTGGCCTCCACCAGCGACAAATTTGGAAGTAAGACCGACTCTTTTGGTTTTTTTATCAGGATACCCAAGAGCGGTCAGAGAAAGCGCTCCTAGCAGGATTTTTGATGGTATGGCTGCGAATTACGTCGTCTCAGGAGGAGCTGGTTCTATTGAAAGGATCAGCCGTAATTTTATTTCCTCCTGTAAAGCTAGTTTTTAGAGTGAAACTAGATCTTTTCTCGGCCATGGTGTGCACATACACCGTGGCCTCCGTACTTTTACGTCCAAGGTGATCGCCCGCAAGGTGACAAAAGACTTTGAAAGGACTGAGCTGCCCTATCATTATCTGATGGGGTGTCTATTAATGCACTACCGTCTTTGATGCGACCGGGTTCTGAAGACGGCGTGATTACTGATGACGCTTTTATCTTCCGTTATCGCAACGAGCCTTGGGAGTATGATACCATGTGTGCCTGCCGGATGGCGCTGGCGAGAGCAGATAGGTACAACTTTTTGTATCCGTCCCTCGTTTACTGCTGAGAAAATAGAGGGCGTTCATCTCGACGGTTTTGGTCCTCCTCAACTTCTAGACGGTCAGATGCTCTTGTGGTTGCGTAACATCCGCCCCGCCCACCTGCTATACCGCAATCATAATGCCGTCTTCCTGGAACCTTACCTACCCAGCAGGTTTGCTCGTGAGTTCGGGTACAGCCAACTTTTTCTGGATAGTCCCAGCTCTTGTCTGGGTTTTGAAGGTAGCCTCCTTGACGGCATCAGGGCCTGGCATTACTATGATACATTCCATACCCGTGCACTTTTTCGGTTCCTGTCATTGAGGTGTCGGTAGAGATTTTGTATATGGCGGCCTTGTACCATGTCATGGCGAACAAGCTCCCCATTGGTTTTAGCCCGGATACCAGTTTTATCGTTGGTATTGGCTTGGATGAGAAGCCCCAAGGGGCCAAGACGAGGAAGAAGAAGAAGAGAATAGAGTCAAAGTGCCAGACTCAGACTCCGCTACTGCGGATGATGAGGACGAAGAGGGTGATGCAGATGACTCTTTCTTCCCGGGAAGATGTTGGGGCGGATCAGCCGCCTGTCGCACCTGGTTCTGTACGGAAGCATAGCAGACAAATTTCCCGTTGGCGGTATTTCTCACTCCGAAAATTGGCTGCGACCAGACGTCGTAGGATAACTATAAGGGAGAGAAGCGAGGAGGTCGACCCTGCTTCGAAGGTAAAGCGAATTACTACTATTTTTATTCAGTTCTTCGTTTCTTCCAGTTTTGATCTTTAATCATTTTCCTTCCCTTCCATAGGTGTCAGAAGAAGAGGAATCTCAAGTTGCCGAGGTCATGACTCAAGATGACGGGGGTTCCGATGAACCTGTCCCCGGAGTTACTGAATTTCATCAAGATGATGCTGATCGAGTCGTACTTCCTTCTGGGGTGGCTGGGACAGAAGAGCCAGTAGGATTTAACTTGGAGGTCGCGGGTGAGGAGACCACGTCAGCTGCGAGCGAGTTACAACCTCCATGCTCCTCCCATAGTAAGATAAGCCGAATTTTAACTTGCGAGGAGGCCTATCTGCTCTATCATCACATCCTTTGGGTTACGTCGATTGATGGTTCCTCTGGGCATACAGGTCCTGCCTCTCCAGTACCGATGATGGACATTATTGAGACAGGCTCTGCCGAAGGGGCCATTGGCGGAGAGAAGCGTACCTCCTCCCCTTCCGGTTCGTCTTGAGGGGCCTCCCGCTGTCTCGAGTTCGGAAAGTCTAGTGGTGGGACAGCCGGGACAGGGGACAATGGTCCTTGCGTCCTTTTCTGCTCAGGCGGCTCCGAGAGTTGACCTCTCTGCCCTGCCAAGCATCCAGGCTCTTCTAGTGGCGGAGGAAGAGTTAGCCGCTATCCGTGCCTCGTTCTGCTCGGAATTTGTCCCCTTTGTGGCAAGTTCTAGCGCACCTCCTTCGACGTTGCCGGTCACGCTTCCTTTGACGCCGTCTCTACAGAGGTCCTGGATGAAGTGTTACAGGACGTGGTTGACAGCTTTTATCGTCACTTGAATAGGAGGGTAGCGGCTGCTGTGGAAAGAGGGACCTCTTTTGTCTTGGCCCGACAATGTGCCCAGGGTCATATTGATCTCCTTAAGACTCTTTCCGGTGGGGCAGGGGTAGCCGTGCTTCTGGAGACAAAATTGCTAGAGGCTGATCAACTGGTGGACCAGCTTCAGGTGCTACGGCAGGCTGATCTGACTGCTGCTATAGATCAGGAGTGCGGTTTCCTCACAGCTGCTGTAGAGAAGATAAGGGCTGCTCAGGATAAGACCAGGTCGGCCATACTGAAGGACCTTCGCGATCTGTCTGATCGATATGATCAGTTGAGCTGCGAGAGTGAAAACGTTACGGCTCGGGAAGCGACTGCCTCCCGTGAGATTATTGACACGCGAGAGCAGATCCTTGAGCTTCAGAGGAAGTTAGCTTTCCTGGATTCTGAGCTTGAGGCTGCCCGCACCGAAAGGGGGCTAATTATCCAGGAGGCTGACATAGTGAATCGAGCTTCGGTTGATCTGGAAATTGCCCTGAAGAAGTAGGAGGACGAATGGCAGGCACATATGGACTTGAATAATACGGAGCGGTTATCCCAGGAAGCGGAGCACTGGGCTAAACAGCGGCTTGAACAGGGGACCACCTTGGTGAAGAACCGTCTTCTGAAATTATGCAATGCCGAACCATAGACGGCCTTTTTCTCCTTTTTTTTTTCGTTCTTTTTCTTTCATTAAATGGGACATTATCCCTAGAACATGTAGTACTTTTTGCCTTCCAAATAAAAGAGCATGCTTTATTCCACCCTTTATTGGTACTGCCTGTTGTGCTTGTGGTGTTATGGCGGCGTTTGCCCCAAATGGGGGACTTGTTTGTGGACCTGTTACCCTTGGCATACCTTGGTTTTAGGTACGGATAACAAGTTTGATTGGGGATACCTAGAAATATTTCTACGGTAAGGTGATCATGGACGTTCCGGGTATCGGGAGAGAGAATACCATGGAGCAGCTGGGCTCCCGGGGCATGATGAGGAATGGTGGGCCTGTACTAAGAAACTTAGCAAAGGACATTTGTGGGCCTATTATCCTTGGCGTACCCTGGCTTAGGATACGGATAATAGGATGAAAGGGAACCAACATACTTACTCAGAGGTAATAAGGACATGGCAAGTATGGGGGTTTTACCGCGGAGTCTTCCTACTCAGAGGTAGTGAGGACATGGCAGGAGTGGACTCAACGGAGGATATTTATGGACCTATTATTCTTGGCGTACCCTGGGGTTTTTTTTGGTACAGATAATAAGTCGAGGGAGGACCAACATATTTACTCAAAGGTAATGAGGACATGGCAAATATGAGGGTTTCTTCGATGGAGCCTTCTCACTCAGAGGTAATGAGGACATGACTGGAGTGGGCTCCATGAAGGGGTACATAGAACGACTCAGAGGTAATATGGACATGAAAGTTCTATGTAGTGGGGTGATTTATTTTTGGCGGAAGTAAAACGACTCAGAGGTAACATCGACATGGTCGTTTTGGAAATTTTGTGGATCTGTTACCCTTTTTGTGCACTGAGAGTGCGGGTTGTGGATCATGAAAGAGGAGCTCTTTCAGAGAAATAAGTTCAGAGGTATGGTCACACATGACTTATTATCTGAAAGAGTGACCAGAATATAAGTTTAGAGGCACCTGCGGGTACATAACTTGATAATCTGAGATATTTGGAGGAATGTGAGTTCAGCGGTACGAAAGAGTACATGACTCGGCAATCTGGAATTTGGAAATATGAGTTCAGCAGCACCAGCGGGTACATAACTCGATAATCTGAAGTGTTGGAATGTGAGTTCAGCGGTACCAGCGGGTATATAACTCGATAATCTGGAATTTGGAAATATGAGTTTAGCGGCACCAGCAGGTACATAACTCGATAATCTGGAGTGTTGTGGATGTGAGTTCAGCGGTACCAGCGGGTATATAACTCAATAATCTAAAATTTGGAAATATGAGTTCAGCGGCACCAGCGGGTACATGACTCGATAATTTGGAGAATGTCGTATCGACATAATATTTCTTCAGGAACTTGCCGTTGACGGGCAGCATGAGCAAGTCTCCATTTTGTTTTGCGAGGTGGTAAGCACCGTTAGAGAATACGGCCTCAATGATAAATGGACCTTCCCATTTTGGCTGGAATTTACCGGCAGTTTTGTGAGTCATGACCATCGGCCTCCGAACTGCCAGAACGAGATCGCCCACTTGGAATGTTCTGATTTTAACCTTCTTGTTGAAGGCTCCGGAGATGCGTGCTTGGTAAAGCTCGATTCGTTGCTGAGCCAAGAGGTGCTTTTCATCTAAGGCCTCCAACTCTTGTAGTCGGCGACGGTAGTTATCGTCCGTCGTCAATTGATAAGTGAGGGCGACGTGGAGCGAGGGTATTTGAGTCTCCAATGGGAGAACTGTCTCACTCCCGTACACCAGGGAGAATGGTGTGTTTCCTGTGGCTGTTCGGACTGTAGTGCAGTACGCCCATAAGCATTCACCAAGCTTCTCATTCCAGTCACGCTTATTGGACGATACGAACTTCTTGAGAAGTTTGATGATTGTTTTGTTGAATGCTTCTGCCAATCCATTCGCTGCTGGGTTGTATGGCATTGAAGCAATATTCTGGATGCGGTACTTGTCGCAGAACCGATAGAAGGCGTGGCTTGTGAACTGCGGACCATTATCATGGATGATCCTTCGGGGCAGTCCAAAGCGATAGATGACGTGATGCTTGAGGAAACTGATCACGTTTGAAGTCTTTTCTTCTGCGAGCGGAACAACTTCCAACCATTTGGAGAAGTAATCTGTGATGGCATGTATGAAGCGATGTCCTCAGGAAGAAGGTGGAGCGATCGGACCGATGATATCCGTTCCCCATGCTTCGAATGGCCAGGACGCTACTGTCGGGTGTAGAAATTCGGATGGTTGGTAGATGAAGTCCGCGTAGACTTGGCAAGCTTTGCACTTTCTTGCATAGTCTATCGCATCTGCTACCATCGTGGGACAATAGTGGCCCATTCGGCGAAGACGGTCTTACAATTTTGGGCCAGGCTGATGGGCCCCGCAGACACCGTCATGAGCTTCGCGTACGGCTTCCTTGGCTTCTGCGTTTGACAGACATTGAAGTAATAATCCATCGTAGGATCGACGATACAGCATTTTCGTCTCTGTATCGTAGAAGAATCTGAGAGAACACCTTCTGATAGAGGTTGTCTCTTTTGGGTTCTCGGGTAGGATGTCGTAAACTACGAAGTCAATGAATGGTTGTCTCCAGTTTGGGACTTCGTCGATCGTCTGAGCAGAATAATTCGCCACGAATTGAATATTATTCTTGGGACAGACCAGTTCATGGCCTATCACATCCACCGATTGATGAGTATAGTTTGGAACCGCTAGGGAAGCGGCAAGGCCTGCTAAGGCATCGGCTTCGATATTTCGGAGTCTGGGAACGTGTTCGATGAAGAACCCCTCAAACGACGAGATAATGTCGATCGCTATTTGGTGATAGGGGATCATGTCTTCATAGCGGACTTCATATGAACCCCGGATCTGATTGACGATTAACTGTGAATCGCCGTATGCTTCAAGATATTCTACCTCCAGCTCTCTTGCAAGTTGGAGGCCAATGACCAAAGCGTTGTACTCGGCCACATTGTTAGAGCAGGGTTCTGTGAGGGAGTAAGCACGATTGATCACCAATCCGGAAGGAGAAACCAGCACCACCCCGACTCCGACGACGATGTTGCCCTTAGGTCCGGTCCTTGAGGTGCCGTCGAAGAACATTCGCCATATATCATCGTGAGAGGTTGCATGCGAGTCGGCGACCTCATCTGGGATTCCTTCATATATCCTGGACGACTCCGAGCCTGGGTGGGCTGCCAAAAAGTCTGCCATGGCTTGACCTTTAACAGCCTTTTGTGGGACGAAGATCATATGGTAGGGGGACAGTAATATTGCCTATGTAGCGAGGCGAGAGCTGAGTGCCCCTGGTTTAGTCATGAGGACCCTGAGAGGGTTGACTCGTGAGATCACATGTATATTTTGTCCTGTGACATAGTGCCGCGTCTTTTGAATGGCGAACACCAGGGCGAGGCATTCCTTCTCTACGGCAGTATATCGGTGCTCTGGCCCGATCATCATTCGGCTGAGGTCATATATAGCTTGCTCATGGCCTGCATCATTTTTTTGTGCTAGTAGAGCGTCGAGGGAATGCTCTATTGCTCGTACATAGAGCAGGAATGGTTTTTCAGCAATCGAGGCCACCAGGACCGGAGGGTTCGACAAATATTCTTTGATGCTGTCGAAGGCACGCTGACATTCTTCATCCCATACGAATGAGACGCCCTTCTTCATGAGATGGGTAAATGGCTGACATCGCCCGAAGAGGTTGGAAATGAACCTCCTGATGTAAGCTAACCTCCCTTGGAGGCCTCGAAGCTCTCGAAGATTTCTCGGGGGACCCATCTCCATGATTGCCTTTGTCTTCTTAGGGTCTACGTGGATACCCTGGGCAGTGATGATAAAACCCAAGAACTTTTTGCTGGATACGCCCAAGAAGGATTTTATGGGATTCATCTTCAGGTTGTGTGCTCGCATCAGGTTGAATACCGTTCTCAGATCCTGAAGATGGTCTCCCTTATGGCGACTCTTGACGGCGATGTCATCAACATAGCACTCCATGGTTTTGCGCAAGTGATACCTGAAGATGATACTCATGGCTCTTTGATATGTGGCTCCATCATTCTTTAAACCGAAAGGCATGACTGTGCAGTAGTATGTGCCAATCGGTGTTCGGAATAATGTATGCTTTTCGTCGCCAGGAGACATCTTGATTTGGTTGTACCCCGAGAAGCCATCCATGAATGACATGCGTACGAAGTCGCATGTGTTGTCGATCATGATGTCTGTGATAGGGAGGGGGAATTCATCTTTGGGACATGCCTCATTCAGATTGCGGAAGTCGATGCAGATTCGAATCTTTCCATTCTTCATGAGGACCGGTACTATGTTGGCGACCCAGTCTGGATGTTGCTCCTCGCGAATGAAGCCGCTGGCTATGAGTTTGTTGACTTCGGCTTCGATTGCATCCATGATGCCTGGGCGGAAGCGTCGTTTTTGTTGCTTGACTGGCTTTGCATCTGGCCGAATGTTGAGTTTCTGAAGAGCAATATCGGGATTTAACCCTGTCATGTCTTCATAGCTCCAGGAGAACACATCAATGTATTCTTTGACGAGTTCCAGTAGCGATTCTCGCTCTTCGTCTGTCAGGCTTTTACTGACGAAGATTGGTTTTGGAGAAGATTCGTCGCCGAGGTTGACCTGTATAACCACATCTTCAGTAGAAGGTTCTCTCTGTTCAAACCGCTTTTCCCATTGTGCATCCAGCTATTGGGCCCATGGCTCTAACTCGAGGATTTCAGGAATGTCTTCATCTTCTTCGTAAGCGTCGGCGAATGCCATATTGACTGACAGGACTTGTCTGAATACGTCTTCGATGCTGGTATCCGAATCAGAAGTTGGTGACCCGGTTGAATGTGAATGCCAGTCGCATTCCTCATCTGAACTTTCAGGGGTCGTTGTGGGTGTAACGTACCCTAATTCACATCGAGTCTTGCTATAGTAGTCCCGTGGTTTGCCAGCCGGGACTGGTGGCTTTAAAGGTAATCGTCAACCAGTACCGTAGTTTAAGCCTGGCATAGTCTCCAGATCATACCCCTATTTTTGCATGAGGTACTTGGATTGGGGGCTATAAAGATACAGAGACAGTCTTCCGGCATCTGATTCAAGATCGCCCTTCTCTACGGTGAAGGGCTGTGGATCATCCTTTCGACCGAAGATGATTGGATGGTCCCCTTCCTCAATTATGCGGTAAGCGTCTTCTACTGGAGTAAGCTGATTTGCGGTGTAAATATTTGTCACCTGTGTGTGTAGGTGAGTGCCTATACCGTGTTCCATAGCATACATTGTACAAAGCTTATTAAGTTCGAGGTAGTTCAAAGATAGCCTTTATTGATGAAGTAAGGTATCTTTTCTAGCGGGATTACATCATCTGCGGAGGGAACATCAGTGTGGGAAGCCACATACTTGGCCAGTTCTGGTTCTTCTTCAGCCACCCCCTGTATAAATGAAGACTGAGAGGATGACCTGGGCAGCTTGATCATCAGGGGTTCTGTTCGTGGGGCCGATCGTGGAGTTGTTGGCAGACTAGCGACCCCCAGTTTGGTACTTGATGCTGGGCGGGGAGTTGTTGGCTCGCTAGAAGCCCCAGACCTTGCATCGGGGTGACGATTCTTCTTGGGAAGGCGTATCGTCATTGGCTTGTCGGAGGGGTTGAGCTTCTCCATTTGTGGCTGGCCGACTCTAGGCAGTCTGATTGTCAGTGGCTCCGTTATGGGTCTTGGCGCTTGGCCGGACCTTGGCAGCCGGATTATCATTTGCTCTTCTTGTGCCGCGAGGCTGATTGCGTCCTTACGCAGAGTGGCTGTAAGGGGTGCGGACTTGCCAGGTTTGCGAGCTTGGAGGTGGATTGTCAGAGGTTCTTCTGATCCTGTGGCTGTCTCGGTACGAGCTTGCACATCTCCATCACCAAGGTGCCTCTTCGACTTTTCGTATAAGCAGGAGTCTGAGTAGTAGGATTCGACCCCTTTGAAGGGATCGATGTCGACAAATTCTGTCCTCACGAAGCCGTGTTTGTCGACATACTTGAAGCACTGGTACAGCGTGGAAGGCACGATCATGTAATCATGTATCCAAGGGTGCCCCAAGTGGATGTTGTAGGAAGTGTCCGCATCTATGACATAACAGGTTACTTCCGACTGAAGATCGCCAATTTGGCACTTCAAGCGAATCTTCCCAATCGGGTAGCTCCTGCCCGAATTGAAACCGCTGATGGCGGTGCTTATTGGCGTCAGGCGATGCATAGGGATACGGAGATGATGTAACAGACCCTTCGGGATGATACTTATGGAGGAACCAGGATCAATGTGCATCTGATCCACCTTTACGTCGCCGATGTATCCAGTGTAATATAACGGACGATCGTGCAGGTTGGTTTTGATGAGCATATCCTGCGGAGTGAAGATAATATTGGGCATCGCTCCCGTGCAAGCGCTGTATTGGAGATCTGCAGGCGGGCTCTCTCTTGTGAGGTTGACCTGAGCCAGATAGGCGTCGGCATTCTGGAGTGCATCGCTCAAAGCCGTGCAAACATCCTTTGAGAGTCTCAGGAGCTCGTATAATAACAATTTGGCCGATGTGTTGGCCAATTGTGCCAAGATGTCGAAGTTGTAGGGCCTCTCCAGCCCCTGCGGTGCCTCTTTTCGGAGAGATTTGTTAAAGCGGGTCTCCTTCGACCTAGGCTTGTCGGTCGTCGGAGGCTGAGAAGGTCCCGGAGCGTCAGTAGTAGCTGGCTGATGATCTTCAGCCGAATTATCAGCCACAGGTTGGGATTGTGCCCCAGACCGGGTAACGACAGCCGGAACTTCTTCGACATCTGCCGAGATTGTGCGGCAAGATCTGACTTTTCCACTCTTCTTCTTGTGAATGAAAGGTGGTGTGGATTGAGTCACCTCAGGTACCAAGTCCGGATGGACCCACATGACCTCCCCCCGTGATGTGGTGAGGGGCACTAGACCAGCAGCCTGATCCCGGGGAGGCGGAAGATTGGCAATTTCCATTGTTGCCAGAGGGATGGGTACCACACTGTCTTGAGTTTCTGTTGGAAGGAAGCTGCCAAATTGTACTGACACCATATTAGCTGCCACAGTTATCTCTTTAAAATAGATGGCCAGAGCGTTCGAATCGATGAGATGTTGGATGTACCGTTTCAGTTGGTAGCAGTCGTGTGTAGCATGGTGGACATAGCGGTGGTAATGGCAGTACTTTAGGTTTTCCATTTCTGTCGGTCGAGGTTTCCGTCTTGGAGGAGGGGGCTGAATTTTGTCTCCTTGTATGAGCATGTCCAAGATGGGCTTGACGTGGCCGTCTTCGAAGGAGTAGGTCATTTGTGGCCATTGTTTGTCTGCTGGTTTTGACTCAGATTTCTGTGCTGTGTCGGCCACCATAGCCTGCTTGCCCTTGTTGTCCCGATTGTTGGTGGAGCTACCTCCATTGTTGTTGTTGGCATTAGGACGCCTGCCCTTGTCCTCTCTCTCTGAGTGTGCAATCCCAGTTGGCGAGCTTTCTTCAACCGTTCCTCGGCGCTAGTGGCACTGATAATAAACGTCTTCCAGTCCTTGAATTGACTTTCACCCGTCCAGAGGCTGATTGTTGGAAGCAGTCTCTTTTGGCAAATTTCAATTAAGGAGGAATCCGGATTTCCGGATGGCAGCTTCATGGCGGTTTGGTGGAACCGTTCAATGTAGTTCATTGTCAACTCTTTCTCCCCTTGAACGACATCCATGAGGGTGGACATTATGATGTCCTGTCCTACTTCGTAGAATCTCTCCAAGAACATGCGCTTGAAGCTGGCAAAGGAGTGGATACAGTTGTCTGGCAGGTTACAGTACCAGTCGAAGGCGACCCCTTCCAATGCCTCGATGAATAATCGTGTAAGGATGGCATCGTCATAGGGTAGATGGTCGGTAGTGACCTCGAAGTAAGTGATGTACCGACTTGCGGAGGTCTTCCCATCATATGGATTGATGTGGAATAGTTTATACTTTGGTGGGAAGGGAACATCTCTCCACGCAGCGGGATACGGTTGTCGTGTCCTGAGATCTTGGCAGTTTTCTCGGGCATAGAACATGGTCCGGAGCTCCTGGACCTCTCTTCTTGCCTCCCTGGCCTCGTCTGCAGCGGTAGGAGCCGACATTTCAGGAGGATTATTGCCCAGGTTCGGTACCGCTGAGTTCGAGTCCGCATTGACCGTGGGACCCAAGTTTGTTTGGCCAGGCGTCCCTCCTTGCAGTGTAGGGAGGGCTGCTTTGATCTCGTCCACGGATTTGACCAAAGTGCACAGTATGGCCTCCAGAGTGTCGATGCGTTGGCGATCCTTGGGACCATCATGTTTGTCGTTTGTCATGAATGCCGTCCTGACATGAGTAGAAGTGGAACGGACGGTGGATGACGTACACTCTGAATCGTATCCCTGTAACAAGAAGTCATCGGGGTATGTGGGAATATCTTCTTCTGGTTCGGACTCAGAAGGGACAGTACCCCCAGCTTCCGAGTTTGCCTCGTCTTGGGAATTATTGACGTCCTCGGGGACATCGATATTTGCTGCATCCGATGGGAGAGTTGTTTCTCCCAGCTCGTCTTCTTGGAACATCGGATTGTCGTGGAGGTTCGGAGGAGTGCTACCCCCAGTTCCAGCAACCCCTAGTGATGTGGATGATGAATCTCCCACTGTAGTAGATTTTGTCTTTGAACGGGTACCTTAGAAAACTCCGGTGGTGGGCACCCGCTTAGACGACAGTCTCTTAGTCATAGTGGTTGAAACCTTTGGACTGGAAACATTTGTCTTCTTTCCTCTCCCATCGGCAGGGATTTTCTGAGCAGAGTTGCAGGAGACGACGGGAAGGGCCTCATCTTCTGAACCTGGTTGTTGCAGTCTTTGGAAGACGGACTGCCGGTCTTCTCGTACCGTTGCATTTTTACAACAGCAGTTGACGATGATTTGGGTACAGTGACGTCCGTGGGAGGATTCCTTGCACCCCGAGGCCCCCTCTCTTTTCTTACGCTTGTGGAGGATAGCCTCACGCAAGTCAGATGGGTCCGGAGCGACCATATTTGCTCCCTGGATTTTGGGAGACTTTTAGGAACCATCCTGTCCGTTTACCGCCGGGGGCTGGACTCGAGTGGTTCTGTACAACTTTCCATCAGAGGCCCGCATAACAGTATGTAGAACGCTCGGATGGTCAGAGGTTGGGACAGTGGACTGAGCTTGCCAAGCTCGCGCTGCCCTAGACTTCTTCACTCTGGTACGTGAGGGCACATAATAGGAAGAGTCTAAGTGGTACTAGAGAGAGTCTGACATGTCTTCTCGGGGACATGAGAGATCAGGACCACAGGATAGGCGATCGAAGACTGAGCCGCGTGGAGCAGGTGGCATGCGGCTGGAATCGATAGTCTTCATGCGGCTGGCAATTGTAGCCGCATGGGCTTTCTTCATGCGGCTGGAAGTCTGAGCCGCATAGGTCTTCTCCATGCGGCGGGAAATCCTGGCCGCATGAGTGTTATGCATTTGGCTGGCAGTTTCGGCCGCATAGAGATTATTTATGCGGCTGGCAATCTTGGCTGCATGAGTCTTCGTTTTACGGCTAGTGCCTTTGTTCGGTTTCTTTCTGGAGCACATAGAATCACTCTTTGTCCCTGCAAGTCCAGCATCGTAGTGCTTTCCTCTGCCAGACTTGGGGACAGCAGAGTCCTCTATGGCTTGAAGTGGGGCCGCATGAGAGTCGCCTTCGCCATCTTGGGCAACAGAGAGTACTCCGTCCAGAGCTTGGGGAGGAGCAAATGACTTTGGCCTCCACTCCCTGTGAGCCTTTTTTGTGCGGGTTCGCTTCTGGACCGGGCCAGCGCTTCCTTCGGAGAGCATTTCTTTGAACACCTGTTGGTCGAAGCGAACGACCATCTTCTGTTGTATGGAGCCAAGTTTGGCTGCATCCGATTACGTCACCAACTCCTCCGTCGTGGAGAAGTTTGTCCCCAGCAGAGTCGCCATCGTGTTTGCCATTGATTGTAAAAGAACAGAACAATTATCGAAGGACTGAACTTAGACTCACAATACAAACTCGCTTGTACAAAGAAAGCCTAGGGACGAAAACCTAGGTACAGCAATCTAAGTACAATTGTTTATTTTAGATTCTAGGAGGTGACGATAGAGGCTCGAGAAAGCGACGACAGCTCTGCCTTACTCCTTGGACGATCGGGTGCAGCCCTGGCTCTGGAGAAGAAGTACTTTGCGTTGATGAAGAAATGCTCCCTTTGTTCTCTCTGTCTGCTCCTCTGTCCTTTCGATCTCTGTATATTCTCTCTCTGATTCTCTCTGGATCCGAGCCGGGGGTCCTCTCTCTGTCTGTATGTCTGTCTCCTGCAAGGGAATGACACCTTGCTATTTATAAGAGTGGGGGCATCATTAGGGTTTTGTAATGATTGCCCATTCTCAAAAGTCGGCGGCCTGAAAGTTAATTAATCTGGGCCGTCCATCTTACATATAATAGATTTAAGCAATTAATATGATTGGATTAAATCTCTGTGGACAATAAATGTTGATTGTCATGATTATTCGCGACTTGTAATGGCCTGCCACGTGTCTAATTTGTTTGATTCGATTTGATCTGGGCATTAACTGCAACAAATCTGATTAGGATTTGTTAATACCCATAATCCAAGGAAGATAAGACTGCCACGTGTCTCAATTATCATGGGAGAGCCGCAGATGAGTGGGCCGCATGAGGCTAAATGGCCGCATGAAGATGGGCAACCGCATGGGGATGAACAGCTGCATGAAGATGGGCAGCCGCATGGGAGTGGACAGCCGCATGCTGATGGGCGGCCGCATAAGGGATGCAGCCGCATGCTGATGGGCGGCCGCATAAAGGGTGCAGCCGCATGCTGATGGGCGGCCGCAGCCGCATGCCTCGGGATTAGATGGATTATGCCAGCTGTGAGAAGATTTGTTCCTATTCCTTAGGGACGCGCCATTACGTCAGTCATTATTGTGCCTTTTTGTCAGAGCTGTCATTTGTCAGAGCGGTCAGCCGTCAGGACATTAAATGCAGCAAAAGACGAAGGGAAGAAGCTGTTGAAAGGCCACGTCGTTCCTCTCTGGGCCGCATGGAATTATTCAAGCCGCATAGACTCTTGAATCATATGGCTCCCTGAGCCACATGGGGATCCTTGGCCACATGAACCTTTTTTATTCTTTTTCATGCTTCTACAAGTACCTTGCTTGAGTCGTGTCATAGAACGAGTACGTGTAGTGACTGCCATAGCCTTGATTATCGTTTTGCACAACCAGGGAGTCCACACTCGGGACGAGGGTTGTTTGGTGCACCAGAGAGTCTACACACGGGACGAGGGTGTTTGTCGTGATCATTGGCACCAGAGAGTCTACACTCCGGACGAGGGTTGACCAATTACACCAGAGAGTCCACACATGGGACGAGGGTGTCTTGCCGTGAGCTAACCAGAGAGTCCACACTCGGGACGAGGGTTAGTGCTTAGTTCAAACCCGTGAGTCCACACTCGGGATGAGGGTTTGGTTCTTCCATTGATCTCGTATTTATCGTTCATACGTCAGTTCATTTACGCGTAGCTGTTCTAGTGTTCGTGTTCGTATTCGTGTTCGTGTTTGTGTTAGTGTTCGTGTTCGTATTCGTGTTTGTGTTCGTGGTTAATTGTCGTGTTCCTGTTTTCTTGTTTATCTTCTGGCGCATGATAAAACTGTTAGATAGGCATGTATATTATGTATCTTGCTATGTCCTCTGAGGACCTGATGATCTCTTCAGGTTTAGCAATTGCATGGAGTTAGCTAGTAGTTCTGGATGGCGGAGGATTTGTGGTTCTTGTGGGATTCAGGTATCATTATTACGTTTGTTATCCTTTCATGCTCTATATTACCTTATCATGAGATATCATGTTTCTTGATTCAGTTTTAGACTCTTGTTATTTCCTTTAGAGTTTTATCGGACATTTATGCTAGTGGGCTGCAGACCATTTATCGAACGAACATTTATGCTAGTGGGCTGCAGACCATGCTAATGGGATTCAGGTATCACAGTGTTCATTCATGTTTATTATTCTTATTGTGGATTGAGATATAAATTTGTTTGCCATAATTTGTCAGCTTATCCTAGCCGTGACAGCATTTACGTATTCGAGTCGGGCTGGAGTCCGTTCGATACGCAGCTGGCTTGCTCACGAGCTCGCATCTGAAAAGCTGGTGCGGGTCATGACAAGTTTTTTTGGTGGCCCATGCAGGTCAGAGCATATCGTATCGGTTACGTAACTGTACTGATACGAGCCTGCGCATCTGACTAAACCTTAGAAATCTTAATCCATCTGCTTTGAAAATTCTCCAAGAAATTCTCTACGTCCTTGAAAACTCCATATTTGCTCTCGATTATACTTCCTTGCTTCCTGTGCCATTGATTCTCGTCCCTTTTATTTCGGAATGACGAATGATCGTGCTGTCTAGAATTTGCCAGAAATTCTTAAGTTATAGTATAATATTGCTTGATTATTAATTTTTGTTGCTTGATATCTAATGAGGATTATAGAGCCATATGTCCTAGATAGCTGTTGGTAGTAAGTTAACAACTAGTTGGAAGGTTATAAAGTTTAGTGACCTGTGTTTTGAGGAGTAGTGTGACCAAAGGAGGATAGAAGTCCTCGAGGCTTCGTAGTTACAAAATGATTAGGAGGAGGGTATGAACTACTTTTGAGAAATTAAATTTGAGGAGATTAAGGTTGTCACTTCCCGTTCTCAGAATACGTATTCTAAATACATGTACTGCTGGAATGTATTCATTTAATATTTATCATGTATTGTTCTGTATTTAAATTCCTTTAATTTTCTGCTAATTAATTTCCTGTAATTTTATTTCTGCACTTTACTTTCTGCTTTTATACCCTGCTTTAGCTTTGCTATGGGTTCGGCTCAGATTGGTTTAATTATGTTGGTTCATCATGAATCGAAATAAACCCCCACCTACCACCACCCCATTTAAAGCCCCAAACCATTTCTCTCTCTTCATTACTTCTTCTCATTACTCTTCTTCTTCCTCACAACTCTCCCACCAACCTAGAAGAGATAGGCAAGTGCCAACTTGCTTCATGATGGATCCCCATTATTATTGTTCCATCATCTTCCTTATTTGTTTCTAAGTCTCTTTAGTACTTAGCATTTCCAATTTCTATGGCTTATTTGTTGTAGAACTAAGTTTGATACATTTTTTGGATTTCTTAGGTTTTGATCTAGTAAACTTTGTTATCTTCAAGTTTTGATGGTTCCATGTTGTAGAGAATTTCGTTCTACCCAATTTTGACCTATGGAAGTCCATATTTGGGCTTGGGATGAAGGATTTATGGAGCTTGGAAGCAATGGCTTCCATGGTTCTCTTCCATGGTTCTGTTCTCAGAAATTTGGAGAAGAAGAACAGTCTTAGCCGCATGATATTTATTTTCCACAGCCGCATGAATCTTCATTCCTCAGGCGCATGAGATTATTTATTTTTCAATCATTTCCTACAGCACATGAGATTATTTATTTCCTAATTATTTTCCACAGCCGCATTCCTCAAGCGCATGAGCTTATTTATTTTCCAATCATTCCTCAGCGCATGAGATTGTTTATTTTCCAACCTTTTCCACAGCGCATGAGATTATTTATTTCCCGATCATTTCCCACAGGCGCATGAGATTACTTATTTCCCAATCATTTCCCACAGCGCATGAGATTTATTTCCCACAGCCGCATTCCTCAAGCGCATGAGATTATTTATTTCTCGATCATTTCCCACAGGCGCATGAGATTACTTATTTTCCAACCTTTCCCACAACGCATGATATTTATTTTCCACAGCCGCATTCCTCAGGCGCATGAGCTTATTTATTTCCCAATCATTCCTCAGCGCATGAGATTGTTTATTTTCCAACCTTTCCCACAGCGCATGAGATTATTTATTTCCCGATCATTTTCCACAGGTGCATGAGATTACTTATTTTCCAATCATTTCCTACAGCGTATGAGATTTATTTCCCACAGCCGCATGAATCTTTCTTCCTCAGGCGCACGATATTACTTATTTCCCAATCATTTTCTACAGTACATGAGATTTATTTCCCTCAGCCGCATGAATCTTTCTTCCTCAGGCGCATGATATTATTTATTTCCCAATCATTTCCCACAGCGCATGAGATTTATTTCCCATAGCCGCATGAATCTTCATTCCTCAGGCGCATGAGATTATTTATTTTCCAATCATTTCCTACAGCGCATGAGATTATTTACTTCCCAATCATTTTTCACAGCGCATGAGATTATTTATTTCCCAATCATTATTTATTTTCCAATTTTTATTTCTCGAATTTGGTATTAATTAACATTGATTGTTATCTTGATTAATAATTGATCATGCGTTCCTAGGTGGAACTAAGAGACTGGCTAGTCGTCTTATTGAATTAGATGGAATAAGACACGTTCATATTAACTATGAACTATTACAATCGATTGGTCAATCCCGAATATTGGCATATGGATACATGCAGGCTACAATTTATTTATTTATTTCACGAAAGCAGCATGTGTACTCTATGGTCAAGGCATAATTATTCCGTGGTTAGTTTTAATTGTTGTATTATGCTATGTAAGACCTACAACCTAACCGCACGGGTATCGTTGTAGAGTTGGGCATATCGTACTTTGTACGGAATTACTCATTCTGAATGACCATGATCCACGGTATGGAATTTCATTTAACATAGAAGCTACTAAGTTAAATAAAATAATGATTGCATGGAGAGTATGGATTTTCGAGTTCTTACATGGCAGCCCTCTTTGGGACTATTAGTGTCCGACAGGCCGGCTGGTTCCCACAGATACTACAAATCTGCAACACGGGCAGGGAGCGGTATCTGCTTATATTATTGTATATTGTATATTGATGACGGGCGTCCCGCTGGGACTCGTCTAATTCATGATTGGCGCAATTGATTGATTGGATAGACTAGCCTTGCTTGCCCATAGTAAGAACTGAGAAATCCTTATCGTATAATTCCAGGATAACTTGGGACTCACAGTAGTAAGCCGTAGGAGTTGGATGGCCGTTTAAGTTGATTTGTTTGTGTACTGTACCTACTCTGTTACCTAACTGAGATGATCAGAGCATCAGGACATGACGGGCCAACTTCTGTCCTTGTTTGGTTGGGAGGTTGGTTTGAAGCGTCGTGATGTTACGTGAATCCCAGTAGCAAGCAGAGATCTATTATTATATTCTCTTATTTACTGGTTTTAACCCCTCATATCGTGCTTCCTTGCGGTACTTGCTATTAGAGGTCTAACCTCTCTGGTTTTGCATGGCTAGATTTAGAGCCGGTTCCCGAGGACTCAGCTTACCTCTACCTCCAAGATGGTCAATACTAGAGGAATGATCGCAGGAGGACTCGAGTGGGTTCCTTACTTCCCCGCTCGTTTTGTTAATTACTTTACATTTTGCCGCTTGGCACCGACATGTTAGTCGGATAGTCTTGCACTTACTTTTACATAATTGTAATTAAGTCAGACTGCAGCTGATAACAATTGTGTATATGTTGCTATATCATCTGGCTATGTTTTGTAAAGCCAGATCTCAAGAACATTTTGACTAAGCGTTTGGGACGCCTTATTGCTTTATCTTAAATGTTCTCTGTTATTGCTTCTTGTTTGAATGATTGAGACAATAGATGTGAAGTGATCATAGCGAGACTTTCATGTAGTATGCACCCCCTTGTCTTTTAGACAGCATTGATCATATTATACGGTATTCATCTACCCGTAATACGTAGCTGGCTGAGTCATTCCCCCGCTCTCCATTATTCTGGTTCTGGGGCGTGACAAGGTTTTAGTGGTAGCCCATGCAGGTCTGGTTTCAGACTTGTGGGGTGTTTTAATTTATAGGATGTCTCAATCACACATGTTCTCCTTGATCTCATGATTCGTTACTCTCGACTCTAGCTTGACATTTCGGTATCCTTTGACTTCATTGATCTTTCCAGTTCGATCGTTTGATTGTTCTCTTGTCCCTTTTCTTAGGGGCACCTCGTCTGCATCTGTCAGGACTGGGCAACAACAACAAGGGCAACATGGACAACCTGACCATGTTGATCAGCAACAAGGGCCGGTACTAACTCAAGAGACCATCCAAGACACTACTAAAATCTGTCAATTCAGCGACGCCTCAAGACGTCGCTAAAAAGGGCAAATACGTCGCTAATTTCTATTAGCGACGTATTTAGCGACGTTTTCAAGTAGTCGCGATTAACCTAGTCGCTAAACAAGAAAACGTCGCCAAACGTCGCTATTGCGACGATCTTTAGCGACGTGCCCACGTCGCTAATTTAGCGACTGCCAGCGACCTAAAACGTCATAATTTACCGACGTAATCTAGCGACGTTGAGCGACTTGACATGCATCGATGCTGACCTGGCTTTAGAGCCAAATGGCGACGTTCTGCGACTTTTTAACGTCACTATATTACCGACATATAGCGACTTTTAGCGACGTCCGTGTAGCGACGTTTAGTGACGATTAGCGACGGTACTCATTAATGTTAGCGACGTACTTAGCGACGTTTATATCGTCGCTGGACGTCGCTGACAGTCGCTGAACGTCGCTAATATTAAAAAAAAATTAAAAAAAAATTACAGCAATTGCAGCATTTGCAGAATTTGCAGCACCATTTGTTACAACAACGACTGTGTATCACGAACACAGTATCAAACAACACATACACACAATCACGAACACGTTTGAAACACAATGTGTCCACAATCAACACAGATTTATGAAAGTTTGTAACAATGTCAAACATAATGTGTCCACATAAGAATAAAGTATGTAAAACCACATAAAAGACCCAACAATGGGCCATCACACAACAATGTATATGCCGACTATGACTGATCAGGAGGAGCATCACCGCTCCTATCACCGCTCCTGGAAAGAAGGTAAGCATACTGCTCCGGTGTAAGAACCACCGACGACGATAAAGGAGGAGGCAATGCAACCGCTGGAGAAGGAGGCAGTGTAACCGCTGGAGATGGGTGCGTCCGCGTCTCCTCTAGTGCTCGGAGTCTGGCGCTGCATTGCTCCATGCAAGTCGCTATCCTGGTAACGGTGTCGTGAATGGACTCCTGTGTCCCCTGTACTTGCTGCACGGTACGCTCGAGCTTGTCAAAGCGTACGGTGATCGACGCAGCGTCCTATTGCGCCTGAGGCCCTTGCTGCTCAGCAATCCTCCTCAGCATATCGTCGCGCAGCTCAGCAATCTGGCGGACAATGGTCTCATCGACTCGGGACGACTCGGCCTGTGACGACTGTGAATGCGCACTGGAAGAGGGAGCCCTGGATGCCTGCGTCGCAACAAATGCGCCGTAGGACCCCGTACCGTAGTACGTACCCCTCTGAAGACCCCCAACAGCGGTCTTCCAGAGCTCGTCCTCCGACTGTGGCGGAGAGGGTTGCGATGTACCAACCCCTCCCTCTGCCTGTGCACTAGCACTCGCACGCTCATCACGTAGCCTAACATACTCTTCCTAGAAATCATTGTGCATCTCTATACATCAGTACTTACCTAAATTAGCCTAATAAACGTCTAAAATATTTAATTATTATTAAGTATATGGTTATCTGTATATTCTTCAAGTTGTGTTAAAAATTAACGAAATCTAAATTAGTACTTACATAGCTCTGAGTAGCCCGATCGTCGATGAGATTCCCGTCCTTCCGATGGGTGGCCAGGAAGACGGTCACCATGTTTGCGTCCTCACCCCTCTTCACCTGCGTGTTTGTTATATTTTATTCTTTAGTAAAATAGAAAATTATATACTCCTACTATCAATAAATTCTTATATTTGACAATAAATTATATACCAGACGACGAAAATGCTCCGTTATAGGAATCGATCCACCACACCACTTTCCGGCCATCGTCCTAGCCGCCTTCGCCTTCTCCGACCGCTCTTTGTACTCGGGCTCCTCAAATCGAGCCCTCATCGTGGTCCACTGGTCAGGTATGATCCAACCAGCAATCGGCTTTCCGGAGCGGTAACTTTTTTTCTGATCGTCAATAACATCACGGATCAACTTGGCGGCGACGGCAGGAAACTGCCTTTCAATCTGCTCGGCGCGGTGTGGTGGATAAAAATAAGTCCTCTACAAGAATTATAAATTAAAATAATTAGTTCTAAAAAATACTTAAAATTATATTAATTATACTAAATTAACTATCTTTAGTTACCTTGAAGTGGGCAAACCAGAATGTCTTCCTCTCTTTCGAGGCATTCGAGTAGTTGATCCACGGACCCCCATAGTTGGACCTTAGAAAGGTGCCCAACGCTCTCTGTACCGACGAAGGACGATATCTGTATACAACGATAACC
Source organism: Iris pallida (assembly GCA_029216955.1). Taxonomy (NCBI): domain Eukaryota; kingdom Viridiplantae; phylum Streptophyta; class Magnoliopsida; order Asparagales; family Iridaceae; genus Iris; species Iris pallida. Next base: position 5,965,634 of record JANAVB010016598.1, on the reverse strand, counting down.
GACGTATTAATGAATATATATTGATATACAGACATGCATAAAATATTGAAAACCATGTTCGTCCACCCTTGGTCGTAATCAGCATGCTCGTGGACATCTACATAAGGCTCCACATAAGGCTCCGGCTCGGAGGCTAAAGACACAAGCTCTCCGTGTGCGGTCCACTGATAATAATTTGGCATAAAATCCCTCGAATACAAATGATATGTCACATCCACTTCCGAATGATATTTCAAGTTGCGACATCTCATACATGGACACTTAATTTTTGTACGGTCCATGTACTAAGGGAACGCCTTGGCAAACTGCAGGAACTGTTGCACACCCTGTATAAATTCATCCCGCACACCGCACATGTCATCAGGATGACGATTGTACATCCACAAACGGTTCCACAGATTGTAATTCATATCCATTTTAAGATAATTCTGCAAAGATTGACACAGATAATAATTCATCAGGATGACGATTGTATATCCACAAACGGTTCTGCATAATTGCCAAGTGTGGGGACGAATGGCTCAGAACACAACCCAAAATGCATTCTAGCATACATTAGTTTGAATCATCTATGTTCTGTACATATTGTGTAGTATATGTTCTTATCGAATCTAGTATCTGAAGGATGTAACAGAATCAAGATGAACCCACATAATGTAATACTAAGACATTATCTACTACTAAAAGATGTAGTGATAGGTTGTCGTATCATCATTGCCGAGGGATGGGGGTCAGAGGACAGTCAACTTTATCTACGGCTACATAGTTTATGCCTCGTCAGTCGAATGGCTGCAGGGACTATGTCCTGATCACGATGTCGTACCATAGATTATCTACTACTAATTAAGACTTTCAACTAAGCAGTCAAAGGGTACTGAACAGAAAGTCTAATTATAAGACTTTCAACTAAGCAGCGTTGTAGGATTTAAAATATGGTATTCAGGATTAGTATCCATCCTTCGTGACATAGCTGACTCTGCCAAAACCTGACCAACATATTCTACACTAATCATTCCATATTTCAGTAATGTCAGTGAGCTAAATCATACTCAACTGTCGAGAATACTTAGGAGAAAATTCATTCACAGGATTAGTATCCATCCTTCGTGACATAGCTAAAATTTTATAGAGCTCGATAATAATTATTAGTCAATTTATTCATCATTTCAAAACCCTGAAAAAGCCCAAAAAAAACTCCCAGTATCAGTAAATAGGGCTCGAACCCTAAATTAGAATTCGAATCCAAGCAAAACATCAAATTGACAGTTGATATGCCCAAAAACTCCCAGTATCAGTATATAGGTGTCACAGTATGAGTCTCGTGTCCACACAGTGGGACACGACGTGTCCAAACCAACAAAATAGGTGTCATACGAACTAGAAGCGAGTCCACTGTGAGTCTCGTGTCCACACAGTGGGACACGACGTGTCCAAACCAACAAAATAGGTATCACACGAACTAGAAGCGAGTCCACTGTGAGTCTCGTGTCCATACAGTGGGACACGACGTGTCCAAACCAACAAAATAGGTGTCACACGAACTAGAAACGAGTCCACTGTGAGTCTCGTGTCCACACAGTAGGACACGACGTGTCCAAACCAAAAAAATAGGTGTCATACGAACTAGAAGCGAGTCCACTGTGAGTCTCATGTCCACACAGTGGGACACGACGTGTCCAAACCAACAAAATAGGTGTCACACGAACTAGAAGCGAGTCCACTGTGAGTCTCGTGTCCCCGGCAGCGAGTTCACGCTCTCGTGGATACGAACTAGAAGCGAGAGAGAGAGAGCTAGAAGACGAGGAGAAACTGGGAAGCGGGGGGGGGAGAGTTACCTGAGGAGGAGCTACCTGAGGAAGGAGGAGGAGGAGGAGGAGGAGGAGAAGGAGGAGGGAGATCGCCGGAGGAGCGCCGCGGAGGAGGAGGCCGGAGGAGGGAAATCGCCGGAGGGACGTCGCGGAGGAGGAGGGCACGAAATATTTGGAGGGAAATTTTATGAAAGATCGAAAAGCGAAACCCTTGCTATATGAAACTATTAGCGACGTTCTTCTAGAACGTCGCTAAACGTCGCTGATATTTATGAAACGGCGACGCTACTTAAATTGCGTCGCTACACGTCGCTATATCAGCGACGTGTACCGACGAACTTGCGACGCCTATTCTCATTTAACAAATTGCAGCCGCTAGACGTCGCTATTAGTCGCTGTCAGCGACAAACAGCGACGTCTTGTATAAACATCGCTAAAACCCCAAAAAATAGCAACGTTTTTCTTTGGAGTCGCTAAATACGTCGCTGATATGACTTATTTTGGTAGTGAAAAGAAGTAATAGTAGAAGCAGCAGCTGGACTACAGTATCCGGATGTTCCACTACCACCCATAGTTCCACCTACCCCTGTGGAAGTAGACACACCAGCCCTTCTGGAGATCATGAGAGGGATGATGGCTACTCAGCAACATCAGATGTTAGCCCAGCAGCACATGCACGATCAGTTACAAGAGCAGAATGTACTACTTAACCAAGGATTGCAGACAGCTTTGGAAAGAGGGGCGAGGATAGATTCAGGAGCGTTAGCCAGGTTTTACAAGTACAACCCCCGTCGTTTCGAGGGCACGGAGGATACCATCTCAGCAGATACATGGCTTAAGGATATTGAGGCTATTCTGACAGCCGCTAAGGTACCGACAGAAGAACGTATGGATCAGGTAAAGTTGTTACTTCAGGATCTCGCACGTGATTGGTGGGAATCAGAGAAGGTAGGCATCAGACGTCCTGTGGCTTGGGACGATTTTACAGCAAGATTCAAGACAAAGTACTATAGAGTTATGGCGTAATTTGAGCTACAACAGAAGTTCATCAACCTTAGACAGGCTGGCAAGACGGTAGATGCTTATGCAGCGGAGTTCTACAGATTGAGCAGGTTCGCCCCGGAGATGGTAGCAACAGAGGGCCAGAGGGCTATGAGGTTCCAGCAAGGGTTTCATCTTAAGCTCTTGCAATTGATAGAGGGGCACAATTATCAGACTTTCGATGAGATATTGACGGCCACTCGAAGGCATGAGATCACCACTCAGAGGATCACGGCAAGGACTGGAGGTCAGAAGAGATCACACAGTCAGATTGAAGGAGGAGGGGGAGCAGCGTCCCGTACAACAGCACCGTCCTCTGGCATTCGCATTCACGATGTGGCAATGCGAGGGCCAGCACCACCCAGGCAGCAGCAATAGCAATAGAGGAAGAACCAGTATGGCAAGGTAATAGCTTATGCGTCATGACAACTTCGTGATCATGAAAGCAATTACCCAATCCATGACTTGGAGCCGGCAGCAGTGGTGTTTGCACTTAAGTTGTGGAGGCACTACTTGTATGGAGACAGGGTGGAGATTTTCACCGACCACAAGAGCCTGAAGTATATTTTCATCCAGAAGGATCTTAACATGCGTCAGAGAAGGTAGCTGGAGCTTCTTGTGGATTATGATGTCAACCTGCAGTATCATCCTGGGAAGGCCAATGCTGTTGCGGATGCATCGAGCAGGAGAGCGGGAGTTTATTATCTAACAGCGCAACCAGAGCTGTTAGCAGATCTTCAGAAGATGGGTATTGAAGTTATTCTCCCTTCCAGTGTGGCCTTGATGGCCAGTATGCAAGTTCAGTCCACTATAGTCGAAAGGATCCGGATGGCGCATTCGGCAGATTCCAAGCTTCAGCGACTCAGAGCAGAGTGTGAGGCAGGACGAAGACCAGAGTTATGCATTTATGAGGATGGTACACTTCGATATGGTAAGTGTCTTTGTGTACCCAGCGGAGATATCCGGCAGGAGATCATGTCAGAAGCGCACAGTTCGCAATATTCCATCCATTCCGGCAGTACGAAGATGTACCGTGATATCCGGCAGCATTTTTGGTAGAATGGCATGAAGCGGGAGATAGCTCAGTTTGTCTCTCGGTGTTTGGTTTGCCAACAAGTTAAAGCCGAACATCAGAGACCGGCTGGACTTCTTCAGCCCTTACCAATTCCAGAATGGAAGTGGGAGCATGTGACCATAGATTTTGTGACTGGACTACCTAGATCCCCAGCTGGTAGAGATGCTATCTGGGTTATAGTTGACAGGCTCAAGAAAGTGGCTCACTTTCTTCCATTCAGAGTTGGTTAGTCGACGGCTCAGTTAGCAGAGATGTACCTCAGACAGATTGTCAGATTACATGGTGTGCCAGTCAGTATCACCTCGGATCGAGATTCAAGATTTACGTCACACTTTTGGCGTAGCTTGCAAGAGAGTTTGGGAACTCATCTCCAGTTCAGTTCAGCATATCACCCGCAGACAGATGGCCAGTCGGAGCGCACGATCCAGACTCTTGAAGACCTGTTGCGGTCTTGCACACTTGACTTCGGTGGTTCATAGGAAGATCACTTGCACCTGGTGGAATTCTCGTACAACAACAGTTTCCAGGCCAGTATTCAGATGGCACCGTTCGAGGCACTGTATGGTAGGAAGTGCAGATCCCCGCTAGCCTGGGATAATATTGGAGAGAGACAGATGCTCGGTCCAGAAATGATTGCCCAGACAGTTGAAGTGGTCAGGCGAGTCAGAGATCATTTTCGAGTTGCCCAAGATCGCCAGCGCCATTGGGCCGATTCTCATCGGCGCCCTCTCGAGTTTTCGGTCGGCGATCATGTATTCCTGAGGATTTTGCCTAACCGTGGCGTCATTCGTTTCGGCGTACGAGACAAGCTTAGTCCTAGGTATATAGGACCGTTTGACATTCTGGAGAGAGTAGGAGATGTATCCTATCGTCTCGCTCTTCCATCATCGCTAAGCGAGGTGCATGACGTGTTCCATGTATCCCAATTACGACGGTATATCCCGGACCCGACCCACATCCAGGATCATTCGGAATTGGCTGTTGGTACCAACCTTTCGTATGAGGAGAGGCCCGTATCTATATTAGACCGGAGAGAGAAGATCCTCAAGAATAAGACTATCAAGTTAGTCCGAGTTGCTTGGGGTCATCACTCTTTGGGGGAGTCAACGTGGGAGCGTGAGGATGATATCCGATTGCGATATCCCGACTTGTTTGACTCGTGAGGTATAATGTCTTCTTATGCCTCATGCCTTCGATTTCTTGCTTGAATGAGTGATTGTCTGCCTAGTTATAGCTTGCATGTGATTAATGTAGCTTGTCATTGCTCCTCTAGCCTCTTGATTAAATTCTGAGGACGAAATTCTTTTAAGGTGGGTAGAGTTGTAATGCCTGTGGTTCGTATTACGTATTTCTGAAATACGTGTACGTATTTATTCTTGTATTGCATAATTTTCTTGCTTAATTTCCTCCCTGGGCTTGGTTCATTCTTGGTTTGGGTTGGCTTGGTTCGGTTTGGGATTGCTCTTGGTTCATCATGAACCAAGGGATGATCCCCCTACCTACCACCACCACTCATATTTATTACCTATTCTTCTTCTCTCTCTTCATTAATCTCTTCTTCTTCTTCCATTTACTCCCTTCACCTACCAAAGAGAGAAGAGAGAGGTCTAGGCAAGTGCAACTTGCTTCCACAAGAGAGCCTATTTTTATTGTTCCATTAGCTTCTCCTCATGTTTCTAAGACACATTAGAACTTGTCATTTTCCATTTTGAGGCTTTAATTTTTGTAGATCTAGAAATTAGTTATTTTCGGATTTTGGTGGTTTTGATCTATCAAACTTCTTTGTTTTCAAGTTTTGATCGTTCCATGTTGTAGAAAATTTTATTCTATCCAATTTTGACCTTTGAAAAGTTGGATTTGGACTTATTTTGACCAAGTTATAGACTTTTGAAGCTTTGGGTTCAACCATGGAGTTCTTGCTGATTTGGAGAAGACAGTCAGCAGTGCGCGAGCTTTTTAGCTTGCGTCACTGAGCTGCACGTGCTCTTTAGTGCAACGCAGTCTGACTCATACGCTGCCTTTTGGAGGCGTATGTCTTGCATACGCTGCCTTGGCAAGGAGTCGTATGGACCTCATACGCTGTCTTGACAAGGAGTCGTATGGACCTCATACGCTGCCTTGATGAGGAGTCGTATGGACCTCATACGCTGCCTTGAAGAGGAGTCGTATGGAGTACATACGCTGCCTTTTGGAAGCGTATGTCTTGCGTAGCCTGACCTGAGCGTAGCCTGACCTGAGCGTAGCCTGACCTGAGCGTAACCTGACCTGAGCGTAGCCTGACTTGAGCATAGCCTGACTTGAGCGCAGCCTGACTTGAGCGCAGTTTGACTCAGGCGCAACCTGATGTTTAGGCGCAACTGGACCTGACCCTACTTACCCTGGATCTTCTATAGCCCTGTATATTGATATTTTATTAGATATTTAACGTCCATAACTGACCCTACTTACCCTTTTGTCCTGAACTTGATAATCATGAATTTACTTGATATGTTTGGAATTAATAATTGAGCATGACGTGATAGTGACCCGTAGTGGTGCACTCCTGACATAAAAACCTGACATGACCGGATAGTGGCCCGTCGTGGCGCACTCTTGACAAGTACACTTGGCATGATAACCTGACATGATTATCTCGAATAGCTGTTGCGATGGCTACCTGACATGACATGACCTGTATAATTAATCTGGACACCGTGGGCGATTGTGTTTGTATAAATAAACCAGTCCTGTCTTGCATCATGTCTAGGACGGGGACTCCTGAGTACCACGGTCAGGAGTACCTACTAAAATGGACTAAGGCTAATAACTAGATTAATACATTAGTCATGATGAGATTTCCTAGCTACAGGCAATCCCGTTACCTGGGCACGCCTTGGGATCTGTAGCCTGCCGTCAAGTAGGGCACATTTCCAGCACACTGTCTTGCGTTGCACCCTTCAAGCTACCTAAGGGTACATTCGTTTCCTGGACGATGTACCCACCTGAATTCAACTCTAATATTTTAACCCGGGTAACCTGGATGGTCTGCAGGGCAGGTGGCTGTGGAATAATCTTACTGCATCTTGTTAGTAATTAGGCTTGTGACAACCCTAGTTAGTTACAGTATCAAGCCATAATTCTTGCTTGGCCGTGAAGTGATTGGACGGAGTCTAACCAGTCTAGTCTTGCCCTGATCCTGTTCCAGATTATTGAATGACCGAAATGCTTGTATTTATTTTACCGATAAATGGTGAGAATTTCAAGTTCTGTTCAGACGAAGGGTTACATCCCCGGTCCTTGTTTGGTTTACGGGTTGTAACCTAGTTATCTGAATAGTTCCATGGTTATCTCGTCGTATATCATCCTGGTGTATTTTTTTTATTTCCAGTTCTTACTTTTATCTATATCTTGTGCTGATTGCTGGTTTTAGTTCTTAAGTGAAGCCTCCTTTGTGGCACTTGCTCTTTCTGGGGTCTGACCCAGCTGGTTTTGTGTGGCCAGATTTCGGAGCAGCTCCAGAGGATCTACCAACCTTCCTGCCAGATGGTGAACACTAGAAGGAATCCCGGCAACGAGTGGGTTTTATTTTGCTCTCCCACTCCCTTGTAAAAATATTCTTTTGAGGCATTTAGCCGACGAGCACCTGTTTAGCTCGATTGCACATACTTACTGTCTGCCTACGGGCTGTAACATGATTAACAGATCCTAGGGTTGATCATGTATGACTAAACTCTTGCTAGTCCTGACATTTTGTAACGACTAGCTTCATGATCAACTGAATATGTAATGTTTGGGATGCCTTACTATTGTATATTTAATGATCATACATCTTGTGACTTTTACTTACTTGCTTGTGATTGAGACACTAGGCTTGTTCATGACCTTAAGAGACTGTTGGCTTGTAGATAAACCTTCATGTATCTAGACAACCGTGACCGTATAGCGAGATGGATTCCATTTCTTATACGTAGCTGGCTATGTCTGCCCCCGCTCTCCAGTATTCTGGTTCTGGGGCGTGACATTATGCAACATGGGAAGGTGATAGCGTATGCATCTAGGCAGCTTCGAGACCACGAGAAGAATTACCCGACTCATGACTTGGAGTTGGCAGCAGTAGTATTTGCTTTGAAGCTATGGAGGCATTACTTATATGGTGATCGAGTGGACATGTACACAGACCACAAAAGTCTGAAGTACATCTTTACTCAGAAGGAGCTGAACATGAGGCAGAGAAGATGGTTAGAGCTGATCAAGGACTACGACGTGGAGCTTCAGTATCATCCAGGCAAGGCTAATGTGGTAGCAGATGCTCTCAGCAGGAGAGACGGCGCATTTATGTTGACAACCCAGAAGCATATTTTAGAAGACCTTCAGGAGATGGGCATCGAGGTTATACTTCCTTGTGATGTAGGAGTTCTAGCGAGTTTACAAGTTCAATCCGACTTGGTAGACAGGATCAAGGTAGCTCAGGCACAGGACCCAAGGATTCAGAAGCTTAGAACATAATGTGAGTCAGGACTCAGGAAGGAGATGAGAATTCATGAAGATGGTATACTTAGGTTTGGGTCACGTCTGTGTGTGCCTAGTGGAGATATCAGACAGGAGGTTATGGCAGAAGCTCACAGTTCTCAGTATTCTATACACCCTGGAGGGACCAAGATGTACCAAGATATCAAGCAGCACTTCTGGTGGAACGGAATGAAGAGGGAGATAGCTAGATTTGTTTTTCGTTGCTTGGTATGTCAGCAAGTGAAGGCAGAACAGCAGTGGCCAGCTGGGTTATTGCAACCGCTTCCTATCCCAGAATGGAAGTGGGAACATATTACAATGGACTTTGTGTCCGGTTTACCGAGATCACCAAGTGGTAAGGATGCTATTTGGATAATCGTAGATCGGCTTACGAAGGTGGCACATTTTCTTCCTTTTAGAGTAGGTCAATCTACGGAGAAGTTGGCAGAATTGTATATGCAGCAGATAGTCAGACAGCATGGGGTCCCAGTCAGTTTTGTGTCAGACAGAGATACCCATTTTACATCATATTTTTGGAAGAGCTTACATCATAGCTTGGGTACCAAATTAAGATTTAGCATAGCTTACCATCCACAGACGGACGGGCAATCAGAAAGAACAATTCAGACTTTAGAAGACATATTGCGAGCTTGTACCCTAGATTTTGGAGGATCTTGGGAGAGCCACTTACACTTGGTCGAGTTCTCATATAACAACAGTTATCAAGCCAGTATCCAGATGGCGCCATTTGAAGCACTATATGGTAAGAAGTGTTGGTCGCCACTAGCATGGGACGATATCGGAGAGAGGAAGATGCTAGGCCCAGAAATAATTGTCCAGACCGTTGAAGTGGTTAAGGAAGTTAGAGAACGACTTCGAGTTGCGCAGGATCGGCATCGTCATTGGGCGGACCAACATCGTAGGCCTCTAGAGTTTTCTGTTGGGGACCACGTGTTCTTGCGGATCTCACCTACCCGTGGGGTCATTAGGTTTGGAGTTCGCGGGAAGTTAAGTCCGCGGTACGTGGGCCCATTTGTTATTCTTGATAGGATAGGCGATGTTGCTTATCGTTTATCCCTTCCACCTTCGTTACGAGAGGTGCATGACGTATTTCATGTATCTCAGTTACGAAGGTATGTATCGGACCCAAGCCATATCCTTAATCATTCTGAGCTGGTTGTTGGTACCAACCTGTCTTACGAGGAACAGCCTGTGTCTATTTTGGACCGAAGAGAGAAGATACTCAAGAACCGAACAATTAACCTTGTCCGGGTTGCTTGGGGTCATCACTCTTTAGGAGAGTCAACGTGAGAACGTGAGGATGATATCCGATCACGGTATCCGCACCTGTTTGACTCACAAGGTATATTTTCTTCTGTATACCTTGATTGTCTTAACTCCTCATGCTTGTCACCTTATAAGTAGAATTGCTTAATGTTGTAGATTGTTAGATGTAGATACATTACTTGTTATTATCATTGTAGAATGATTGCTTACTCAATTTACTTGTATTTAGATTAGTTTAGCTTTGACGTTCTATCATGCTTGGATCTGAAATTCTGAGGACGAAATTTTTCTAAGGAGGGTAGAGATGTCACTTCCCGTTCCCAGAATACGTATTCTAAATACATGTACTGCTGGAATGTATTCATTTAATATTTATCATGTATTGTTCTGTATTTAAATTCCTGCTAATTAATTTCCTGCAATTTTATTTCTGCACTTTACTTTCTGCTTTTATACTCTGCTTTAGCTTTGCTATGGGTTCGGCTCAGATTGGTTTAATTGTGTTGGTTCATCATGAACCGAAATAAACCCCTACCTACCACCACCCTATTTAAAGCCCCAAACCATTTCTCTCTCTTCATTACTCTTCTTCTTCCTCACAACTCTCCCACAAACCTAGAAGAGATAGGCAAGTGCCAACTTGTTTCATGATGGATCCCCATTATTATTGTTCCATCATCTTCCTTATTTGATTCTAAGTCTCTTTAGTACTTAGCATTTCCAATTTCCATGGCTTATTTGTTGTAGATCTAAGTTTGATACATTTTTTGGATTTTTTAGGTTTTGATCTAGTAAACTTAGTTATCTTCAAGTTTTGATGGTTCCATGTTGTAGAGAATTTCGTTCTACCCAATTTTGACCTATGGAAGTCCATATTTGGGCTTGGGATGAAAGATTTATGGAGCTTGGAAGCAATGGCTTCCATGGTTCTCTTCCATGGTTCTGTTCTCAGAAATTTGGAGAAGAAGAACAGTCTCAGCCGCATGATATTTATTTCCCACAGCAGCATGAATCTTCATTCCTCAGGCGCATGAGATTATTTATTTCCCAATCATTTCCTACAGCGCATGAGATTATTTATTTCCCAATTATTTCCCACAGCCGCATTCCTCAGGCGCATGAGCTTATTTATTTCCCAATCATTCCTCAGCGCATGAGATTGTTTATTTCCCAACCTTTTCTACAGCGCATGAGATTATTTATTTCCCGATCATTTCCCACAGGCGCATGAGATTACTTATTTTCCAATCATTTCCCACAGCGCATGAGATTTATTTCCAACAGCCGCATTCCTCAAGCGCATGAGATTATTTATTTCTCGATTATTTCCCACAGGCGCATGAGATTACTTATTTCCCAACCTTTTCCACATCGCATGATATTTATTTCTCACAGCCGCATTCCTCAGGCGCATGAGATTATTTATTTTCCGATCATTTCCCACAGGCGCATGAGATTACTTTTTTTCCTATCATTTCCCACAGCGTATGAGATTTATTTCCCACAGCCGCATGAATCTTTCTTCCTCAGGCGCACGATATTATTTATTTCCCAATTATTTTCCACAGCGCATGAGATTTATTTCCCTCAGCCGCATGAATCTTTCTTCCTCAGGCGCATGATATTATTTATTTCCCAATTATTTTCCACAGCGCATGAGATTATTTATTTTCCAATCATTTCCCACAGCGCATGAGATTATTTATTTTCCAATCATTTCCCACAGCGCATGAGATTATTTATTTTCCAATCATTTTCCACATCGCATGAGATTATTTATTTCCCAATCATTATTTATTTTCCAATTTTTATTTCTCGAATTTGGTATTAATTAAAATTGATTGTTATCTTGATTAATAATTGATCATGCGTTCCTAGGTGGAACTAAGAGACTAGCTAGTCGTCTTATTGAATTAGATGGAATAAGACACGTTCATATTAACTATGAACTATTACAATCGATTGGTCAATCCCGAATATTGGCATATGGATACATGCAGGCTATAATTTATTTATTTATTCCACGAAAGCAGCATGTGTACTCTATGGTCAAGGCATGATTATTTCGTGGTTAGTTTTAATTGTTGCATTACGCTATGTAAGACCTACAACCTAACCGCACGGGTATCGTTGTAGAGTTGGGCATATCGTACTTTGTACGGAAGTACTCATTCTGAATGACCATGATCCACGGCATGAAATTTCATTTAACATAGAAGCTACTAAGTTAAATAAAATAATGATTGCATGGAGAGTATGGATTTTCGAGTTCTTACATGGCAGCCCTCTTTGGGACTATTAGTGCCCGACGGGCCGGCTGGTTCCTACAGATACTACAAATCTGCCACACGGGCAGGGAGCGGTATCTGCTTATATTATTGTATATTGTATATTGATGATGGGCGTCCCGCTGGGACTCGTCTAATGCATGATTGGCGCAATTGATTGATTGGATAGACTAGCCTTGCTTGCCTATAGTAAGAACTGAGAAATCCTTATCGCATAATTCCAGGATAACTTGGGACTCACAGTAGTAAGCCGTAGGAGTTGGATGGCCGTTTAAGTTGATTTGTTTGTGTACTGTACCTACTCTGTTACCTAACTGAGATGATCAGAGCATAAGGATATGACGGGCCAACTTCTGTCCTTGTTTGGTTGGGAGGTTTGTTTGAAGTATCGTGATGTTACGTGAATCCCAGTAGCAAGCAGAGATCTATTATTATATTCTCTTATTTACTGGTTTTAACCCCTCATATCGTGCTTCCTTGTGGTACTTGTTATTAGAGGTCTAACCTCTCTGGTTTTGCATGGCCAGATTTAGAGCCGGTTTCCGAGGACTCAGCTTACCTCTACCTCCAAGATGGTCAATACTAGAGGAATGATCGCAGGAGGACTCGAGTGGGTTCCTTACTTCCCCGCTCATTTTGTTAATTACTTTACATTTTGCCGCTTGGCACCGACATGTTAGTCGGATAATCTTGCACTTACTTTTACATAATTGTAATTAAGTCAGACTGCAGCTGATAACAATTGTGTATATGTTGCTATATCATCTGGCTATGTTTTGTAAAGCCAGATCTCAAGAACATTTTGACTAAGCGTTTGGGACGCCTTATTGCTTTATCTTAAATGTTCTCTGTTATTGCTTCTTGTTTGAATGATTGAGACAATAGATGTGAAGTGACCATAGCGAGACTTTCATGTAGTATGCACCCTCTTGTCTTTTAGACAGCATTGATCGTATTATACGGTATTCATCTACCCGTAATAAGTAGCTGGCTGAGTCATTCCCCCGCTCTCCAGTATTCTGGTTCTAGGGTGTGACAAAGGTAATAGTAGACTTTGAATTTTAAGGAATAGTTATGAATTAGAATTTCGATGATGAAATTATTTTTAAGGTGGATAGATTTGTAGCTTCCCTTCCCAAAAATTTTTGAATTATTTTTTCTATTATTTGTTTGATTTAAATGGGGATTTTAGGATTTTATAGATGATTAATTAGTTAATTATTACGGTAGATAATTTTAGCCATGGTTGAGATTTGGAATACAAGACAACTAGGAATCATGGCACGGGTAGTGCAGTAGCATGTTTTGACTAGTGTTTAGCCATGGTAGAGGAGTGCCAAGCCATCGGTGTGTCCTAACTAGAAAAACCAGACCAAGTTATAGCATGACCATTAGAAATAGTTTAATTAATTATTATTAGATTTATTGACTTTGCAGAAACCAGTTATACCATTTTTGCCCGGACTGGATCCGAACTGAGCCCAAGCGCATGTAGGCGTTCAGTATATACAAAGATTCCATGTAGACATTTTTAAGTAGATGCAATGCTGATTATGGGATATTGTAGTTCGTTATTGTTATTATTATTATTTTATTATCAATACTATTGAGATTATTATTATATAATATTATTTTATTATTATTGATTATATTTAAAATATTGTATTGCATGTATAGAATTTGTGGAATAGTTATATATATAAATATGTATAAACACCAGGATATATATATATATATATATATATATATCTATATATATATATATATATATATATATATATATATATATATATATATATTGATATTGATTTGTAACTATATTTATAATTTATTAATACATATACATATGTATATGTGTAAATATATATATGTGCAGGTGTATGAATATATAGATATTGTATATGTGTATTTATATACAAATATATTATATATATATGTATATAAGTGTATATATATTTATGTATATGTATATAAATAGATATTGTATATGTGTGCATGTATACATATATGTATATAAATATTATATGTGTGTAAATACGTGTATATATATAAATATTATATACGTGTATAAGTATTTGTATATATAAATGTATATATATAAAGGTGTGTGTATATATATACGTACGTGCGTGTATATACATATATATACATATTGTATATAGAAATAAGAAAAGAAAAAGGAAAGCAAAGAAAATAGAATAGCCCATCCCAGCTAGGCCCATAAAACCCCAACCCAGCCCAATGCAACCCCGGGCCAAGCCAGCCCGGCCAGCCCACAAATCCCAACTAACCCCTCCAAGCCACCTCAGGCCCGACCCAAGTCCTCTGTATACTACAGTGCTTAATATATATTCGTATATATAGAGAGAGAGCGGCGGGGAAGAGAGGGATTCGATACAACAAAAACCCAAAAATCCCTAACTCTCCCAACGCCGACAGCCTCCTAGCCCTAGGCGACCCTCCCCCGACGCCGGCGCACTTTCTCGCTTACTGCATGACCGCCGGAGCACCGGCCTGGGACAGCCGCACATCAACCTGCAATAGCAGCAGCAGCATTAACAGGCTGCGAGACCGGTTTTCACAAGGAGATTTCTGCATCCTCGCTTGATCGTTCTCCAAGAAATTTTCTCTGGTATGTCGACAACGTAACCCTCTCCAATTCCCTTCAAATAGAATAATATAGATCATATTATATGCGTCGTAAGTCGAGCCCAAAGTTGGTGAAAAACTTGTTCAAAATTGAACATCTTCGCAGTCCAAACTCCCATGTTCGAAGACTGATTCCGATCGATCTTGTAACAGTTTTGAAGTTGTACTTGAAGACACTTTTAGACAACATATAGGGCTTCACAACCCTTTTTGTGGATTTAGAAATCATCGACTACGTGTCGAGAAATCGAATCCCGAAGTTTGCCGAAAATCTGTTTTCAAAATCACGAAAACCCTCGATACGACGTGCGTCCCGCCAAACCGGACGACGTGGTCGCGAACAGAAAGCATCGAAAGGTGCATAACGGCTTCGTGGATGTGTGGGCTTTGACGGAATTCAAATTGGTCGCGTGTGCGCGACGAATTTGATGCGTATCCGTCGAAATTCATCGTATCGACCTCTGTGCAAATTTCTTAATTACTTTGTGCACGTTCGCCAAATCGAGACAAAACTTGCACCAACAGGACTGTATCATTTTTCTGGTCCTGTATGCCAAGTTTGGTTCGATTCTGAGACAGTTGATCGGATCGCCTTTTTGTGGGCCCCACGGTCTGACTCAACGGATGATTTTGTGCACGGGCCGCCGGAATCCAATTTTGGATATACGGTTGGGTTCTTATCGGAAAACCGGATCTATAGACATGCAGTTTGACGACTTTAGAGACCATTGACTTTGGCACGCTTTTCGGTGCAAAATGGGTCCAACGGCAGATATCATTTTTGTCCAAAATTACCGTTTTACCCCTGTGTCCAGAATTGAACTTAAGGACAGTCAATCCTAGCTAATTTGACTATTCTGAGAATGTTGGCAATGTTTGTTTCAGCTTTCGGAGACAGTTGTGATATGTGGACTTATTTGGCTCACTAGTTGACTATATTTTGTGGAATCTGCGTGTAACCTCCAGGCAAGTATACCTTACCTTCCTCTACAGTTTTATTTAGATGCATTATATTTTATTTCCTAGTTTTGATTGTTTATGGACATATGCTTTTCGTGTTATATTCTGTAGAGTTGTTTTTATTGTATATAGCCGTGTTCATGTTTGGCCTCGTGTTTCATGCTTGGAGTCTCACCAGTACCTTGCTTGAGTCGTTCATAGAACGAGTGCGTGTAGTGAACTGCCATAGCCTTGATTATCATTTTGCATAACCAGAAAGTCCACACTCGGGATGAGGGTTGTTTGGTGCACCAGAGAGTCCACACACGGGACGAGGGTGTTTGTCGTGATCATTGGCACCAGAAAGTCCACACTCGGGACAAGGGTTGACCAATTACATCAGAGAGTCCACACATAGGACGAGGGTGTCTTGCCATGAGCTAACCAGAGAGTCCACATTCGGGACGAGGGTTAGTGCTTAGTTCAAACCCGTGAGTCCACACTCGGGATGAGGGTTTGGTTCTTCCATTGATCTCGTATTTATCGTTCATTCGGCAGTTCATTTACGCGTAGTTGTTCTATTCGTGTTCGGTTCATGTTCGTATTTGCGTTAGTGTTCGTGTTCGTATTCATGTTTGTGTTCGTGGTCATTTGTCGTGTTCATGTTTTCTTGTTTATCTTCTGACGCATGATAAAACTGTTAGATAGGCATGTATATTATGTATCTTGCTATGTCCTCTGAGGACCTGATGATCTCTTCAGGTTTAGCGATTGCATGGAGTTAGCTAGTAGTTCTGGATGGCGGAGGATTTACGGTTCTTGTGGGATTCAGGTATCATTATTACGTTTGTTATCCTTTCGTGCTCTATACTACCTTATCATGAGATATCATATTTCTTGATTCAGTTTTAGACTCTTGTTATTTCCTTTAGTGTCTTATCGGACATTTATGCTAGTGGGCTGCAGACCATGACCCACAGTGTTCATTCATGTTTATTATTCTTATTGTGGATTGAGATATAGATTTGTTTGCCATGATTTGGCAGCTTACCCTAGCCGTGACAGCATTTACGTATTCGAGTTGGGTTGGAGTCTGTTCGATACGTAGCTGGCTTGCTCACGAGCTCGCGTCCGAAAAGCGGGTGCGGGTCGTGACATACAGACTTTGTCTTCAAGACCCTTGACGATAAATCCCTCTGGCTGTTGAATGTATATCTCTTCGGTCAGCTCGCCATTTAGGAAAGCTGTTTTTACATCTATCTGATGTATCACCATCTTATGTATTGCTGCAAGAGCAATCAACACTATGATGGTGGTCATTCGGGCTACTGGAGCGTGTCAAAGTAGTCAATCCCCTGCTTCTGAGAAAATCCCTTGGCTACCAACCTAGCCTTGAACTTGTCAATAGTTCCGTCTGCTTTCATCTTCTTCTTGAAGATCCATTTGCATCCGATGGATTTCGTTCCTTCAGAAAGATCAACCAACACCTAAGTGTTATTTGAGGTGATATAATCAATTTTATTGTCAATCGCCTCCTTCCATAAAACCGCGTCTCTGGTCTTCATCGCCTCATCATAGGTAAGCGGATCTGTTTCCACATGATAGGTGACAAAGTCACTTCCGAAGTCTTCCGGTCTCCTCATATGCTTAGCTGACGGCTTAGCTTGTTCTGGTTCAATCGTTGTTTCAACAACAACATCTTCTTGGACCATATTTTCATTGAAGACATCAGTTTCCTGCGCACCCTCAATGTTCTCCGGTACATCCGCAAGAACAATATTCTTGTGCTTGTAAATTTGTCTTCAAAGTATTCTGTGTCGCGAGATTCAATGATATGATTTGACTCAATATCAAGAAATCTTCGAGCATCACTCTTCTCGGCATACCCCAAGAAGATCGTCTTAGTAGTCCTTGTCCCAAGCTTCTGAATCTTCCGATCTGGAAGCTTGACATATGCCAGACACCCCCACATTCGAATGACATTCAAGTTAGGTCTGACCTTGAACCAGAGTTCATAAGGAGTAACGTCTGAAGTTGCATGAGGCACTCTATTTAGAATAAAAGTGGCCGTCAATGCAGCTTCTTCCCAGTAGCACTTAGGAAGGCCAGTAGTCAACAACATTGAGTTAATCATTTCTGTTAACGTTCTGTTCTTCCTCTCTGCTACTCCGTTTGATTGAGGAGAGCACGGAGCCGTAGTCTCATTGACAATTCTATGTTCTTTGCAGAACGATGCGAATTCATAAGACCTGTACTCCCCACCTCGATCACTTCTTATTTTTTCGAGTTGTTGTCCAGTCTGTCGCTCATCTTCGTCTCTGAACTCCTTGAACTTCTCTAATGCTTCGTCTTTAGCCTTCAGCAAGTAGACGAATGCATACTTTGAGAAGTCATCGATGAAGGTTATGAAATATTTCATCCCGGCCTTTGTAGAGAATTGTTTGAAGTCACAGATATCGGAGTGTACCAACTCCAGAAGATCTGGACTTCGATTAACCCGAGGAAATAGTTTCCTTGTGATCTTCGTTTGAGCACAAACTTCACATTTCTCTACCTTACCCCCACACTTGGAGATAAGTCCTAGACTAGACATTCTATTTATTCGTTTACAATGAACATGTCCTAGCCTATTATGTCACAACTCAAGAGTATAAGCAGAAGGAGTGATTGCATTAATTACATTAATTACATTGGATTGATTTACAAGCTAAATTTTGAACATTCCTTCGATATAAAAAGCTTTTTCGAAATACGTTCCCTTGATAGACATCACCATCTGGCCAGCATTGATGTCCATCCTGAGGCTGCATTGCAGAGTAGGCCTCCTGAGATCAGGTTCTTGGCGATAGCAGGTACGTGCTTTACGCCTTGAAGCGTCAGAGACTTGCCAGAAGTCAGCTTCAACACCACCGTCCCGATCCTGAGCACTTTAGCTTGTGCCTGGTTCGCCATCATAACCACTTCAGAAGTAGGTGTGTAGGTGGTGAACCCATCCTTACTGGAGCAGACATGGCAGGAGGCTCCAGTGTCTACCCACCAGTCAGAGTCAGTCCCTACCGCATCAACCTGCACAATCATAGCAACAACGTCAGTGATCAAAGATACCTTACTAGGCTCTCCTTGCTCTGATTGCTTGGTCTTTGCTTTGTATTCACTTTTGAAGTGGCCCTTCTTGCCACACTTGAAGCAAGGCATCTGAGACTTTAGCTTCTTTTGCTTGAAAGAAGTTTCCTTGACTTTCAGATTGTCAGGGTCATTCTTCTTGTTGTGGAAAGCCGCCTGTTTTCACCTTGGTTTCTTGGCATGAACCATATTGGCATTAGCCAATTGCTTGGACAGTGAGTCCACCTTCAGTTGAGCCCGCATCTGGTCCTCAACATAGATTTCCTGTAAGAGATCTTCAAGGCTGATCTCAAGCTTCTTCCTATGCATGTTTGCATAGATCTTACTCCATCCAACGGGGAGCTTTGAGACAATTCCTCCAACAACAAACTTGTCGGGGAAGGGCATCGTCTCGTCTTCCAACTTCTGTCGCAGCTTCAGAAATTCTTTTACCTGCGGCAACATGGACTTCTCGTCCTCAAAGAGCCATTTGTGATATTTTTCAACCACAAATATCTTGCTCCTGTTCTTGTCATCTTCGTACAGTTTCTTCAGAGACTCCCATATGTCTCTGGCAATAGGTTTCTTACTGTAGGATTTTGTTAGAGAATCCTCCATAGCATTCAGGATAAGCAGCCTGCAAATGCTATTCTCCCTTCTCCACTTGGCCTGAAGTTTAATAGCCGCAGCGATTGCAGCAGCAGACCCAATATCTGGAACAATAGGTTCCTTTTCAAGAAGCACGTGATCAACGTCTCTAAGTTGAAGAGTGAGATAAACCTTCCTCTTCCAGACTTGATAATGCTCTCCATCAAACTTTTCTAACTTATAAAAGTCAGTACTGAGGAGTGAAGCATTAAAGTTTTCTATCGTAGCAATATAGCTTTGAGATTGTTATTGCCGGGGCACAATTTTTCGATACAAAACTTAGAATATGAAACAATTGTAAGAACAATGTTCCAACGCAACACTTCTAGGAAGGTTGCGCAAGTATAACGAAGATCTAAGAAGATCTCGTTATTATATTACGAGAATCTAAAAAGATTTCGTAATCCACAGCAGCATATGATATACGAGAATCTAAGAAGATTTCGTAATCACAGCAACGAAGAAGATGACAGACGAAAGATGGAAGATGGCCTGCTGGGGTGAATGATCACCGTTGCTCAAAGCTATATTCGCCCCACACGAATAGCTTACAGGAACCAGCAAGTTCGTCGGAGAACTTTGGAACACTTCTGCTCTTCTGACTCCTCGGATCGTACACGGACTCCCGTACAAAAGCAACGCTGGTGCAAAGTCTCTCTTTTCTCTGACAGGCTCTGTTTAATCGTGTTAAGAAACACTTGTAAACTTTCGTAACTCTCTGAATATGTTCTGTCTCATATTGTTTGTGAGAGAGAAGAGACCTTTTATAGGCCCGAGTAGCAACTCCCGGTTAGTACAACATTCGGGACGTGGTAATAACCACTCCGAACGTGCAGTAACCGCTCAGATCATGCACAGGCACGATCTGAAGCAAGTTGCGCCACTCTAGCAACCAGCGCGCCTTGTACCTTGTGCACAGAGCCACTTGTGCCACACTGTGCCACACGCCTTGCGCGTCTTGCACACCTTGCGCCACACGCACAACGCGCACATTGCGCCACTTGCGCAACCTGCGCGCAACCTGGCGCAACCTGCCGCGCACCCTAGGCCGCGCACCGTGGCACGCAATGTGCAAAGTGCAAAGTGCGCCAACAAAATGCCACATTACGCCTCATGAGCCCGAGTCCGAGTCCGGTTCCGAGTGGGCTTAGCTCCTATGAAAATAAATTTTCCAAGAGCAAAAAGCATAAATGCTTTTAATTGTTGATTTAGCCTTTTTTTCATTAGAAAAATAACCCCCCATGGCACACCCATGTGCACCTCCACACCACATGTGCATCTCTAAACTAGCATAGCTAATATATAGAGATACAACTTCTTTGACCTATCCGATGTGGGACTAAAGTTTCTAAAAAAAGGCCAAAAACTCCAACAATGTCTTATTTTTGAAATCCAAAAACAAATATTCTAGTTATTCGAGATAAAAGTATAAATATCCCAATACTTAAGTAACATCATGCATGGTGGGTTGGATTGTAATTATGTGTTAGTTGAGATTTTTTTTTTAATCTTAAGTGGCTATGCTTGCTGTTGGAGACATCATCATATGTTAGGTGGACCAAAGGTTGAAGGATTGTAAGATTGGTACACCACTAGTCCTCTTTATTATCATATGCAAGCCCATGAACTTTGTGACATGACCGTAGGGGAGGAAGCCTTTAAAAAAAACCTATGTGTGACATTGATGGACTAGTTGCCTTAGTTTCTGAGCTTTGAGACAGATTTGATCGGCTGGTAATATGTGTGGTCCAAGCTAGTAGGGTTTTTGAAGTACACATTTTTTTGGTCCACTAGAAAGTAGAAAGAAGTTCATGTATTCATTCATTGACAAAGGAAAGCTTGATGAATGACAATGATTGTCAATTGCTTAATTTTCTTCTGTAACATGATGCTTACATCTTCTGTAACATTATGCTTACATGTAAGGAAGGAAGAATGAAAATTATTGCCAGTTCCTTAATTTCTTTTGCAAATGATGCTTACATGTAGCTAGGAGAGTGAGAAAAACTAGAAAACATCAAAAACAAAAAACAAAAATCTACAAAGCAGTTCCTTAAAAAGTCTAAATTATTATGCACATGCAAATTTTAATTGAATTTATATTAATTGACGCTGAAAAATATTTAAATCCAAAAACATTTTCAGATCGACGGGACAAGTTTTTTAGTTTATTGTTGCAGTTGAATTCAAAAGCGCTCCGACCCTCGAGGGAACATGCACACAAGGCCAAAAAAGAGATGACATCCACCGAAAATCTCCAATCAATTTACCATGGACATAGAGTTATATGAGTTCATCTCATGTCATAGAAGGTCATTTCGAGATATTTTAAATATTTGAGGGTTTAATGTGACGATTGGCAGTTCTCAAGATGTGAAGTAGGTCGGGCGAAACTAAGTCGGCCCTGGAAACGATCAGGTCAAACGCAAGCTGGGCCGGCTTGGCCCGGTCAACGTGCATGATCGATTCGGCCCATAATTTTTTCGAGTCTGGCAGAATTTGCGCCCAACTCTCCCCCTCCCCCTCCCAACCTTAGCTCGACCTGGTGACCTAAACAAGCCGGACTGTATGATCCCAAAACCTGGTGGACCGAACCTGTCCCCTTGGGTCTCACCAATAGGTCTCACCAATAATGAACATTCGATTTTTTTATTTACGATTTTGCCCACATTCCCCTCCCCCCACTATACTTTATTATGAAAGTTGGGTGAGAAGTTTTTTGGTCAAATGCCCCCAACAACCATTTAATGAGAGTATTTTGGTCTTTTGGGGATACTTTTGAATTTAACTATTTATTGACGTTATTGAAGGGTGTTTGGACTATTTTGTTGAAAATGATCAAAATATACTTTTAATACCTAAATTTCAAGGGTATTTGTTGTCATATGACACCCAAAAAAATTATATATGTAAGAATTGGTTTATCAAAATTTATCGTAATAAAATCTTTCCTCTCTCTTCTAATACCTTTAATCAATTTTGTGTTCTATTCGTAAATTAGCTACTTTCTGTAGATTGAAGTGCAAAAAAAAATAATTGAGTTCAAAATATTAAATTTTGGAGGATTCAACTTATCGACCACCACCAAGCTTCAACAATTCTACATTCGGCTTTGAAAAAAATCACTATCAAAATACATGAATCAGCGACGTCAAAGAATGTCGCTAATAACTAAAAGATGTTGCTAAAACCTAATAGCGACAAAATCAATGACGTATTTGCTGAGTCGCACATATGTTGCTCGCAGGATACTAAAACGTCGATGTTTTTCGTTTTAGTGACGCATAAATATGTATCGCTAAACGTCACTAATTCAACTAATTTTGTAGCCCCATCAGCAACTTTTTTTCATATATAGCAACATCTTTGCTGAGATGGCAATTGCAAATACTGCCATGTCAGCTAATTTGCGACATCGTTGCAATATTCAGTGATGAAATATTTTTGCGGTTAGAGACGCATTGTATTTCGCTACATGTTGCAAATTTTTTGTATTTAGCAACGACGATTAGCGACGTTTTGATACTTAATAACAAAGTCTTTTGGTGTCGTTAAACGTCGTTAAATGTTGCTAAATAAGAAGAAGAAAAATATGAAATGTTAGCAAATTCATTAGCCCAGAATATAAACACAAAGATAATCTGATACACATAATTACCAAAGTAAAATAAATATTTTGATAATCTAATACTTTAATATAGCACTATGAATTACGCAACCACCAAACTTAATCACCAAAAGTAAAATAAAACTCTGATATAATACAACAATAAAGTCCGATAGAATATCTAATACAAAGTGTGATACAACACTCGTGAAACAATAGAGCCAACTAGGTTTGATACACAAACTCAAGAAAATTTGTCTAATCTAGGACTGCCGGTGAGGAGGAGCACTAGCGCGAAGCTCCGAGACAATCTGGTCAATGGCGTCCTGTGTAAGTTATACTGACTGTAGAGGCGGTGTCGTCGGTGGAGGCGGTGTCGACGCCGACAGCAGCGCTGAGACATATCTGCTCCAATGCTAATAATATATCATTATAGGAATTCATGGTGGAGAGTAGTCGACTAGTGGTCTGTGTTAATTGTTTCACTCAGTGCAGTAACGATGCGCTTTATCGACTCGCCCAGCTTCGTAACGTTGTGAGACATCGTCTGGCTTAAATAGGTAGCCCTCCAATGCTCACTAGTGGACGAGGGAGCTCTGAAGGTTACATCGCAAGATATCGTACGATCTCGTACCGTAGTACATACTCTCCTGAAGACCACCAATCGCGATCTTCCATAGCTCGTTGTCCAACGGAGTTAGAACAGCTTCGTAATGTTTAAGACCATTGAAATATCCCTGAGCTAGAACCGCAGTTTACGTAGTCATCTTTACGTGAATATGATATTCATAATTAAATATTTTCAATTCTGTATGATAATGCTAGTAATTATACTTATTGCATCAATATTTTAAATTATAATTTTTGCCTATATCAGAAGAACGACATTTTCATATAAGATGTGTTTGTCATATTGTTAATTTAATTTGTACAAAGATACATTATCAAGTGAATTTATAAAATATTAGGACATGTCTAATTAGTTTAAAACCTTCACCAAGTACGCCAAAAGTGTTTACAAAGTTATGTGTGCAATATGATTTAAAATTTAGAAGATTTGTTAATGATATACCACGTAGATATAATTCTACCTATTTGATGTTGATTAAATATAAAGATGTCATTAGACAATATATATACAAGTTTAAGTAGTAGGTGCCAATTAACTAAACATGATTGGTTAGTTGATACTTTAATTATTTTTAAAATCCTTAATTAGAAATGTTTTACAATATAATTACATGTCTTTTATCTGGAGTTTATTATCCAAATTCTCGTTTATTTAATTTTAATTGAGATCATTAATATTTGTCATTTATATTTTTTGTTTTCATTACGCTGTTACTAAAATAGAAGTAGAATTTCTAAAATATTGGTCTATACATTGGGTGCAAATTTAGATTCTAAAATAAAATTCGATGATGCATTTATATTATTGTTAGATTATTTTTATGAAATATAAACATTGAGGAATTAAGGTAGTTTATTAACACAAATTAAAGAATATTTAGATGTTCTAATTAGCTTTGATATATATGACAAACTATTTTTTAATTAGTGATAGAAGGTGATCAAATCATATATTTGCATGATGTTTAACATAATTAAAAACATAGTTGGTCGTATCAAAGCTAAAATCTCACTAAACATATATTTGTTTGTACTCGCTATTAAGTAGTCATTTATCCAACAATTTTCGTTGGAAAGCATGTGGATCTAAAGATTTAGATTTGACCTACTTTGCGGGGTAGCATGTTGTGGTTTAATTGAGGCTCTGTGCCAATCGAGCACTTGGGTTGTGTGCCTCACCATAAACGAATTACTTGTTTATGCTAACCAACAACTTGCGATGGACTAAACTATTTTCTTTAGGGTCATAATGTCGACAAGATCCTTATTTCATATATAGGGGTTACTTTAATTTCTAGGTTCATTTCGTTTTTGAATCTGTAATGTCGGGACCAACCTTTGTTAGTATCCGGAACCACAAAACCGGCTTCGAATCTAGACGGCATAAACCTAAACCTAAACCTAAACCTAAACCTAGAACTCCAAAATTTATAAGGTAAAAGCTAATTTGAACGTCCACATGACTGGTCTGTGCCCACGTGACGGTCAGCCATTGGCCCATTCTGCTAACGTGGGCCCACCCCAGACGGAGGAGAGGGGAGGGGCAATGCCAACACGCCACGTGGCCACGGGTCAGCCCCGCGGCGGTCAAAATAGCAACTCCAAATTTATAAAGGTATCAATTCTCAAAATCGGTAATTTTATGTCGTTTGGATCAAACTTTACATAGGATCTTTCATTTTCAGAATCAAACCAAAATTTAAATTGGGACTTCCATTTGCAAGATTGTCTAGAGCCTCATTTTTTTTCTAGAGCCAACTATACATACGGAACTTTATGCATACTGCGTCGCATGGCATTTGGATCCACTGTCCGCAATTTTTACACACACACCCGCCTCCCCCGCTGTTCGATCTCGAGACCGTCCGCCTAACGAAGGAGGTTATACCTCTCCTCACAGATCAGAAGAGCCAGTTGAGTTCGGTGGTTAAACTAACTGGCTACTTAAATTTCTTATGAGTTGGTGCCAAATTTAATACACACATATTATGAGGGGGAAAAACTTGGATGGCCAGGTTTTTTTTTTTTTAAGATGAAAACTAAATTAAAAAATTGCTCTTTTTAATGTAATCAAGAAAATACTTTCTAACCATAGTTGAGAAACATTTAGACAATAAGGTGAGATGGCATTAGTAAAACTTAAAAGTTTAGGAAATCTCTTGGTTGGCTATCTGTAGCTTCTGTAATTTTTCTAACACTGTTAAAATTTCTAATAGGTCTGTATAATTCAAAACTCTCTCTACCGTATAAAAAGAACTTTCAAATATATTTGTTTTTTTTATATGCGTATTTGATGTGTATTTTTTTTCATCGTAAGATTATAAACAAAGATATGTTTTAGAAGTTGCTTTGACAAGTTGGCCAGTTCAATTGGTTTAGTGGTTAAGTCTCTCTTTGTTTTAGAAGATAGATTTGAATTCTCTTAAGGCTCTTTGACAAGTTGGCCAGTTTAACTGGTTAAGTCTCTCTTTATTTTAGAAGAAATGGATTTGAATTCTCTTGAGGCCAGTTTCGTTGGCGGAATCGAGATTTTGGAAAAGTAAAAATTCATTTTTTTAATATTTGTATGTCAAAAGAAAATGATCAAAAAATAGAAATTAATTTTCAAAGAAAATAAAAACAGGGAAGAAAATGGTTCTCCCATCTATCCCAAGAATTTTACTTTCCTTCCCAATTTCTCTGATGTTTTCAATCATGAATTTTTTTTTCTTTTTATGTGTTTATGTTTTAGTTTGCACCTGGACTAAGGTCTCGTTTGGTACTCTAAGGTAATTGTAATCGCAATGTAATCAAGTGAAAAAAAATTTATTTGATTATATTACGGTTACGATTACATTACAGTGAACCAAACGGGATCTATATATTTATTAGAGTAAAAGTAAAAGTTGGGGAGGGACATTCTTCATGATTTACTTGCAAATGCATTTACTTGTAAGAAAGAGTACTTTTCTTTGAACTATCTTGACTGTCTTTTTGATATTATATGCAAGAAGGATGATTAATGACTTTTTGTTGATAAACTAGGATCTCAATTGGTTGGATGGAAGGGAAAAAAATTGCATGCTAGAGGAGTTAGATTGATCCTTGTCATTCTCACTCTCCTTGTTTTACCTCTTTATTTTTTTCATTCTTTTCTTCCTAATTGAGACTTTTCTTTGGAAGGGGAAGAAGGAGATTGCTCATTTTAATTATTTGGTGCACTGTAACTTTGTGCATAGAAGCAAAGTAATATGAACTTTCTGCATAGAATCAAAAGTAACAATTATGCTACTTGGCTTCCCAAAAATTTAGGTCATCTTCCATTACGTGACATCTGACACGACAACTGACATGACAGGTAACATGTCATGTTTTAACTCAAAAAATTAATTATCCAAAATTTTTTTATTGTTAATCTTAATGCTAATGCTAATTTTAATTTAATGTTAATATTAATGTTAAAATTAATATTAATATTAATTAATGTTAATGTTAATATTAATATTAATTTGATATTAATATTAATTCTAATTTTAATGCTAATTTTAATTTAATGTTAATATTAATTTTAATGTTAATATTAAAGTTAATATTAATGTTAACAATGTTCATGTTAATTGATATTAACATTAATTTTAATATTCATATTAGTATTAGTTTTAATGTTTAATGTTTAATTTTGTCATGTCAGTTGCCATATCATGTCACATAACGGGAGATGGTATCACCCAAATTTTTTGGGAGCCAAATAGCATTTTTGTAAGAGCAATGTGGTTTTCCCAACATAAGAATGCCCCTCCACTGATCATGAAGAATGATCCGGCACACTGTGTCTGCTCGGTTGCCTCCATATATCTAGCTCAATTTGATTCGCTAGAATATTTGGAGGTAAAATATATATTATTTTTCGACATTCATTATTATTTTCTACATTTATCATGTTTACATAAAAGTGCATATATAGCATCATAGTTAATAGAAATTGTTCTGATAGCAAAAAAATTTCATGAAATTACAACGGCAGACATAAAACGTCCTTTAGTTTTGCGTCAAAAACGTCATTGAAAAGGGCATTTTTATAGGAGTTACTTTAGCGCACTACTTAACTCACTTCTCAACTCTTCATAACATCCCTTAATTATACCTAATAGACCTAATTAACATCACATAGAAAATGTCCTTTTGAAGGACGTTCTGTCACATATACGCCTTTTAAAGGTTAAGCCAGAGGACATGCCGAAGTCTGCCTTCCGCACCGTTACGGCCACTGCGAGTTCTTGGTAATGTCATTCAGCCAGAAAATGCTCATGTCGTCTTCATGGATCTAATGAATCGGGTGTTTCATCCGTTCCTTGATAAACTCGTAGTAGTCTTCATAGACGACATCCTCGTCTACTAGAAGGATCGAGCGCAACACGCAGAACATCTGCGAACCGTACTCCAGACCCTCAGAGATAATTAGTTGTATGCGAAGAGGAGCAAATGTGAGTTCTGGATGAACAACGTATCATTCCGTACTCCAGAACTCGCCTCACCTAGAAAGGAGTCGCGTTCAAGTGGTCAGACGACTATGAAACTTCTTTCCAGGATCTAAAACAACGGCTCATTTTGGCCCCGATACTCGCTCTTCCGGAAGGGACTGGGGAATTTCAAATCTTCAGCGATGCATCTAGCCATGGCTTGGGGTGTGTGCTCATGCAGCAGGATAAGGTGATATCTTTTGCTTTCAGACAGCTAAAGTTGCATGAGAAAAACTATCCCACTCATGACCTAGAATTAGCGACAAATTGTGTTTGCATTGAAACTGTTGCGCCACTATTTTTATGGCATGGCGTGCATGATTTATACGGACCACAAGAGCCTCAAGTATCTCTTCACCCAGAAAGCACTGAATTTGCGGTAGAGGCGATGGCTGAAAATGATTAAAGATTACGACTTGTCGATCGTCTATACGTCGAGCAAGGAGAATATTGTGTGTAAAACCCCTATTTTTTAAAAATTATTTTTTTATTATTTTATTTGACTTCAAATTTAATTTATGCAATTTATGATTTTTATTTCATTAGAAAAGACCTTAGCCATTGTTGAATTTTGGAACACAAGACTACCATAAATTTTGGCACGGAAGATGTAGTAGTGTGTCTTGACTAATGTACTAGCCATGCCGGGGGAAGCCTAGCCATGGTAATGACCAAACTAGGAAAACCAGAACAAATTGTGAATTAACTTATTTAAAGTATTTTAATTAAATATTATTTTATATATTGATTTTAGATGACCCGGTTTGTCCAATTCAGTCCGAACTGGGCCCGAACCAAATTTTAGCCCATGTAAGCAGGTAGTGTGACCAAATGTGGCCATGTAGACATATTTTATGTACTTAGAAATATTTCCTAAACTATTTTAAAATTTTATGTGCAATTTCTAATTATTTAATTATTTGTACAATTATTGGTATTTTATTATTAAATAATATTTTACAATATTGTACATGTTCCTGGACCCGGATGAGGGTGTGTGGTAAAGTTCACACGTTGGAACAATTTTTATTATTTTATTATTACTAAAGTTATTTTGTGAAAATTAAATAGACATTTTATTATTGTTGATATTATTTGATATTAATGTGATATTATTATTGTTGCCTTTTATGGCAATTTAAATTTGTGTATATATGAAAAATATATATATTTTAGATGCATCATATATATAGTTAGATAATATTAAACTTTATTTCAAATTGGTGGAGATTTAATAAACATGATTATTCTATAGAGATATTATTGTTATTTTTAGTTGACGTATTGTGATTTGAATTATATATATATGTAGATATGTTTAAATATATTAAATAATTGGATAGATAATATTTAATTTGGTATTTAAATTTTTTTAAATAAGATTTATGGATATATGCATATAAATATACATGGTTATAAATAGAAAAGGCTTAAAAAGAATAAGAAAAAGAAAACAAAAGAAAAGGAAAAAAAAAGTCCACCCATCCCACTTAAAGGGGCGGGCCCCACCCCTAACCATCCTTGCTGCGTTCAGCAGCAAATTCCGTGAGTAAACCATGTATGGGTTATTAGTATTAGTATAGTAGTAGTATTAGGATTTTCGCCCCACTTGTCATATATATATAACTTCCTCCACAGACCTCAAAACCCTAGGCTCCCAAAACGAAAATTTTAGCAGAACATACCCTCTTCAACAACAAGTTCGTTTCACCAGCAACGGAGTTGTGTGCACGACGAACGGAGCATCGGAAGTCAGCCCCTCGTCACCCACATAGCAGTTTTCCCACTCAAGGTACCCTACTTCCCTACGACGTAACTTTTTGCTCGTAACTCCGATTTTTGATCCGTAAAATGTTCTTGAAAGTAGACTTAACCCTCTTCGATATCCTTTAGATGGATTTTAACAAGACTATCCAAATTTATCGAAAAGCGAGACGAAGTTGAAGAAAAGTCACTTTTCTGAAATATTAAAACTGTTGTAAAATACCAACTTGTCGGCCAATTTTTGTTCTGTACATTAAGTTTTTGTAGAAACTAATTAAAGGCAGTCAAAGACAATATAACCGAGATTGTGATGCACCTTCTAGAATCACTTTTCATCTAGTGTGTAAAAAGTTACATGTTGTTAAAGTTTACGAAAAATTTTAATTTCTGTTTTCAAAAATTGGAAAAACACCCGATACGGCGTGCGCCCCGACAAACCGGGCGACGTGGTCACTCACTATACGTATCGAAAGGCGCGTATAGATGTTGTCGATGTGTGGAAACTGACGGAACCCGATTTCGTTGCATGTGCGCGACGAAATCAGTGCGTATCCGTTGGGATACCCCCGTATCGACCCTTTACAAATTAAGTCACAACTTTGTGCACGCTCATCATATCGCGATGAAACTTGCGCCATTGGACTCGAAATAATTTTTTGGTCCTGTGAGTCAAATTTGGCCCGATTCTGAGACCGTTGATCGGGACGCTATTTTGGCGGGCCAACAATCCCACTCAACGGGCGAATTTGTGCACAGCCCACCGGAATCCAAAATTTGATATACCGTTGGGTTCGTCTCATCAAAAAAATCTGTAGATATATAGTTTGACGACTTTAGAGACCGTAGATATTGGCACGCATTTCGGTGCAAAGCGGATCCAATGGCGGACATCATTTTGATCCAAAATTACGAAATTGTCCCTGTTCCAGAATTTAACTTTTGGACAGGCGTTTCCTAGGCATATCTTTTATTCCAAACTCGTTCGTGATGTTTGTTTCAACATCCGGAGCTTCTTGTGGATTTTAACTTTCGTGTTGACGATTCTGATTGTTGGATTTTGTTGCTTCTCGCACCACCCGCAGACAAGATACCTTGCCTTATTTACTGTTTATAATTAGATGCATCTTTATTTATTTATTTATTTACTGCATATTTATTATCTATTTTCAGTTGGATCTATTACTTGCTATTTTTAGTTCATTTTATTTTGCTTCAGTTATTTTTCCTTCTTGTCTTTTTGTATGCATATGGACCTAGTCTTAGCGAACTACCTTTTGCTAGTGTCCTTGGGAGGGAGAAGACAATTAAATGTATGGGCTACCCCAAATCCAAAAACTGTAGTAACTGCGTACTACGGTAGTCGAGTCGCGAAGGTCACTAGCCTCGAGCTATGTGGACTGATGGGTCACGTGGGCCGCTAGCCTCGAGTTATGCCGGCTGATAGTATTGGTATTGACGTGTGCGTGTTGAAAGTTGTTACCTTGTCCTGGAGGAGTCAGCCTTCACCTGTCCATACATCGATATGTCTTCTAAATTGCCTACTAGAAAGGTTAGGAGACCTTAGCAAATTTCATGTTCCAATCATGGCATGAGAAAATGTCACATCGCGGAATAGTAAGTTATCCCTTGTCCTTGTTTGGTTGTAGGGGTAGCCTACTGTTCCGATGACGGGATATTGAGCCGTGTTATAGTTTGGACACTTTTATTTTATCTTTATTTTATGGTGCATTTATATTCAGTTCATATGGCATGTTCTTCCTGTATCTTGTTACGTCCCTCTGAGGACCTGGTTATCTCTCCAGGTGTGTGTGCTTCTGTAATATTGCAGGTGTTCTAGTCGAGGCCGTGATCTTTCCCATCCCTTCGAAGATGATTGCACTTGGCTAGTCTTGTTATTCCATCTATTCCTTCTTGTACCTTTTATTTGAGATAGTTGGTAGTGGACTTTGTCTCCACCCAACGTATTGTACAAAGACTTATTACAGTTGATTATATCTTTTATTCTTCATTTGTGGATGAGATTAGATTACTCTTGGTTTACTGTATTTTACAGCTTATGTATTCATACGAGGTTTTCATATATTGGAGTATACTTCGTATGTTTGCAGCTGGCATGGATACGTACCTAGTCCTAAGTATTTTGGGACTGAGGCGTTACATATTTTTGTGGTGGCCTATACAGGTCGAGTTTGTCACTTCGGTTACGTAATTGTACCGATGTAAGCCTGCAACATAGGATTAGAATCTAGGAATCTCATCCATACAGCTTGACCTCTTCCCTTGGCTTCAAATTCTGAACTCTTGTTCGACCTCCTTGAACTGCATCTTACTTGATTCCTTTCTACCGTTGATTCTTATTTTCGTGCTTAGTTTCAACTAGGAAGATGACTACACTAGTATATGCTCATAGGTCAAACACATGGCTAGAATGGTTATATTGGCAATTGGAATACATTCAAGACTCTAATTGAGTTAAAACAACTTTTTAGTGTGATTTAATGATTAGTAATTGGTAAAGTAGGATATTGCCACGAAAAGTTTTAATCTTGAGATTTCTAAATAGTAAACACCATAGGATTGATACTGCAGTAAGAAACAAAAGAAAATATAGCTAGACTCTCTATACCCTTGATTTAAGAAATTGATTGACTTTTTGAGATTTGATATTTATGATGTATTGGGTTATAGCTATACGTCTTGGAACAAATATAAAATTTAATTGATTTCGAGTGGTGATATTTATGATTTATTGGATTATGGTTATACACCTTTGAACGGTTATAAACTTGGTTTGAAAATGATCATAGCTTTTAAAAATGGCCATAGGAATTATTTAAATTTGAGTTGTACAACTTGCGATTTTCGTGTTTAGTAAATTTTAAATGGAAGTAATGATGGTGAATTTTGGTTTAAAATATTTGAAAGTTATGAAAACAATTTTTGAGAAAATTTTATGGTGTCCTTTGATTGAGGATTACAATTCTATTTAGATTTTTGGTATAAAAAAAATTGACTGATAAGATTATTTGGAAATTTAGTTTAATGAGAGATTTCTAATATTAAAAATTTTGGGAGAATTTCGAAGGATGTGATAGAAAGTTATTTTGATTGATTAAAGGAAGTTACCAGTTAAAAGTTGTGATTTTGTTGGAATAACTTAGCATGAATAGAAGTTAAAATTGATGAAAGCAATGAGCTTAATTTTTGAGATTGCTTTTAATATGCTAAGAGTTTTATTATGAGTTATTTGAAAATTTTAGAATGTTAAATTTTTGGTTGATTGTGAAAATTTTATGGATTCGTAAATTATAAACTCTTGAGATAAATAGTTGAATTTAAACGTTAATTTTGGAAAATGTTAGTAGTAACGTGATAAAAGTTTGCTTTGAGATTTATTAAAGTGATTTAAATTTTGGTCATGATTAAATTGAACGACTTGCAGTGAATACAAATCTTGGTGGTATATTTTTGAAAGTTTATTTTTGAAACTTTTGGAGGATACTTGAGCTAAAAAATTTTAATGGTAGGCCCCAAGATAACCCTACTGAGTATTCCACACTAATTGTCATGTCACTCATGACCATGATAGTAGTATATACACAAGTGTTGTTAGTCATCTACCCAGCTAGGTAACTGTAATTTCACCTCGACTTACGCGAGCTTTCTTCAATTCTAGATCTTTTAATTGCGACCTCCTAACCCATTTGCAATTTGAATAATGAGTTAGTGGCTCCTTAACTGTATTCATCTAGGAGACTATCTTCTCTCCGGAATTGCGTTCCTAAATTATTTTACTAGATTCTTTAATTAATTTTATTTCATGCTTTAACTTGATCTTCTTTATTTTCGTGCATTAATTATCACCTCGTGAACTCCCACTTTCTATTTTAGATCTTTTGGCGTCCCTTACCATGACTTGGATATTTGGAGCACAACACTAGACTTTTCCTTCCAACAAATTTCAGATGTAAGACCTAGACAAGTCCACCTTCATGTAGATATATCATGTCCCACCAAAATCCATCTCCTTGTACTATATTTCTTGATATGACCTTTTGGTCAAAATGGCCAAACTATAATCTTTACCATGATAATTTTCGACCACGGATAAGGATTCAACATCGTCTCAATTCTTTCGACCCAATATGTGATTTTGTTCTACTTAAATTCCTTAATGCTTAGTGTTGTACTTTATCTTGGTTGCTTGACCCATGGTCCCATCACACTACTAGTTTAACTCTTGTAAGTTGGGTAGAATACCATACCACCTAACAAACCTTTTTTTCTTGTGAACCACATTGGTAAGTTCACTTAGACTATAAATTCAGAAGACCATACTTATCTAGTTTACCAAGCCATAAATGAAGAAACACTAGGATAATTGTATAGGCCCATACGCCGGCAAGACTTGATTTTAAAAGATCTTGGACTATTTCAATTTTTCTGCATCAGTACCTCCCTTGCTCATACTTTGACTATCTCTTGCTGCTAATGTAGCTTCAGTTTTGCAAGCTTATTTCGTTATCAAGCTTGATCATGACATATTTTACTGGGTGCACCCACTAACATATTGTCTAATCAGAACCGGTGCACGATGGTCTGATCAACCTATTGTACTTTGGTTCGCTTATCATAATGTATTCTATGCGGATGGAGACATAGTCAAACTTGCCTTAGAGTCTCATCCGCGACCGCCTTGACAATTCTCTTTTGAATTATTTTTGCCCCCTATGAATCCCGCAATTCGTACTCAATAGATAACACCGTCTTTGAAATCTTTGTTGTTCTTCTCTTTTACTTATTTTGGAAAGACAAGGCGCTGCACTTGCTAAGATAGACTCAAGGTATTATCTTTGGTTGCCCAATCGGTTAATTATACACAAATGTAGATAGCCACCGACCGACTCATGTGGCTATATCCTCGCCTTTAAC
This sequence comes from Iris pallida, assembly GCA_029216955.1. Lineage (NCBI taxonomy): Eukaryota > Viridiplantae > Streptophyta > Magnoliopsida > Asparagales > Iridaceae > Iris > Iris pallida. Next base: position 5,930,877 of record JANAVB010016598.1, on the reverse strand, counting down.
TACTCCTCATTTCTCAACCCTAGAATTATTATCGTGCCCTTCCAAATGTTCTTGAGCACTCGTGAATGATTCTAATCATTCACTTAAATCAAACTCTCAATCAAGGCGATTAGTCTCCAGTTTCTCTCTAGGAACCACATCTCCCAAATGTCTAATTTATTTTCTTTGGTCTACTCATTTTCTTACTGTTCTTCTAAATTGGATATTCAAAAGTTTGTTACCATCACTAGTGATCCTTATTCAATTCCATAACCTTGATATATTTTTGTATATATCGACTCCACAATTTTCTACGGCATGGTGGTGTTGAACGCCATTTTATCGCCTCCACCAAATTTAGTTGCATTTTTGGTATTGACGAACTCTTCCTATTCCTCAACCCTAACTACCCTATTAATCCTAAATTTCGAGGGCAAAATTCTTGTAAGTTAGGTAGGATGTAAAACCCCTATTTTTTAAATTTATTATTATTATTTTATTTGACTTCAAATTTAATTTATGCAATTTATGATTTTTATTTCATTAGAAAAGACCTTAGCCATTGTTGAATTTTGGAACACAAGACTACCATAAATTTTGGCGCGGAAGATGTAGTAGTGTGATTTGACTAATGTACTAGCCATGCCGGGGGAAGCCTATCCATGGTAATGAACAAACTAGGAAAACCAGACCAAATTATGAATTAACTTATTTAAAGTATTTTAATTAAATATTATTTTATATATTAATTTTAGATGACCCGGTTTGTCCAATTCAGTTCGAACTGGGACCGAATCAAATTTTAGCCCATGTAAGCAGGTAGTGTGACCAAATGTGGCCATGTAGACATATTTTATGTGCTTAGAAATATTTCCTAAACTATTTTAAAATTTTATGTGCAATTTCTAATTATTTAATTATTTGTACAATTATTGGTATTTTATTATTAAATAATATTTTACAATAATGTACATGTTCCTGGACCCGGATGAGGGTGTATGGTAAAGTTCACACGTTGGAACGATTTTTATTATTTTATTATTACTAAAGTTATTTTGTGAAAATTAAATAGACATTTTATTATTGTTGATATTATTTGATATTAATGTGATATTATTATTGTTGCCTTTTATGGCAATTTAAATTTGTGTATATATGAAAAAAATATATTTTAGATGCATCATATATATAGTTAGATAATATTAAACTTTATTTCAAATTGGTGGAGATTTAATAAACATGATTATTCTATAGAGATATTATTGTTATTTTTAGTTGACGTATTGTGATTTGAATTTTATATATATGTAGATATGTTTAAATATATTAAATAATTGGATAGATAATATTTAATTTGGTATTTAAATTTTTTAAATAAGATTTATGGATATATGCATATAAATATACATGGTTATAAATAGAAAAGGCTTAAAAACAATAAGAAAAAGAAAACAAAAGAAAAGGAAAAGAAAAAAAAAGAAAAAAAAAGTCCACCCATCCCACTTAAAGGGGCGGGCCCCACCCCTAACCATCCTTGCTGCGTTCAGCAGCAAATTCCGTGAGTAAACTATGTATGGGTTATTAGTATTAGTATAGTAGTAGTATTAGGATTTTCGCCCCACTTGTCATATATATAACTTCCTCGACAGACCTCAAAACTCTAGGCTCCCAAAACGAAAATTTTAGCAGAACATACCCTCTTCAACTAAAAGTTTGTTTCACCAGCAACGGAGTTGTGTGCACGACGAACGGAGCATCGGAAGTCAGCCCCTCGTCACACACGGAGCAGTTTTCCCACTCAAGGTACCCTATTTCCCTACGACGTAACTTTTTGCTCGTAACTCCGATTTTTGATCCGTAAAATGTTATTGAAAGTAGACTTAACCCTCTTCGATATCCTTTAGATGGATTTTAACAAGACCAACCAACTTTCTCAAAAAATCGAGACGAAGTTGAAGAAAAATCCACTTTTCTGAAATATTAAAACTGTTGTAAAATACCAAATTGTCGGCCAATTTTCGTTCGGTACATTACGTTTTTGTAGAAAATAATTAAAGGAAGTCAAAGACAACATAACCAAGATTGTGATGCACCTTCTAGAATCACTTTTCATCTAGTGTGTAAAAAGATACACGTTGTTAAAGTTTACGAAAAATTTTAATTTCTGTTTTCAAAAATTGGAAAAACACCCGATACGGCGTGCGCCCCGACAAACTGGGCGACGTGGTCGCTCACTATACGTATCGAAAGGCGCGTATAGATGTTGTCGACGTGTGGAAACTGACGGAACCCGATTTCTTTGCATGTGCGCGACAAAATCAGTGCGTATCCGTCGGGATACCCCCGTATCGACCCTTTGCAAATTAAGTCACAACTTTGTGCACGCTCATCATATCGCGATGAAACTTGTGCCATTGGACTCGAAATATTTTTCTGGTCCTGTGAGCCAAATTTGGCCCGATTCTGAGACCGTTGATCGGGACGCTATTTTGGCGGGCCCACAATCCCACTCAACTGGTGAATTTGTGCACAGCCCACCGGAATCCAAAATTTGACATACCGTTGGGTTCGTCTCATCAAAAAAATTTGTAGACATGTAGTTTGACGACTTTAGAGACCGTAGATATTGGCACGCATTTCGGTGCAAAGCGGATCCAATGGCGGACATCGTTTTGATCCAAAATTACGAAATTGTCCCTGTTCCAGAATTTAACTTTTGGACAGGCGTTTCCTAGGCATATCTTTTATTCCAAACTCGTTCGTGATGTTTGTTTCAGCATCCGGAGCTTCTTGTGGATTTTAACTTTCGTGTTGACGATTCTGATTGTTGGATTTTGTTGCTTCTCGCACCACCCGCAGACAAGATACCTTGCCTTATTTACTGTTTATAATTAGATGCATCTTTATTTATTTATTTATTTACTGCATATTTATTATCTATTTTCAGTTGGATCCATTACTTGCTATTTTTAGTTCATTTTATTTTGCTTCAGTTATTTTTCCTTCTTGTCTTTTTGTATGCATATGGACCTAGTCTTAGCGAACTACCTTTTGCTAGTGTCCTTGGGAGGGAGAAGACAATTAAATGTATGGGCTACCCCAAATCCAAAAACTGTAGTAACTGCGTACTACGGTAGTCGAGTCGCGAGGGTCACTAGCCTCGAGCTATGTGGACTGATGGGTCACGTGGGCCGCTAGCCTCGAGTTATGCCGGCTGATAGTATTGGTATTGACGTGTGCGTGTTGAGAGTACGTTGTTACCTTGTCCTGGGGGAGTCAGCCTTCACCTGCCCATACATCGATATGTCTTCTAAATTGCCTACTAGAAAGGTTAGGAGACCTTAGCAAATTTCATGTTCCAATCATGGCATGAGAAAATGTCACATCGCGGAATAGTAAGTTACCCCTTGTCCTTGTTTGGTTGTAGGGGTAGCCTACTGTTCCGATGACGGGATATTGAGCCGTGTTATAGTTTGGACACTTTTATTTTATCTTTATTTTATGGTGCATTTATATTCAGTTCATATGGCATGTTCTTCCTGTATCTTGTTACGTCCCTCTGAGGACCTGGTTATCTCTCCAGGTGTGTGTGCTTCTGTGATATTGTAGGTGTTCTAGTCGAGGCCATGATCTTCCCCATCCATTCGAAGATGATTGCACTTGGCTAGTATTGTTATTCCATCTATTCCTTCTTGTACCTTTTATTTGAGATAGTTGGTAGTGGACTTTGTCTCCACCCAACGTATTGTACAAAGACTTATTACAGTTGATTATATCTTTTATTCTTCATTTTTGGATGAGATTAAATTACTCTTGGTTTACTGCATTTTACAGCTTATGTATTCATACGAGGTTTCCATATATTGGAGTATACTTCGTATGTATGCAGCTGGCATGGATACGTACCTAGTCCTAAGTATTTTGGGACTGGGGTGTTACATTGTGGTGGATGCACTGAGTCAGAAGTATATAGCTTCACTATCCATCAATAGTCGACTGCTGTGCGACTTAGAAGGAACGGGCATAGAATTCTGAGTTCAATTTGTGGGCGCGCATCTGGCACAACTACAACTAGAGCCGAGCCTATTGGAAAAGATTGAATCTGCTCAGAAAGATGACCCATACCTGGAGAAGATGCGGAAGCTGATATCAACAGGCAAGGCGTCTGATTTTGCAGAAGATGAGTCGGGAACATTGCGAGTGAAGGATAGGCTATGTGTACCGGATAATCCAGTACTCGGAAAGGAGATAATATCGGAAGCGTATTATGCAAAATATTTCTTACATCCTGGCAGCACCAAGATGTATAAGGACTATTGTATTGCCTTTTGGTAGCAAAACATGAAGAGAGATATTGCACTCTTCATGTCACAATATATGGCCTGTCAGCAGGTAAAAGCTGAGCACCAGCGACTGGACGGAGAGATGCAGAACCTTGTCATTCCAGAATGGAAATGAGATCACATCATTATGGACTTTGTTGTTGTCCTATCGAATATGCCGTAGGGAAACGATGCCTCTAGGTCATCGGCGATCAATTAACCAAGTCAGCGCCCTTCATTGCTATTAAAGTCACTTGGAGCGTCGATCGCCTTGCTCAGATCTATCTTGATAAAATAGTTCGGCTGCACGGGATTCCAGTATCAATTGTCTCAGGTCGGGATGGACGATTCATGTCGCGCTTTTGGTGTAGTCTTCAGTTAGCAATACGACCAAGTTGAAGTTTAGCTCAGTATATCATCCTCAGACTGATGGACAAACAGAGCAGGTGAATCAGATTCTCGAAGACATGTTACACCTCTGTGCAATCGACTTGAAGTCAAGCTGGGACGTTCATCTACCGTTGGCCAAATTTGCATATAATAATAGCTATCAGTCCAGCATCCAAATGGCGCCGTATGAAGCTTTGTCAACAGAAAGTGCAGATCGCCCATTTGTTGGGATGAAGTCGGAGAACGGCAGATACTCGGCCCGGAACTGGTGGAGCAGACTGTACAAAAGGTTAAGTTGATAAGAGAGACTGAAGATAACACAAAGTCGGCAAAAGAGCAACACCAACACTCACCGACGACCCCTTGAATTCCTGTAGGGCGATCATGTGTTTCTGAAAGTCATGCCTATGCATGGAGTCTGTAGGACCGTTGAGCACCTCTAGAGGGGGGTGAATAGAGTGTGTGCGTGTGCAGCGGAAAATAATTACCAATTAAAACTTTAAGAATAACTATGGCAGTAAATAAGAGACAATAAATAAATACAGCAAGAGATAGACAGATCAAACTTAGTGACACAGCGATGTATACTGGTATCCCTCTGAGAGGACTAATCCAGTCTCGAATACTCTTGCTCGATGTTAATCCACTATGACACAAGCTTTAACTGAGTGCTTGTAACTCTTACAACACCGTGCTTGGCGACAAGTGCACGACCGACTTCACAACACCGTGCTTGGTGACGAGCGCACGACCGACTCCAGAAGGCAATTGGAAAACTGAAACATTTTCTGAATACAACCTCCGATACAACTCTTCAACACCAAACTCTAGATTAAACAGAAACTGTACTGGCTTGGCTAAGAGTCGTAAAGGCTTTAGATATGAAAGTAAAAGCTCAGAACACTTTAGATAGAGAAGAGAAGAGAAAAATTGGATTGTTGAAATAAATGATAATTTCAACTCTATTTATAGTGTTTTTGGGGAACCGAACTCGGACAGAGTTCGGATGCTAGTATTTCGCATACGAACGTTGGATACAGATTTGGTGGGAACTAAAATTCAAATAACCTAGACCGAACTCGGGCCGAACTCGGACCGAACTCGGTCAGAGTTCTGTCAGAGTTCTACTGGTTCAGAACAGTAAGGAATAAACCAAATTTGCATAGGTTTTGGACCTTTTGGAATTGTGGATTTTTGGGATACGTAGGTAGGCTTATTTTTGTTTTATGGACTGAGAAAAACCTAAGCCAGTACCGATCCGATCAATCTCACATTTTTCCTATACTCAATAAAAGAAAAAATACAGAATAAATATGAAAACTAATAGCCCTTTTGATGACGTCTTTTTTCTGGCATTGAAGACACATTTTTTCTTGACGGTAATCGTCCAAAGATAAATAGATATAAAAATATGAATACCTTTCGGGGGCTTCGCCCCCGAACCCCTGACGGGGGGTGCTGCCCCCTCGACCCCTGTCCGCTGACCGGGCAGCGGAACCCCTGATGCGAGGCCCTGGATAGGTCGTTGGGCGGTTCAGAGAAATCTTCTTGTATAACGCCGTCTTTGGCCCATTAATAATTCTCCATTGCATATGTCCTGGTTTGATCATGTTTGATCATGCTTACAGTATGTCTACAAATACATGTTAGGCAAACAACACAATATACTGATACAAGCATAGCAATATGATATAGACCATTTAGGATAAGCTAAGTATAAGTAGCAACATGATAGGGATTACATGAATATTAGTGACATCATTATGTTAAACTTAATTGATTAGCCATATTCAAAAACATGATGTAATCATTGGGCTAACAATCTCCCCCTTTTTGATTATGGCAAATCGGTTAAGTTTAATATATATGCAATAGATGCATGTATCACTAATAAACACATAATACTAGAATATTGTGTGCAACACATAATACTAGAATATTGTGTGCTAACTTAAACTTATTTCTCCCCCTTTGACATGATCAAAAAAATAAGCTCCCCCGTAATAAGAGATAAAACGAACTCAAGCATAAGTACAGAAGAAAGACAAAAAAAAATCATGATCAAGGATTAGGAGAACAGAAAACGACAAGTTTAGAAAATTGCATAGCTAAAGTAGAAAAACTTGTCAAAATAGTTGGTTGAACTTAAACAAAGAACATTGAAATCAAACAATACATAGTTTACCAACTAGAAATCAAAAAATAATATTCAAAAATCAATATTATGATAAATATAACTCTAGTTTTGAAATATACCAATAAAGGATTTCAGTAAGAAATAGATATCAATATAGCAGAAATTAATCATTGGTCATAAATAATTCATGAGAAATTCACAGATCTAGTATATACCAAATAAAAAAATAATGAAACTTTTAACAATGATCACAAAAAAAATATGATTCATAATTTGCCCATACAAATTAGTGAATCAATTCCATAAAGAGTATAATCATTGGAAAAAAAATCAAAAGACGTATACTAGAATCTATGCAAAATCTATACCAATGTTCATGCATTTGAATTCAATTACCATAGCATGATAAATAAATATCCAGTAGATAAAAATGAAGGTAATGAAGAAAAAATACTTGAGAATGAGAAATTCAGTCGACTTGAATGCTCCCCCACAAAGTATGATCAGTCTATAGATAATCATGAACTTTGAGATAAAATCTCAATAAGAAATGCCAAATCAATTTAAGCTCAAAAGAATCATTAATAAGGATAATTAAATATATTTGGCAAGATAATTTAAAAAAAATAAACTTATATAAAATAAGAGAATCAAGAGGAAATAATAATAACATATTCTCTCATAAGATCACTAAAAATTAAAATATCATCAACAAATCAATAAAGTAAAAGAATATAGGTCCATGATGAACTAGGTATACCATATATTAAGGGCATAAAAGAATTGAAATAATTAAATTGCTCCCCCTTAAAATATGTGTATATAGTTCAAAAATAATTTATATGCATAAAATAGATAAAATAAATAACCATAAGATCTAAGGGATATCCAAAATATTCATCTTTTCTTTCCTTTGATCAAATGCATATAAAGTTCCAAAAGCAAATATCATCTTTAGACAAGAAAAAAATATCCAATAAATAAACGCTTAAAGATGAACAAACAAAATATATATCCAATAAAAAATATAACACAAATCATTTCATGTAAGTAAAAGATTTTTGAAAGTTGTCTTTAATAATAACATTTGAGTACCGGACATATTCAATAAATAAAAAGAAATCAAAAAGACTTTTCAAAAATGTGGAATTTATTACAAAAAAATTGTCTTAATAAATGTTCAAATGCATCCATTTAGTCCTTAGACTGAAAGATGCCGATTCGAATCACGGAAACAATTTCCATAAAAGAATCCATAAATTATAAATAAATCCATTTAAAAAAAATAAACATAACGAGATAAATTTCCAAAGAAAAGTTTATTCTAAATATATGGCATGTCAAGGGGATAATTGATTTGTAACAATTAACTGCTCCACCATTACATGGCTATATCCAAAAAAAATAGTATTGACAGGAAAAAAATTCAGAGACATATTTCCAGAAGTAGAAAATTAATCAAAAAATATTAGGTCTTCTTATCAAAGTTCATTTCTTTCCTTTTAAAGCCTTAGCACGGTATCCACCTGACAACCGTAAGGTTAAAGAAAAGAAACGCTTTGAGAGAGATTCAATTTGCATGACTTCTCCCCTGCAAAGAGTTACTGTTGTAGACAGTAAGTAACTTAAATAAGAAGATAATAATATAAAGCTCAAAATCATTAAATATTACACAAGTTAAAGACGAAATCGCAAGATCGTAATATTCAATGAGTAGTCACAATATCAAATCAAGTTTAAATATAGAACAGAGTGACAGAAAAAATATATCAAACGATGACAAACATTAACCTATGAAAATCAATATATGTTACCTTTTGTAAAATTAAATCATTAAATAATATTATCCATCAAATCTAAAATCCAAAATCCATCAGATAACAATTGCAACTAGATCTCAATAAATCTTTAGTTTATAAAGCGTTGATCAATCTTGGGTTAGCTGTAGGGGTACTGTCCCAGCTAACGGAGGTTCACCGGGGAACACTTAAGTACCGCTTCGCTTTGGCCGTAACCATGGTGACAGACAGACCCTTTGTAGGCTTATACCCAAAACAAATCTCTTCTTTAATAACCGATGATTGAAGAAAAATTAGTGCAATATGAAATAAATTATATTTATGGACTTAAAAAAATCTTAGACCAATGTAGCATATGGTATAAGATGCATCAATTACATTTATCCATATGTGCTACAAATCATTGGGTAACAATAAAATATAGAATATTTGTAAATCAAAAATGTAGGACCTAGATACACTGATGTATTTTGGAACCTAGGGGAATGGGTTCAATACCTTGGATCCAGAACTAGATAATAGTTGCATTTAGACCTTAACAAATCTTATGTCTATAAAGTATTGATTACTTCGGGTTAGCTGTAGGGGCCGGTTCCCAGCTAGCGGTAGTCCGAAGACTAGTACACCGTGTCGCTTCCGGCTATTTACACCTGTATGACAGAAGGACCCTTTCGGCTTGTTCCTAAAATAATTTCTACTCTTAAGAACTTAGATTTAAAGGAATATATGCAGTATCATCGAACATCGTCGAAATCCAGAATCCCTAAAAGTAAATATCCAAGGAATGGTTTATCAAGATCAAGATAAAAAATATTTCAATAAGAGTCATGTATCTAAAATGTTAACCAAAAAGCCAAGAAAAACGTACATCATTAAAAGAGGCTTTGCGGAAGAAGATAATAAAGAGAAGTACATGAATTTGTTCAAAAAATAGCTTTCATATGAGATAAGCACAAGTTTGAAACTACTTTTCAAAATAATATAATATAGAACTTGAACTTAACTCATATATCCCCATAAAGATATTTATACAATATAAGAAACATGTGAGCAATATATGATTGATAATGAATTATTCATGTATCCTTAATAAGCATAAGAAAAATATCACAAGATCAAAAACATGCATAAATAAATTTTATCAGACAAAGATGTAATTGATTCATAAGAAATTAATCAAAATAAAATATGAGAATCATAGTAAATATATTATACAAGCACAAGGTTAACATAAAAGTATATGTATATACTTTTCAAGTAAATAGGAGACTTGTGCTAAACATACATACTCACAAATTAGCGATCAAAGTAAATGTGACATGTTAAAGACAAATCGATAAGAAGTGACCATTAAAAATATTAAAGGCAAAGAGTCAAAAGCATAAACCAACAACAAAAGCTTCTCTGGACTAGAGTGGTATGCATCTTCATAGATAAATACTAAGAGTAAAGAGCATACCTAGATAAATGTGTCACACTAATAAAAGAAAGACTATATAGTATGAAATAATCATTTAAGCTAATCAACTAGTCTTGCTAGGATTATAACTCACATAAATAATAAACAATTAAAAGATATCAATGAGAGCTAATATCAATACATCAATAAGAACATGCTAGATATTAAAAACTATTTAGGAAGCATGTTACCGAAGTGGTTCTAGTGACCACACTTATGTTGGTGCAATTGCTTAGAAGATGACCTTTGTAGCTTTGCAATCACCAACATACTCCATGGTTTTAAGGTTCAGCATAAGTACCTTCACCTGAAATATTAGGTGAAGACTTTGGTATCCAATACTTGGATCCATATTTGTTAGTTTGGGAACCCATTTGTACAAGTTCATATCAACAAGTTTTCTAATCTGACAATAATTAGAAACATGTCCATTCATACCACAATAATGACAGAAAGTATTAATTTTAGTACTAGGTGCAGCAGTATGAGAACGTACGGTGTGATATGTTCTGCGTGATTGACTATAGTAAAAAGCAAGATTATGTTTAACCTTAGCTTTGCGTGCTTCCTTTGTAAAAGATCTTTCATGTGAAATTTTATGATGTGTCACGTGTCTTGTGTTAGACTGAGTCATAGGTTGTACTACCTGCTTTCCCAGTCTAATCTCTAACTTTTTAGAGTTAGCACATATCTCATCATATTTAACAGAAAGAGCATCAATTCTACATGAAGTAATAGAATACTTCTTCTTTTCTGATTCTAATTCCTCCTTAAGTTTAGCATTTTCTTGAGTGCATTTCTTAATGCATTCAAGTGCCTCATGCAATCTAAACTCAATTATAGAAATCTCAGTAGAATTATCAGAAGTAGAAGTGTTTCTTATGTCTTCTCTAAACATCGTCATATCATAAGTTCGTATCACTTATATTCTTTTGCTTGGACCTAAGGAATTTTTTTAAAAAATAACTTCTCACTCAATTGTCTATTAATCTCGAGTTAAATTTTGGATTCAAAAGTTTCCTCTCAATCGTTGAATATTGAATATCCGTGAAATAAGGATTATAAGATTCTCACTTACTTTGACTTCGATCATTATCCTTCCTAATCAATTGTTTTCCTTTTCAAGAAGCTGACCTTATACTTGAAGAATAGGTACTTACACTTTTCTATCTTTATCAACTTGTATGGTATTTTAAACTCCTTTGATATTCTTGGGGATGTAGTTGGAATAATTTTGATAACTTGCGATGACAAGACAGCAGCGCACTGTCGTCACTTATTTGAATTATCGAGACTGTGGGTTCACTGCAGCCAGCAGCGCACTGGCGTGGCATGACCCCTAAGTTGAAATAATTTCAGGTAAGCGTGGGTGATCGAACATTATTAAAATTATGTCTTGGTCATCTTATTTCATCCTTGAGTTGTTATGTCAAGATTAGATGGAGTTGATAGGGTATTCGTTATCGCAACATAGCTTGAGTCATGGAACCGAGAGTTTATTGCAGCCAGCTGTACACTGGCGAGGCATAAATTCTCGGTAAAGTAATTTTGGGTATGCTTACGATTTTCGAATACCATATAGGCTATGTCTTTTACTGGTATATGACTATTAAGTTTCTAAATTGGCTTGTGCCTTAATTCTAGTTACCCTTCTCAATACATAGGTTGTTCTTCCTATCTTCTTACCCTTCTACTTTCAAATTGTCGTCTTTTAAACATATTTTGATTCCCTTCCACTAGACTCCTATACGTATCTAGAATTTGATTCTATAATCGTGCCTATAAATTTTGCTTAACTAGTTGATCGTACCAAAATGACTTTGATCGTTCTTAAAACGAAATTGATCGTGACTTGATCATAAAATATTCAGATCGTGCAAAAACCATGTTTTCTTTGATTTTACCCGCGATTACGCGTGACTAACTTGATCATGAATCATATCATTCTTCCGGTTATAACAGTCACCGTTCCCATTCATATCGATTAAACAAAATTGGCTTCTTGATTATGTTCTTAGTCATACCTAATCGTGCCTTTGAAATTCGTAGAAGAAAATTTCTAAGGTGGGTAGAGTCTTCGATTGGTGAGCTGTCCTTGAGGTTGTGTTAGCTTTTGTGTTAAATTTTTGAACATTTCTGAACATTTTAGCCCTAGATTCCAACACCAAACAATATCTACTTTTTTTTCTTCTATTTCCACCCTAAATTGCTCAAAGTTCTCAATAAATACTTTTTTTTCTTTCCATCTACTTGAATCAATATTTTCTTCTTATTAATTTTCTATCTTTTTACTGATCCACCAAGTCCGTCTATCCTATTAGTCCTTAAATTCGAGGACGAATTTATTTCTAAGGTGGGTAGATTTGTAATCCCTCTTCCCGAGTTTTGAATATTTATTTTCTATTTTTGAAATCAAATATTTTCTATTGAAACGTAAAAACGTTAATATGCTAGTTTTCAAATAAATGGTTTGAATGTACTAAGTTTTTGTAATAAAAGTATTTTGGGCTTGAATTTCATTATTTGGCATCATAAATACGTTGTCATTAGTTTTGAACTATTGGTTCGAACTACTTTAAATAGATTTGATTAATTATTATACATTTTAAATTAATTGAATGATATCTTTATATTTAAATTACAATGATAACTATTTATTTGAGATGAGAGTTGATTTATAATTTAAGTTATTTGGATTAAGATTTGTATATTATTGAATAATACTTTAATGTCATTTGCAATCATTTATAAATTTTGATTAAATTTATCTACTATATGATTTCAATTATTTTAATAAACTTTGAATATTCTCTTAAAATTATTGATGTTAATTATTTATTGAAACTAGTTTTTTTTTAAAATTATTTATAATATCGAATATTACCTTAACTTATTATTCTAATCTTTGTGATTAGATTTAATTTGAGGTTGTTGATTTGAATTTGAGATTTCGATTTAAATTAAGCTGAATCGTATATTTTGAATCATCGAAATATATTAAATATTAGCTTAAATTTTTTATTGATAATCAGTTATTAAGTCAAGATAATAGAAATAGTTTCCTTTTAAAATAAAGTCTAATCTAATCTTATCATGACTCTATCCGATTCCATATATAGGAATCTTATCCTATACTCAGCAAACCTTCACCATACTTATATATAACTCCTCTCATTCACACCTATAACTATGACAACCATCTTTCCTCGCCTGACCGAAGCCTCTTCTTCATTGTCTAGACCAACTAAAAGGTCGATTTCATACCCCGTCACCCCGGCTGCTGCACGATCCTGAAGAGCAGTATCGAGACATCACGCGGCCGCATCACCAGCCTCCCCCACTCCACTTCCGACCACCAACACCTCCGCACCCACGTTGGCCCCATCGGCCGACGGCCATCGTCATCAAACCAACGGCAACGCCAGCACCACCCTCCCTGTCATCTACCACCCATGTCATCCATCCCCGACCACTTCGGACAACTTCCCCGCCAAGCAGACAACACCATTATCATCGTCACCACCAGAACAAACAATCACCATAACCACATTCTCGGTGTCCTGTCCAGCCCTCGTGTTTCCGTGTCCATCAAAGAGAATTACAGGATCAATCGTGTCCGGACCCGTGTGTCCGTGTCCGTTGCATTCACAGAGTCCTGTTTTCGTGTCCAACATCGGCCGAACAAGTCAGGAGAACCCTGGTGAGCCTTCTCTCCCTCTCTTAGACCCTCAACCTCTCGTTCTCTCTCTCTATTTAATCTTTCCTTTTCCCCTTTCTCTACATTCACCACCTCTTTCTCTGTGTCCTCTTTCTCTGTGAAGTAAAGTAATGATTTACTTTATTACTTTTAGTATTATTAAGTATTTCTATTTTTACTATATAGAGTGGAATGGCAGTATCAAAAGTATGATTGTATGGGCTATGGACATTGGAATTGGGCCTAAATGTTAATTCTAAATTAATGTTTTGGCATGAGCCAATATTTATTATTATTTTGGGTTTTAAATTATTTTGGCTTTAAATATGGGCTCTAATATATTTATTTTCCCATATATTCATAAGAATAATTTTGGGCTTAATTGGTATAATCTATTTTGGGACCAAGATTTATAAAATATTTTAGGTTATTTTATCGAAACTATTTTCGACTTAAAATTAGTTTGGGTTATGGCTCTAATCGATGGGCTTTAAGCCATATATTTTATTTGGGCCTTATTTATACTACTATATTTTTATATATGTATAAGTTTATTTGTTAGATAAAGTTATACCAAAATAGGTGGGCTTTAGTAATAATTATATTTTGGGCTTCGGCTTACTAAAGAAATTGATTATCTTTTAAACAATTTGATTATGGATCTTTTTATAATTTTGTGATTGGGCTTTAATATAAAGGACTTCGATTAATGGGTTTTAAATCTTATTGCTTATTGGTTTTAAATATATTATTTTATGATCTTTTTATATGTAAGTGACTGATGAACCTTTATATATGTTCTTAAATGTTTTTTTAATACTTTCTAAAAAAAATATATTTTCTTGACAAAACATTATTAGTAGTTTCTAAAAAAAAATGATAATTCCTAAATAAATTTATAAGGTTTTTCTAAATAAATAAATACATGTTATTTCTAATTAAGAGTACGTTTCTTAAATGATTTCTCTTAGATTAATCTTGATCATGACCAACCTAATCGTACTTTCTATTTCTTTGACGAATTCGGACATCTGCATACCAGCCATAGCAAATTGGACGTTCTGAACACAAATGGTATTGTCGGTTTCAAACAGCTAAGGACCCCAGGCGAGTACAGTTTATTGTCTGCATTTCGATATTGATTTTCACCATATTTTATTGGTTGGCCATTGGTTATGTGATTATTTTCTATTATAAATTGTTGAGTCGGGAATGAGAAGTACCAAAGATATGTGATCTGACCATAGCCCGTGTTAGACATTGTAGCCCGTGTTTATTTTCTGCAAGTAGTGTAGCCCGTGTTTATTTTCTGCACGTAGTGTAGCCCGTGTTTATTTTCTGCAAGTAGTGTAGCCCGTGTTTATTTTCTGCAACTAGTGTAGCTCGTGTTTATTTTCTGCACGTAGTGTAGTCCGTGTTTATTTTCTGCAAGTAGACATTGTAGCCCGTGTTTATTTTTCATGCAAGTAGACCTCGTAGACCGTGCGGTGTAGTAACCCAGACCGATCACATATCAAAGGTACTTCTAACAGTTGGGGAAAGTATTTTTGTGTCTAGTTATTGCTATTGGTTTTCCGTATTTACTGTTTATTTTCAAAACTCATGATTGATGTCTAACCTTTATTTTATAGTCATTTTCTTTATTTGAAATTGTATTCAGTGAATTGTGCTCGTTCCATTCCTGACTGGAAACCAACATTTTCAGGTTAGCCGTGGATTCACTTAGCTTGGGGAGTGACGGGAATACTTGCAGACAAAAGCCTAGAGACTAGCTAGATAGTTGAGTTATAGTCATTTATTTATTTGTACAGGTTTATATTTTTCTACAAATGTAAAACTTGTGATCATTGTAAGTTAAATTAATTATGTGAATGAGCATTGTTTGTGATTTTGATCTTCATGGCCGTGACTGCGTTCTAGCGCCGACACTGCGGGCGTAGGCTGGCTTGGACACGTCTCGTATCTGTTAAAAAAAAAGGGCGCGGGTCGTGACAAGTTTTTGTGGTGGCCCATGCAGGTCCGTCTTCGCAAATTGTGCGAACTCGTGGTAGTACCATATTATTTGTAGTGCTGCGAGCCTGCGACTAGGAAATGCTCATTCACAACTAGGAGTAAGTCAAATTTAGGAGAATGGTTAGGACTAGGAGTCCCTATTTTAATGTGACCGATTGGGTAGTTAAGGTTGTTTCATAGGTCTCATTGAATTTCTAAAAACTCTGTTAGATGACTTTCATACAAGGTGGTACTATTGTAATTTGATACGAAGGTATATCCTAAGGTGGATAGATTTGTAAGTCTAATTTTTTGACTTTTGAAAATTTTATACTTATTTTATTTTAGTTTTAAGTATTTTTTAGTCAGAGAATAACTTCCATTTCTATTTCTATTTTAAGTATTTTGGAAGAAAAGAGATTGACAAATTTTAGAAGAGAATTTTTCCTAGGATTAATTGATTATTATCAAGTGTTATGTTTAGATTTAAATTTTTGCTATATTATGTTAGAGGATATTGCATTATGATAAATGTACATCTATAAATATTTGAATTACTCTTAACAATATTTTGATAATTGAATCTATTTTAAAGATTAGTTAATAATATAGGATAATATTTATGATTGATTTGGAATAAGTTTGGATCAAACCCAATTTAAATTCATGGGAGGATTTGTTTCATAGATTTGATCCTTCCTATTCGGGGCTTCCCATCTCCTATATATAAGGGAGGCTTTCCTTTGTTTTTTTCCCCTAATCCTCTTCCCAAAATTTTAAAAATATTCTTTATTTATTTGAATTAAAATATGATTTTTGGAATTTTATGAATATTTAAGGATGCCTTAGTCATGGTTAAATTTTGGAGTGCCAAATGACTAGAAGTGATGGCACGAATAGTGCAATGACGTGCTTTGACTAGTATCTAGCCATAGTAGAGAAGGCCGAGTCGTAGGTGTATACTAGCTAGGAAAACCATGCCAAATCGCGACATAACCCTAGGAATAATTTAATTACTTGTTATTAAGACTATTGGCTTTTAGAAGACCTGGTTGTTCCAAACTAGCCCGAACACATTCCAAGTCCCGGTGGTCATGTAGTGCGACCACCGTCGTCCATATAGATATATAGGTGTGTACATATATTGGTAGTCCATTTCTAGTATTGTGAATAATTTCTATAGATTATATATTGAATATAATATATGTATTTAAATTTATATTTACTTGGAAATAGGATAACTTTCTCTTAGAATGATATTTCGGGATTTACTTAGGCTATACATAAATATTTGTGTATAAATATATTCATAATAGGTAGACATAGTGCTATACATAGTTTCCCTCTATCTTGATTATTAGAGAAATATAAATTTAAGTTTATATTTCTTTTGCCTTCGGTTATTTTCCCCTAATCATGATCATTTGTACAACTTTATCTTATGTCTTCTCTAAACATCGTCATATCATAAGTTCGTATCACTTATATTCTTTTGCTTGGACCTAAGAATTTTTTTTTAAAATAACTTCTCACTCAATTGTCTATTAATCTCGAGTTAAATTTTGGATTCAAAAGTTTCCTCTCAATCGTTGAATATTGAATATCCGTGAAATAAGGATTATAAGATTCTCACTTACTTTGACTTCGATCATTATCCTTCCTAATCAATTATTTTCCTTTTCAAGAAGCTGACCTTATACTTGAAGAACAGGTACTTATACTTTTCTATCTTTATCAACTTGTATGGTATTTTAAACTCCTTTGATATTCTTGGGGATGTAGTTGGAATAATTTTGATGACTTGCGATGACAAGACAGCAGCGCACTGTCGTCACTTATTTGAATTATCGAGACTGTGGGTTCACTGCAGCCAGCAGCGCACTGGCGTGGCATGACCCCTAAGTTGAAATAATTTCAGGTAAGCGTGGGTGATCGAACATTATTAAAATTATGTCTTGGTCATCTTATTTCATCCTTGAGTTGTTATGTCAAGATTAGATGGAGTTGATAGGGTATTCGTTATCGCAACATAGCTTGAGTCGTGGAACCGAGAGTTTATTGCAGCCAGCTGTACACTGGCGAGGCATAAATTCTGGGTAAAGTAATTTTGGGTATGCTTACGATTTTCGAATACCATATAGGCTATGTCTTTTACTGGCATATGACTATTAAGTTTCTAAATTGGCTTGTGCCTTAATTCTAGTTACCCTTCTCAATACATAGGTTGTTCTTCCTATCTTCTTACCCTTCTACTTTCAAATTGTCGTCTTTTAAACATATTTTGATTCCCTTCCACTAGACTCCTATACGTATCTAGAATTTGATTCTATAATCGTGCCTATAAATTTTGCTTAACTAGTTGATTGTACCAAATGACTTTGATCGTTCTTAAAATGAAATTGATCGTGACTTGATCATAAAATATTCAGATCGTGCAAAAACCACGTTTTCTTTGATTTTACCCACGATTACGCGTGACTAACTTGATCATGAATCATATCATTCTCCCGGTTATAACAATCACCGTTCCCATTCATATCGATTAAACAAAATTGGTTTCTTGATTATGTTCTTAGTCATACCTAATCGTGCCTTTGAAATTCGTAGAAGAAAATTTCTAAGGTGGGTAGAGTCTTCGATTGGTGAGCTGTCCTTGAGGTTGTGTTAGCTTTTGTGTTAAATTTTTGAACATTTCTGAACATTTTAGCCCTAGATTCCAACACCAAACAATATCTACTTTTTTTTTCTTCTATTTCCACCCTAAATTGCTCAAAGTTCTCAATAAATACTTTTTTTCTTTTCTTTCCATCTACTTGAATCAATATTTTCTTCTTATTAATTTTCTATCTTTTTACTGATCCACCAAGTCCGTCTATCCTATTAGTCCTTAAATTCGAGGACGAATTTATTTCTAAGGTGGGTAGATTTGTAATCCCTCTTCCCGAGTTTTGAATATTTATTTTCTATTTTTGAAATCAAATATTTTCCATTGAAACGTAAAAACGTTAATATGCTAGTTTTCAAATAAATGGTTTGAATGTACTAAGTTTTTGTAATAAAAGTATTTTGGGGTTGAATTTCATTATTTGGCATCATAAATACGTTGTCATTAGTTTTGAACTATTAGTTCGAACTACTTTAAATAGATTTGATTAATTATTATACATTTTAAATTAATTGAATGATATCTTTATATTTAAATTATAATGATAACTATTTATTTGAGATGAGAGTTGATTTATAATTTAAGTTATTTGGATTAAGATTTGTATATTATTGAATAATACTTTAATGTCATTTGCAATCATTTATAAATTTTGATTAAATTTATCTACTATATGATTTCAATTATTTTAATAAACTTTGAATATTCTCTTAAAATTATTGATGTTAATTATTTATTGAAACTAGTTTTTTTTTTAAATTACTTATAATATCGAATATTACCTTAACTTATTATTCTAATCTTTGTGATTAGATTTAATTTGAGGTTGTTGATTTGAATTTGAGATTTCGATTTAAATTAAGCTGAATCGTATATTTTGAATCATCGAAATATATTAAATATTAGCTTAAAAATGTTATTGATAATCAGTTATTAAGTCAAGATAATAGAAATAGTTTCCTTTTAAAATAAAGTCTAATCTAATCTTATCATGCATCTATCCGATTCCATATATTGGAATCTTGTCCTATACTCAGCAAACCTTCACCATACTTATATATAACTCCCCCCATTCACACCTATAACTATGACAACCATCTTTCCTCGCCTGACCGAAGCCTCTTCTTCATTGTCTAGACCAACCGCGAGGTCGATTTCATACCCCATCACCCCGGCTGCTACATGATCCTGAAGAGCAGTGTCGTGACATCACGCGGCCGCATCACCAGCCTCCCCCACTCCTCTTCCGACCACCAACACCTCCGCACCCACGTTGGCCCCATCGGCCGACGGCCATCGTCATCAAACCAACGGCAACGCCAGCACCACCCTCCCTGTCATCTACCACCCATGTCATCCATCCCCGACCACTTCGAACAACTTCCCGGCCAAGCAGACAACACCATTATCATCGTCACCACCAAAACAAACAACCATCATTACCACATTCTCGGTGTCCTGTCCAGCCCTCGTGTTTCCGTGTCCATCAAAGAGAATTACAGGATCAATCGTGTCCGGACCCGTGTGTACGTGTCCGTTGCATTCACAGAGTCCTGTTTTCGTGTCCAACATCGGCACACCCCAAATCCAGAAGTGAAAAAGAAAAAAAAGAAAAAAAAAGAAGAAAAAACCAAACTCTGACCGCTCCCGGCGGCCAGTCCCGTCATTGCCGTCATCCAAACTAGCCGATCTACACCGCCCTCGAGCCCTGCGCCGCTGGCGTAGAGAACCCACGGTGATGTCCCTCTACCCCGCCGGATCCTCTACGACCCCGACGAGCTTGATTTCCCGCCGACGGAGTCGGGACTTCAACACCCCGCGCCCAGCCCCATCGTAGTCGGATCATGGACCTCCTCCGCCGGGGGCATTGTCGCCCTCCGCCACGCGAGCACCACCGACGCTCGAACCCGATCGAGCCTGTCTACCGCCTCCGCGAGACCAGCACCATGTGCGCCATGCCACCGTGGCCGCCCGACCGTGCATCGGCCGAACAAGTCAGGAGAACCCTGGTGAGCCTTCTCTCCCTCTCTTAGACCCTCAACCTCTCGTTCTCTCTCTCTATTTAATCTTTCCTTTTCCCCTTTCTCTACATTCACCACCTCTTTCTCTGTGTCCTCTTTCTCTGTGAAGTAAAGTAATGATTTACTTTATTACTTTTAGTATTATTAAGTATTTCTATTTTTACTATATAGAGTGGAATGGCAGTATCAAAAGTATGATTATATGGGCTATGGACATTGGAATTGGGCCTAAATATTAATTCTAAATTAATGTTTTGGCATGAGCCAATATTTATCATTATATTGGGTTTTAAATTATTTCGGCTTTAAATATGGGCTCTAATATATTTATTTTTCCATATATTCATAAGAATAATTTTGGGCTTAATTGGTATAATCTATTTTGGGACCAAGATTTATAAAAATATTTTAGGTTATTTTATAGAAACTATTTTCGACTTAAAATTAGTTTGGGTTATGGCTCTAATCGATGGGCTTTAAGCCATATATTTTATTTGGGCCTTATTTATACTACTATATTTTTATATATGTATAAGTTTATTTGTTAGATAAAGTTATACCAAAATAGGTGGGCTTTAGTAATAATTATATTTTGGGCTTCGGCTTACTAAAGAAATTGATTATCTTTTAAACAATTTGATTATGGATCTTTTTATAATTTTGTGATTGGGCTTTAATATAAAGGACTTCAATTAATGGGTTTTAAATCTTATTGCTTATTGGTTTTAAATATATTATTTTATGATCTTTTTATATGTAAGTGACTGATGAACCTTTATATATGTTCTTAAATGTTTTTTTAATACTTTCTAAAAAAAAAACTATATATATTTTCTTGACAAAACATTATTAGTAGTTTCTAAAAAAATGATAATTCCTAAATAAATTTATAAGGTTTTTCTAAATAAATAAATACATGTTATTTCTAATTAAGAGTACGTTTCTTAAATGATTTCTCTTAGATTAATCTTGATCATGACCAACCTAATCGTACTTTCTATTTCTTTGACGAATTCGGACATCTGCATACCAGCCATAGCAAATTGGACGTTCTGAACACAAATGGTATTGTCGATTTCAAACAGCTAAGGACCCCAGGCGAGTACAGTTTATTGTCTGCATTTCGATATTGATTTTTACTATATTTCACTGGTTGGCCATTGGTTATGTGATTATTTTCTGTTATAAATTGTTGAGTCAGGAATGAGAAGTACCAAAGATATGTGATCTGACCATAGCCCGTGTTAGACATTGTAGCCCGTGTTTATTTTCTGCAAGTAGTGTAGCCCGTGTTTATTTTCTGCACGTAGTGTAGCCCGTGTTTATTTTCTGCAAGTAGTGTAGCCCGTGTTTATTTTCTGCAAGTAGTGTAGCCCGTGTTTATTTTCTGCACGTAGTGTAGTCCGTGTTTATTTTCTGCAAGTAGACATTGTAGCCCGTGTTTATTTTTCATGCAAGTAGACCTCGTAGACCGTGCAGTGTAGTACCCCAGACCGATCACATATCAAAGGTACTTCTAACAGTTGGGGAAAGTATTTTTGTGTCGAGTTATTGCTATTGGTTTTCCGTATTTACTGTTTATTTTCAAAACTTATGATTGATGTCTAACCTTTGTTTTATAGTCATTTTTTTATTTGAAATTGCATTCAGTGAATTGTGCTCGTTCCATTCCTGACTGGAAACTAACATTTTTAGGTTAGCCGTGGATTCACTTAGCTTGGAGAGTGACGGGAATACTTGCAGACAAAAGCCTAGAGACTAGCTAGATAGTTGAGTTATAGTCATTTATTTATTTGTACAGGTTTATATTTTTCTACAAATATAAAACTTGTGATCATTGTAAGTTAAATTAATTATGTGAATGAGCATTGTTTGTGATTTTGATCTTCATGGCCGTGACAGCGTTCTACCGCCGACACTGCGGCGTAGGCTGGCTTGGACACGTCTCGTATCCGTTAAAAAAAAGGGTACGGGTCGTGACAAGTTTTTGTGGTGGCCCATGCAGGTCCGTCTTCGCAAATTGTGCGAACTCGTAGTAGTACCATATTATTTGTAGTGCTGCGAGCCTGCGACTAGGAAATGCTCATTCACAACTAGGAGTAAGTCAAATTTAGGAGAATGGTCAGGACTAGGAGTCCCTATTATAGTGTGACCGATTGGGTAGTTAATGTTGTTTCATAGGTCTCATTGAATTTCTAAAAACTCTGTTAGATGACTTTCATACAAGGTGGTACTATTGTAATTTGATACGAAGGTATATCCTAAGGTAGATAGATTTGTAAGTCTAATTTTTTGACTTTTGAAAATTTTCTACTTATTTTATTTTAGTTTTAAGTATTTTCTAGTCAGAGAATAACTTCCATTTCTATTTCTATTTTAAGTATTTTGGAAGAAAGGAGATTGCCAAATTTTAGAAGAGAATTTTTCCTAGGATTAATTGATTATTATCAAGTGTTATGTTTAGATTTAAATTTTTGCTATATTATGTTAGAGGATATTGCATTATGATAAATGTACATCTATAAATATTTGAATTACTCTTAACAATATTTTGATAATTGAATCTATTTTAAAGATTAGTTAATAATATAGGATAATATTTATGACTGATTTGGAATAAGGTTGGATCAAACCCAATTTAAATTCATGGGAGGATTTGTTTCATAGATTTGATCCTTCCTATTCGGGGCTTCCCATCTCCTATATATAGCACCCAGTTTTCCAAATGAGGATAATTTTAAAATTTTGTGTTTATAATTATTTTAATAATAATATTTAATTCATGATATGATTTTTGGTGATTTTAAATTATTTAAATCAATGACTTGTGGTTTTGACGTTTTGCTAGTGAAACCCTAGAGACTGTTTGACCTAGAGCCTAACCATGTGATTATGATATTTTAATATCATTTTTGGCCTAAGAATATTTTTGTATTTGACCTCTTTGAATTATTTTGATATTATTTTATTATTTATGATATTGTTTTGGGGTTATTTAAGTCGGGTTCGAATTTTATCTCAATCCGACTTGTAATGGGGACCCGGGGTAACTTAGACTCTAGTTGGACCCATGCATTAGTTAGCCATGGCCCACATTTTAATTAGTCATGTTAGAAAGATTAGTCATATTCCTAATTATTAGGTTAACCATTTAGAGTTTTTTTATTTGACCTTTTTACCCCCAAACCCTAACCAAAAATTGTTTTAAACACTTGTAACTAAGGGAGGGGCAAACTTGTAATATTCAATGAGGGGGGATATAACCATTGTGGCAGGCCCTAATAGGACTCCCATCTCATTTCCTTTTTTTGAGAAGTCTTCTTCCCCAAGTGCTCTCAAGCTCTCCCAAGGAAGAAGCCTTTCTCCTTGGATTTTCTCTCATTTAGGTAATATTTTCTTCTCTTTTATTTCTCCATTTTGCATTTAGGAAGGTTTTAACCATAGGAATGACCTTCATTGTTGTGTCCCTATTTTGTGTCCTCTTGTGTCCATTATGTGTCCTTTAGGGATTTCTATTGTATTATTGTTGTGTCTTGCGTTCATGGGGAAAACTCCCAAACTTGAACACACTTTATATTTAAAATATTGAATAAATGAATTAATTCATATTAAATATCAGATTTGAATATGTAGAGATGTGTTCTTGAGTACATTATATTTTATTCATGTATCTCTTATAGATGTGTTCATATATATATATATATATATATATATATATATATATATATATATATATATATATATATATATATATATATATATATATATATATATATATATATATATATATATATATTGTAATGAGAGTGTATCTATATTTATATATGTAATAAATGGTTCATGATGATTATATAATCAAGTTTGTGAGTGTGGTTCCTCATATTATTATTGATATTATTGTTGTGGATAATTAGGATATATATTGTGTATTCTTTTGGCTCAAACTATCTAAATCCGTCATGATTTTTATCCACGTTTTTAATTTCAGCCCTAACTTAGAAATGTCATAACTTCTAGCTCAAAGCTGGGTTTAATCTTCCGTTTTTATAAAAGAAGCGTATTGAAGTTAGCTTTCCAAAAACATGTATTAATAGGCCTAATTCTTTCTGTAACTTTCTGGAGAATTATTTGAGTGTCAGATGTACGAAAGACAAACGCGTTCTCGGTGTTTTTGCGATTTCGGGAGTTTCCGGAAACGAAAATGCGATCCGTTTGAAGTTTTGGAAAGCTAACACATAGATCTATAACATAATTTAATTCTAGATTTTAATTCATGATGAGATGGTACAGTATTGATTATTAGTAGGAGTTACTATTCGGCATATACATTTTGTGCACCCTTGTGTGTAATATAATGTTCTATTTGATTTTGACCCATGTTAATGTATATACATTATGTAATTAAATAGAGAATGCAAGCATGAGTAAATGTTTAAATAAATGATATATGAGGTGTAAGTATCCTATCTAATGTAAGCATGCATAAGTATGGCTTGTAATGAATATGTAGGTTCCATAATATGTAATATATGGTACATATAGTGGTACAAGAGAATAAATGAATGATGAATGAATGCAAGCATGAATGTAATATAATAATAGATGTAATATATGCAATATAACAGTTAATGAGATGTAATGTTCTATGTTAACACAAATCCTATATTACCTCATGTACCCCTTACACTATGTTGACACTATCACACTTGACACTTTGTTCACTTACACTTTGATACTCTTTGATATGTATACACTATGTATGCCCATTTAACCCTCACTTGTCCCTTTGTCATGTTCACATACACACACATAGCCTCTTAAATAAGTATTTATGAATATAGTTAACTTAGCTATGTATGTATATTATATATATGTTAGCATATTGTGTTGTAATATATAAGTTTATATAACCATTTGAAATACCATAATTATAGACCTAATGTTGAATACCAATATATGCATGTGTATATATGTGTAGACATATATAGCTTAAAGTAATAGATTACCTAGTGTATATCCAATGTGAATTCTTGCCTATTTGAGTATTGAATAATTGCATGCTATATAGAGTTGGGTGTATGTTGGCTTGTATAGCCTTGTATTGATGTGTGCTTGCTAGGATAGTCTTGGTTAGGCCTAGTAAGACTTGTTGGGTTAGGACATGACCTAGTTTGACTAGTGCAGTTGACCAGAGTTGACCAAGGGTTGACTTTGGCCTAGTTTGACCTAGATTCATGTATAATGCATTGTAGTGCTTTATATTACCCTTTTGGACATGTTGTGACTTGTGCTGTTCTAATTAGGAGCCAGACACCTCTCATCGGACAGTATCTTTACCTTGGACATTCAGATATCAGACGAGTACATTCTCTGATCATTTCATATCCTGCTTAGAATTATTTTCTACATTAAATTACTTTACTTGTACTATCACGTTGGTCACACGGGTTGGTACTATACGGATTCCTTCTTGAGATGTTATCCTTAGGGAGCATCGGGTACTACATGTTCTGTGCGTTTCACTTACATGTCGTTTCACTATGCTTCACAGGTTCTTCGATCACTTGTGACATATACTCTTATGATCACAGAGTCTCCTAGAATCCCCATTTTTGGGACTACTATGTATCACCCTTCGGGGGCTTACCACCCTTCGGGGGCTTATCACCTTTCGGAGGCTTGTCACCCTTTGGGGGCATATCACCCTTTGGAGGCTTATCACCTTTCAGAGGCTTATCTTCCTTCGGGGGCTGTTATATAGTATCATAACATAACCTGTTTGGATCCTTGTATACTGATTGGGAGTACGGAAGAGTAGAAGTAGACATGTGAATAATACCCAAGTAGTATCTTATCTGAATCTCCTCCATAGTGTCTAATCAGAATCTCCTATTCCATTTACATGTCTATATTGTACTCTGACTCACTAGCCACTGTTAGTTCTCTATGTATAGTAGATATTTCTATTACAACTCTCTCTCTGTTTATATCACTACCAAAATATATCGTTTTAGCGACGCCTAAAAACGTCGCTAAAACAACAAAATACGTCGCTAAATATAATTACCGACGTATTTACCGACGTTTAGGCCTTGTCGCTTTTTTCTTAGTCGCTGATCTTTTAAACGTCGCCGAACGTCGCAAGTACCGACAATCAGCGACGTATTGATACGTCGGTATTTTACCGACGTCTTCTGTCGTTTCGTCGGTACAGTAGCGACGTGGCTAAAGTCGCTACACGTCGGTCTCCGTCCTGGGATTATTACCGACGTTTTACCGACGGTTTTCGACGTATAAGTATCTCCGACGTATCATGACGTCGGTAAACGTCGGTACTCTTGATCATTTTCTTTGCAGCTTTTCTGTCGGTAAACGTCGCAAAGTACGTCGCAAGACGTCAATAATCGTCGGTAAACGTCGGTAGCCTGGATATTTTTTGCAGCTTTACCGTCGGTAAACGTCACAAAGTTGCGTCGGTAGACGCCGGTAATCGTCGGTAAACGTCGATAAATTTGCAAAAAAAATAAAAAAAATAAAACACAGAATGTCCTTTTCTCCCTGCAGTTTAAAAAAATAACCATAAACACAGAATGTCCTTCAGGCAGAGTATCATATACATTAGCAGCTATTCAAAAAGCTGCAGTGAATCCATAAATGGAAGAACTCCATTCTGCTCTAATCATAAACTGTAATGTATCATATCTAGCATGCTTCAACATCCCAAAATATGCAAGAACATACCCACAGAGAACCGACAAATATCTAAGTCACAAACGTATGATGATACAACCAAATAACCAAAGTCTACACACAACCAACAAATAGAATAGGATCCAACAAATAGGATCCAAACATCCAAGTCTAAACAACCAACAAATATCCAAGTCACAAACATACGATGATACAAACACAAACAAACAGTCACAAATGATCAAACAAACACAAACAAATAGTCCTAACTAGGACTACTACTGATCTGGTGCAGGAGGGGCACCGCCCTGACGAAGGCGTAAAAACTCCTCATACTCCGCAAGTGAAATCGATACAGATGGAGCGCCAGTCGGTGGAGTCGGTGTCGAAGAAGAAGGCGGTAGAGGCGGCGGAGTCGACGACGATGAAGGCGCACCCAGAGTACCAGCATGCTCCAACGCTGTAAGTCGCTGGTTGTATGAATCCATGATAGATAACATTCTACCACTGCTCTGGACCATCGAATCCTGCGCCAATCTCACCCTCTCGGCCATGGTCACCTGTCCTGTCTGCAACTCCGTCACCGTGCGCTCTAACCCTCCAACGGCGCGCTCTGTCCTCTCAGTCGTCTCCCTGAGGTCCATAATGCCGCGGTCGAGCGCATCCAATCGTGCTAGCAGCGCAGGATCGTCCGTAGGATGCTGAGACTGCTGCTCGATCTGTCGTAGCAGGTCGTCACGGAGAGACTCCATCATCTGGTGGACTCGGGCAGACTCCTGGGACGGCTGTGGACCATGCACACTAGCAGGAGATGTCCTAGAGGACTGGGTCGCAACTAGGGCGCCATAGGATCCCGTACCGTAGTACGTACCCCTACGGAGGCCACCAGCGGCGGTCATCCACAGCTCGTCCTCCGACGGAGCTTGAGTGGGCTGCGAGGAAGTACCGGCCTCTCCTGCATCAGGTGCACTAGCAGCCGCCCGTTCCCGCAGCCTCTTATACTCGGCCTAGAAAGTATGGATAGTACTCTATGATTTCTAATTTCTAATTAATGTACTTATTTTTACTAACTTCATGAATATTTATTTGCATCATATTTACTAAGTTATATTAAAATGGACACGAAGTATTAAATTAAGATAACGTATTGTAATACTTACATAGGTCTGCTCGGCCCTCTCGTCAATAAGGACTCCGCCCTTCCGATGGGTGGCCAGAAAGACGGTCACCATGTCGGCGTTACCGACC
This sequence comes from Iris pallida, assembly GCA_029216955.1. NCBI lineage: Eukaryota > Viridiplantae > Streptophyta > Magnoliopsida > Asparagales > Iridaceae > Iris > Iris pallida. The sequence goes on along the minus strand of JANAVB010016598.1, from coordinate 5,902,478 downwards.
TTCCTTACCTGTAATTAAATATATTATCTTAGTAATAATTTATCGGATTTGTATTAAAATAATATTTCTAAAAGAGAAAGACATACCAGACGACGGAAATGTTCCGTCATCGGAATCGACCCACCGCACCACTTCGAGGCATGTTGCCTAGCCGCCTTAGCCTTCTCCGACTTCTCCTTGTACCTTGGCTCATTGAATCGAGCCTTCATCGCATTCCACTGATCGGGGGTGATCCAACCTTGGATCGGCTTTCCGGCACGATCACGATCCTTCTGATCGTTGATAGAGTCGCGGATCAGCTTGGCAGCGACGGAAGGAAACATCCCCTCGATCTGCTCGGCCCGGTGCGGCGGATAGTAAAACATATCCTAGAACAGTACGAAACCAAATATTTATCAGTTATATATAATATGCATAAATTAAATGATTCATGTTAAAAACAAATCTATTTTAACCTTGAAGCGCGTAAACCAGAAGTTCTTCCTTTCGTCTGGAGCATCAGAGTAGTTAATCCAGGGACCACCATAATTATGCCTCAGCATATCGCCTAGGCGTCTCTGTACCCCTGAAGGACGATATCTATACATACATATTATATTCATGAAAAAGTTAATTTATGATAAAAACAGAAAGAAAGAAAAAATAATAAACCAAAATACCTACTTTGTACCGTCGGCCCAGATCTCCGTCCTCCCCTCCTCCGGAGGTGCGCACGCATCATCTTCATGATGCTGGTCGGCCGTCGGCGCATCCTCCTCGGCCATCTGCTCATCCGTCTCCATCGTCGTATCAACATCAGGAACGCTAGACGGGGGAGCCCTCTCAACAGGTCTGGAACTACTCGTCCCAGGAGATATGCCACGTGACGTCGTCCCAACCGGCCCAGCTACTGTCCGATATGGAGGAGTAATCGGCGACGAGGATCCAGAGCCGGTACCAATAGGAGGTACCGAAGGCAAACTCCGTCCCCTAGCAGTACCTGTAGGAAGTACCGGATGATCCCGACCTCCTCGTGGCCCTCGCAAATGTCCGCGACGACCTGCCATACCTGATAACAGCATATGATAGTACAAGATATAATAGAGACTAGAAATATGACAGTACAACAAATAATAGAGACTAGAAATATGACAGTACAACAAATAATAGAGACTAGAAATATGACAGTACAACAAAGATAATAACCAAGGTAACATATGATGATACATTCTACAATAAACATCTAAGTCCAGATAATATCTCTCTCAATCATCTTCAGAATAATCATCTTGTTCGTCTTCCTCGACCTCATCTTCCTCTTCCTCCTCATCTTCACTTTCGTCTTCACCTTCGTCGGCTTCGCCTTCCTCTTCGGATAATTCTACATCTTCTACATTATGTGTCGTGTAATGCGTAACTTCCGTGGAGTCCACATCGACAATATTGGTTACAGGAGGTAGCTCGTCCTCCTGGTAAGCTTTTTCATCAACATCAAAAGTATCTCTAGCTTTAGTCTTGCATACTGCCCACCAGTCAGACTTCGTTGCTCCCCGTCTCGGATAAGCTGTAAAATACACGAGCTGAGCCTGAGTTGCTAGGACAAACGGTTCGTAGCCTTGATATCTACGCTTGTAGTTTATATCCACAAGACCATGCTTGTCAATTTTCCAGCCTTGATTTTCAATCGGATCGAACCATTCACACTTGAACAACACGATATTTGCAGGTTCTCTGCCATAATTATATGACAACTCCACAATCTCTCGCAAGATGCCAAAAAAATCATTTCCTGGATCGACGTCTTTGTAGTTCGAAGACTTGATACACAAACAACTGTTCTTCGTGGAATCAAGATCCAGGAAGCTGTCTCTGATCGGAGCATTTGTCGACTTGAACCGAAAGCCATTGACACAATAACTTGGCCATGTTTTAACAAAAGTAATTGGTCCCTTGGCAAGAGTTCTAATTAATTCAATCTCGGGTGAAATTAGACGATCGACCTGAATATCAAAGAAGAGATAATAAGTTATTTATTGCGCAGTTGCATTAGAAGAGGCCAGTAAATATTACCGAACTGCTTACATATTCGCTCAACCAAGAAGGAAAATGACGTCTCATTTCTTGTTCTAATGCTTCGTCTGTTAGGTAGGGTCTAACCAGCCTCAACTCATCATTATATGTGCTGGAAAACAACGAAGCATTAGAACGATTAGTACAATAATATTAGCTTATACTATTACATTGAGATGACGTAAACTCATCATTCCTTACTTACCCTTCTAGCTTCTCCACTTCATCCTCGTCGCAATTGAGTAATACATACAACTGAGCAGCCCTTAGCTCTTCGTCATTCAAATATCTCTTCTTCATTTTTCCCGAAGGCTTTCCGGACGCATTGAATACTTTCAGTATTCCATCATTAAATTCTTGATATCCGTCGTCGTTTCTCGGAGCCCTCGTTCTATTCGTAGCAACATGAGGTTTGAAATAGGAGGAGCAGAAATTTGTAATCTCCTCGAGAATATAGGCTTCACAAAGGTCCACCAACACGTGCCTCGTAGGAAAGATGAATCGGCAAATGCTCCATAGAGTCGAAGAATCCAGGAGGAAACACCCTCTCTAGCTTGCACAGTGTTACCGCAATGTCCTTCTCTTGCTTTTCTAGACGATCAACGAGCAATTTCTTAGAACAAAGGTCCCTGAAGAATATGCTAAGCTCCGTCAATGGATCCCAAACTGCCTGCGGTAAGAATTCCCGAAATGCAATCGGAATTAACCGCTCCATGAATACGTGACAATCATGGCTCTTCATACCTGTCAGTTTGTTCTCCTTGAGGTCGACGCATCTTCTCAAGTTTGAAACATACCCATCTGGAAATTTCAGACCTTGAATCCACCTACGAAGCCTCACTTTATCCTCCTTCTCCAGTGAGAAAATTGCCTTAGGCTGCTTCAACTTTCCATTCCCGTCCTCTATCAAATGCAATGCAGGACGTCTACATATTTCTTTCAAGTCCAATCTAGCCTTAGGATTGTCTTTCGTCTTCCCCTTTACGTCCATTACAGTATTAATTATGTTGTCAAACACATTCTTCTCAATATGCATGACATCAAGGTTATGTCTAATCAGATTGGTGCTCCAGTATGGCAGATCCCAGAATATACTCCTCTTCGTCCAGTTATGAGTGCGACCAAATCCGTCACACTTGTAGCCCGTAGCAGGCTGCTCAATAGCACTTGGTAAATCTCTAACCTCCTCCCATATCGTGGCTCCGCACCACCTTGTCGGTGGATCACCCTTCTCCACAACGCCAGCACGAAAAGCATTCTTGTTCCTCCGGTACGGATGATCCTTCGGCAGGAATCGTCGATGACAATCGAAGAAGCACGGTTTGCCTCCGTGTTTCAAACGGAAAGCCTTAGTGTCGTCCATGCAACACGGACATGAAAGACGACCATGCGTGCTCCATCCAGATAACATTCCATAGGCCGGAAAGTCGTTGATGGTCCACATAAGTGCTGCCCGCATCTGGAAATTTTGTTTTCTAGATACATCGTACGTGTTGGAACCTACTTCCCACAGCTGATTCAACTCATCAATCAATGGTTGTAAATAAACATCAATGTTCCTTTTCGGATTGTTCGGACCTGGGATAATAACGGTGAGGAACATATATGGAGTCTTCATGCACATCCAAGGCGGTAGATTATACGGGGTGACGATCACAGGCCAACACGAATACTGGGATCCTGAAAGTCCGAATGGGGTAAAACCGTCAGAGCAGAGACCCAATCTAACATTACGCGGATCAGAAGCAAAATCTGGATACTCTCGATCAAAGTGCTTCCATGCTTCTCCATCAGATGGGTGATCCAACACTCCTTCGGTATGTTCCCGCTTATGCCAACTCATGTTTTCTGCAGTTTCCTTCACCATAAACAACCGCTGCAAACGCGGCGTCAACGGCAAGTAGTGCATCGAAGAGGTAGGCTTCCTGGTACCGACAGACTTTCCTTTACCACAGGCCTTGTAGCGATCGACACCACAAAATCTGCAGGCGTCTTCATCCTTGTCGTCTTTGTAGTACAACATGCACCCGTTGCGACAGGCATCGATTTTTTCATATCCCATCCAGAGCGATCTAACCATCCTCTTAGACCGGTAAAAGTCTTTAGGCAACTTCGCACCCTCAGGCAATATTTCTATAAGCAACTCCATAATACGGTTGTAGCAATCTTGCGACATGTTAAAATCGGACTTGATGCTCAACAATCTTGTAACCACCTCCAACGGTGAATGATCCTCACAACCAGGATATAATAGAGTCCTTGCATTCTCCAGCAACTCCATGAACTGTGCAGCATCGGGGTTCGGTGCCTCCTCAGGTGCATCATGATCATCCGGATCGAAACTAGGCCCGGCCGCGTCAAAAACCATGTTCACCAACCCATCGTCGTAAGGAGCGTTGTTGTGGACATCAACATAAGGCTCGTACTCCGATGCTAAAGACACAAGTTCTCCGTGCTCGCTCCACTGATAGTAATTCGGCGTGAAACCCTTCGAGTACAAATGATACGTGACATCCACTTCTGGATGATATTTCAAGTTACGACATCTCACACACGGACACTTAATTTTGGTACCGTCCATGTACTGAGGGAACGCCTTGGCAAACTGCAGGAACTGGTGTACACCCTCTATGAATTCATCCCGCACACCGCACATGTCATCAGGATGACGGTTGTACATCCAAGTACGATTCCGCAGATAGTAATTCAGCTCCATAATTCTGTAAGATAGATACATCAAGGTAGTGAATGATATGCAAGTGTCAAAGCTTTTCCGATGGATTGCATTTATCTTTTCATCCATTCATTCATGCATTGTATTTATCTTTTCAGTTTTGCATATCATTACCTACTATTATACATGCATACTTTATATATACATCAAGGTAGTAATACTAGTTGATGTTCTGAAAAGGAGAGTGCGATGTCTAGTAGAGGATTCTTTTTTTTGAGGAGCTGTCATATCATGGAAGTCAATATAAAATAAAAGAAGTATACATGCAATTCTATATGATTCCTAGGCCAATCAAGGTCAAAGTCAACTATTGGTCAACTCGATCAACAATCTAGTAAAATGAATGAATATTAAGGCAGTTTATTTCGTAAGTAGTAATTCATATCCATATCCAATTGAGGATAATTCTGTAAGATAGATAGATGCACATTGCAGTCAGTGAATGAATATTAAGGCAGTTTAGATATGGGTGCGCAATTTAGATAGAGGTCAGTAGAGAGCGACAGTTTAGAGAAAACTGAGATTATTGGTGAGGTATAATTGTACTTGTAGGAGTACACGACACCAACTGTCCAATATCGACCCTTTGGGTCTACAAGAGTTACTTCACTCAGTTTGTCAAGACAAGTAAAACTTTTTAAATTAATACCCAATATCGACCCTTTGGCCTGTGCTTGAGCAGTATCCTAACTCAAACTATCTATCCTAACTAATAAATTAATATCCTACTTTAACATCTACTAACTCTCATATTCCTTCTAACATAAACTAATATCCTAATCTTAACTAACCCTTTAACTGAAACTAATATCTAAATAATGCTAATCATGAACTAACACCCTAACCTGGAAGTCCACACTGCTTAAGCACAGGCCATAGGCCAAGTTATAAGGCAAAATGCAGGCAACTGCCTGTAGCTACAAGGCAAAACCAAATGTTGACGGTATATATACCGTCAACATTTAAAAAGTTTACTTGTCTTGACAAACTGAGTGAAGTAACTCTTATAGGCCCAAAAGGTACTCTATACACTCTTACTTATACAAGCCTTTTGAGGCAATCAGCGTTATACTAGATTTCCGAAAAAAATCTATAACTCTGATAGGCCCAAAAGGCTTGGCATAAGTAAATTTAATTTCTAAAGAATGGCTCAAAACACTGTACCAATCATACCTATATTTCTAAGATACTCTATATACTCTAGGTACTAGGACTGAACTAACTCTCTAACACTCTAATGATACTCACTCACATATACCCACTCTTACTTAGGAATACTAAGATCTGACACATACTGATAATCACACACACACTAACACTCTCATTAAGGCAGAGTCATGGGAGAGGTCAAAATTATGGAAGAAAAGAAAGAAGAAGGATTCAGAAAAGAGAATAGCAGGGAGTTTCTCTCCTCTAGACCCTCAATTTATAGGTACAGGCTAGAGCACTGTCAGCCATAGATGATGTTCTGATTTTCAAAAAATCATACGTCGGTGACACTTCAATTGAAAGCGATGAATCATGCTAGGTATCGTGAAGTATACCAATTCTTAACGTCGGTGACACTTCAATTGAAGTCGATGAATCATACGTCGGTGACACTTCAATTGAAACCAGAACTTACAAGTCTTAGTCTTGGGTTCTTAGTGACCATCTTTCTAGAGTTGTTACTTGGTCAAGAGGATCTTATTTTAATTATCCTATTTTTTGATGGGCTCATCTTTGGACTAATAGGATATGTTCCCAAATGTTGATCCTCAAAATCATGCTAGGTATCGTGAAGTATACCAATTCTTAACGTTGTTGTTATTATTATTATTATTATTATTATTATTATTATTATTATTATTATTATTATTATTATTATTATTATTCACATACGCACCGACACTCTAAACAGTTACTAACACTCCGACCTGAAAACTACCCTAGTGGTGATCACCAAGTATGTTTTATTTTCTTGTAGTGGTGTTTGTGCGTGTCGTGTGTTTCATGTCTGTGTGTGTGCATGTCGTGTATGTCGTATCGTGTCTGTGTCAGCACGTCAGGAGGAGGGAGTTAGGGTTAGGGTTTACCTGCGTTGGTCGGGGTCGGGTCGGGGTCGCCGGGACTGGAGCAGCGGTGGATACGGGTTGGCGTCGGAGTCGGGTCGGTGTCGACGAGGATAATCAACGGTGGAGGGGGGACGCCGGAGAAACGGGGGTCGCCGCAGGGAAGGGGGTAGCCGGAGGGAGGGGTCGCCGGAGGGAGGGGGTCCCTGGAGAGGAGAGAAAAAGGGGGAGAGAAATTTGGGAAGCGGGAGATTGAAAATTTTAGGTGAAAGAAAATAAATGATCGATCGGGTGGAACCCTATATGAAACATTTTAGCGACGTCCACAAAGGACGTCACTAAACGTCGCTATTCAATAAAAAACTGGCGACGTCCCTAATGTGGAGTCGCAAAATGTCGCTGAGTTAAACAAAACAGCGACGTTTTGTGACTAGACCGCGACATCAGCTTTCCAAAGCATAATGTGTGGCGCTAACGGTCGCTAAACATCGCTGATAGTGACGTTCAGCGACGTTTTTATAAAACGTCGCTAAATTCACAAATATTACCGACGTATATGACTTGCGTCGCTAAATTCGTCGCCAATACGACTTATTTTGGTAGTGTATACTGCATTTCTTTCAGTACCTGTATCTTACTTTACTGCATGATTATATTTTCTAACCTGCTATGATCTGTTGAGATGTACTGTACTCGCTCCAGTCCTGACTGGACCTGTTGATAAATTTTACAGATAGCTTGGAGGTTGCCTGCTAGCCTAGAGGAGACACTTTAGAGGTTGTTTAGATAGTTATTTCATTTGTCTGGAGTTGTATTTACTTTGTGGATTACTGTATTGAGTTTTGAGATGTATTCTGAGTTTGTATCTTAGACACTTATACTTCTATCTGTTGTATCTCTTTTCGATTTTATATTTTATCTATCTTCCTTCATGCTCTACCTTAGATGTGATTGAGTTTACATTCTGCTATGTCACCCCCATTCGGGAAGTATAAACTGTTTAGTCTTATACTGTTAGATGCATTGAGACCTAGGACATCGTTCTACCGCCGACACTGCGGCGTAGGCTGGGCGTTGTTACGTTCTCGTACCCAAACAGTGGGTGCGGGTCGTGACACGTTTTTAGTGGTGGCCCATGCAGGTCGAGATTCGCATTAGTGTAATTTCGTAGTAGCGCAACGACTTAGTTGTACTACTACAAGCCTGCTATAGGATATATAAATTAAGATGTTAGGATGAGAGGATACTCAATCACTGTTTGGATTCCTTGAGAGATTCCTGGGATGACCCTTGAGAATCTCATTTTGAATTCCGATTTAAACTCCTTTTCCTTGTTTTCATTCACCTTTTTCCTTGATTTGAATTTGATTTTGTGGATTCATTGTAGAACTTTGAATCCTGATATTAGTTGATGATTTTGATAAAATTTTGTAGTTGTTGATTTAATTTTGTATTTAGATTAATATTTTCAAATCCAAGGTACTCAATCACACTTAGGATTCTTTGAGAGATTTCTGGGACGACCCCTGAGAAACTCATTTTGAACTTCAATTGGAATTCCTTTTCCTCTTGTTTGGATTCACCCTCATTCATTGCTATTGAATTTAAGCTTGATGGGTTCCTCTCGTTTGAACCGATGAGAAGGAACATATCTTTATTATTCTTTCTCGCCATTATTCCCTTGCATTCTTATTTACCACTTATCTTAAACTCTGTCTCATTACATTAATTACCCATATCTTGTCGTCTCTACCAGATGTACTTCGAAACCCTTGAATCTTCGTATCTTTTGCATGGAGAAGGCTAAGGAATTGACTTAAATTATGTAGCTCAGAGAAGACGTAACTGGTTATTTTATGATGATCTAAAGGAAATCAAATGTGAAGTGTTCCATATGGAAACTTGAGATAGAAATGTGGTAAAGGTCTCAAATTGAATAAAGAGATGTATACTGCCAATCTGGAAACAATTATATTTAGAGAAATTTTGGGGTTATGAGTTAGTTTATAGGTGTATTCAAAACTAATGAGGATATCAGAGGTCAACCTAGTTTTGAGAACTTAGAAAAATCTTGGTTATTGATTCTGGGGAAAACTTTTACTCTGAGACTATGTAGAAGGTTAGTAATGGAAAAGAGAAGTTAATTGTGTTTAATAAGGATATTAAACAAGATGTTGCGAGGAAATGACTAGGGATAGAGAGAGCACAAAGTTATGGAAGTTTAGAGATTGTTGTGAAATATTTTTAGGAGAATAATATTCAAGGGTGTATGTCGAAGAAAATACGGAAGTTGATTTTATGATGAAAGATAAGTTTTGTAAGGCCTAGAGATTTAAATTAAATAATACGAGGAGAACAATTTGAACAAGTTCAAGGAATTCGTAAACGGGATTTAGAGGTTTTTGGTCAAATTTAAGACAATGTGAAAGAACTTGGAAATTTAAATAAATGGTTAATATTGATTCCTAAATGTGAGGGTTGTGCTTCAAGAGTGATGTTTGAAAATTGTGAATTGCCTACGGTAGTCATGGTAAGGGTTTAAGTAAAGGTTAAATTTTTATATGGCGACTGGTGAGATAAAGATATGATTGGCAAGTTATGACCAGATGAACTTAAGGGTATCACAAGCAGATGACTAACTCGATCTTCATTATTTTTGTGCATTAATTACCACCTCTTGAACTCCCACTTTCTAATTGAGATCCTTTGACGTTCCTTATCGTGACTTTGATATTCGAAATGTAATACTAGTTGTTACCCTCCAACAAATCTTATATGCAAGACCTAGACGAGCTCACCTTCGTGTAGGTATATCATGTCCCACTAAAACCCATATTCTTGTACTCTATTTTCTTGATATGATTTTCTGGTCAACTGGATAAACTGTAACCTCTACCATTATACTAAATTTCTTCTTATTTCAATTAAAAATCCAGCCTTGACTCAATTCTTTCGACCCGACATGTGATGGTGTTCTGCTTGTTTCCTTAGATGCTTAACCTTATACCTTATCTGATTACTTGACCCGTTGGTTAAGAAACTTGGACTATGTAATTCCTTTCATCATTACCACCCTTATATCTTGTGCTGCTAAATTAGCCTTAGTTTTGCAAGCTTATCTATTTTCGAGCATGGTCATGACATATTTTATTGGATGGTCACCCACTAACATATTGTCTAATCAGAACCGGTACATGATGGTCTAATCAACCTATTGTACTTTGGTTCGCTTTTTCATGTATCAATCTACGAGAATGAAGACATAGTTAAACTTGACCCTAGAGTCTCATTCGCAACAGCCTTGACAATTGTCCTTGAAATCTTTTTATCGCCTATGAACCTCGTATTCGTACTCAGTCGAATTAAATTTAATCATGACTTGAACCTCCATCATTGGATGCTCGTGCTCATACTTTGATTTCATTGATTTTCCTTCTTGTCCAAATCTCGTTTTATCTCGAAATTGATCAACTTAGATCGTGTAAAGACAAAAATCTATTTGTGATTTGTTGTGCCTAAATTTTTAATTTTTGCCATTTTATGGAATAGTAACCTTTTAATAATTACTTAGTTGCTTGTTGATGACCAATTTTTATATAGGATGGTAGACAGTCCTACAACCTTGATGATTGTTGTTCCCTTACCTTCCCAATTAGGACACCCTAGATTGTTTATGTGTTGATACCATAGTACTGTTTTGACCTAAAATGAATAATGCACCAAGATGAGACTTCCAACTGCTACGGTATGTCCTGACCTTGTATACTATTCCTTCAAATTGCATGATTTAGATAAAAAAAATTTAGACCTTGATTGTTGGAAAATAAGGATGTCACTCCATTAGTATCAATTGTAGATATATATGGGTTATTCCTTGATGTGGAGATGTGTGTCTATAAATATGTAGCTTAGGAGATTTAGGAGAGATTATAGTATCAGCCTTGATAGGATGTACTAGTCTTTTGGTGAGTATAAATGTGTTATGAGAGATAGGGGCCTATATGTCTTAGTAATGCATCATTCCTATGGTAATTGAATGTATTAATAGATGGTTAATAGGAAGATAATAGTTTGAGCATACCTATAGCCTATGATCAGTTCCTTTTCATCCTTAGTTAAGACCACTTTAAAATAGGTTCAGTCCCTTGGATATAGGTTCCAGTCCATATTTTATTGAAGTTCCATTACCGTCGTACAGCAGAGCAGTATTGGAGGTATTCCTAGATTGACACTTTTTAGATGTCCGTTTATTATTCCAGTGTTAGGAAGTGTTACCTTAGATATTGGGTAGGTTAGAGGCTCTAGAAGGAGTACTATCAATCTTAAATTTCGAGGACGAAATTTTTTCTAAGGTGGATAGAGTTGTAGCACCCAGTTTTCCAAATGAGGGTAATTTTGAAATATAATATTTATAATTATTTTAATAATGATATTTAATTCATGATATGATTTTTGGTAATTTTAAATCATTTTAAAATTATTTAAATCAATGACTTACGGTTTTGACGTTTTGCTAGTGAAACCCTAGAGACTGTTTGACCTAGAGCCTAACCATGTGATTATGATATTTTAATGTCATTTTTGGCCTAAGAATATTTTTGCATTTGACCTCTTTAAATTATTTTGATATTATTTTATTATTTATGATATCGTTTTGGGGTTATTTAAGTCGGGTTCGAATTTCATCTCAATCCGACTTGTAATGGGGACCCGGGGTAACTTAGACTCTAGTTGGACCCATGCATTAGTTAGCCATGGCCCACATTTTAATTAGTCATGTTAGAAAGATTAGTCATATTCCTAATTATTAGGTTAACCATTTAGAGTTTTTTTATTTGACCTTTTTACCCCCAAACCCTAACCAAAAATTATTTTAAACACTTGTAACTAAGGGAGGGGCAAACTTGTAATATTCAATGAGGGAGGATATAACCATTGTGGCCGGCCCTAATAGGACTCCCATCTCATTTCCTTTCTTTGAGAAGTCTTCTTTCCCAAGTGCTCTCAAGCTCTCCCAAGGAAGACGCCTTTCTCCTTGGATTTTCTCTCCTTTAGGTAATATTTTCTTCTCTTTTATTTCTCTATTTTACATTTAGGAAGGTTTTAACCATAGGAATGATCTCCATTGTTGTATCCCTATTTTGTGTCCTCTTGTGTCCCTTATGCGTCCTTTAGGGATTTCTATTGTATTATTGTTGTGTCTTGTGTTCATGGAGAAAACCCCCAAACTTGGACACACTTTATATTTAAAATATTGATTAAATGAATTAATTCATATTAAATCTCAGATTTGAATATGTAGAGATTTGTTCTTGAGTACTTTACATTTCATTCATGTATCTCTTATGGATGTGTTCATGTTACATATATATATATATATATATATATATATATATATATATATATATATATATATATATATATATATTGTAATGAGAGTGTATCTATATTTATATATGTAATAAATGGTTCATGATGATTATATAATCAAGTTTGTGAGTGTGGTTCCTCATATTATTATTGCTATTATTGTTGTGGATAATTAGGATATATATTGTGTATTCTTTTCGCTCAAACTATCTAAATCCGTCATAATTTTTATCCACGTTTTTAATTTCAGCCATATCTTAGAAATGTCATAAATTCTAGCTCAAAGATCGATTTAATCTCCCCCTTTTTTTTTAAAAGAAGCGTATTAAAGTTAGCTTTCCAAAAACATATATTAATAGGCCTAATTCTTTCTGTAACTTTCTGGAGAATTATTTGAGAGTCAGCTGTACGAAAGACAAACGCGTTCTCAGTGTTTTCGCGATTCCGGGAGTTTTCGGAAAGGAAAACGCGATCCGTTCGAAGTTTCGGAAAGCTGACACATAGATCTATAACATAATTTAATCCTAGATTTTAATTCATGCTGAGATGGTACAGTATTGATTATTAGTAGGAGTTACTATTCGGCATATGCATTTTACGCACCCTTATGTGTAATATAATGTTTTATTTGATTTTAATCCATGTTAATGTATATATATTATGTAATTAAATAGAGAATGCAAGCATGAGTAAATGTTTAAATAAATGATGTATGAGGTGTAAGTATCCTATCTAATGTAAGCATGTATAAGTATGGCTTGTAATGAATATGTAGGTTCCATAATATGTAATGTATGGTGCATATAGTGGTACAAGAGAATAAATGAATGATGAATGAATGCAAGCATGAATGTAATATAATAATAGATGTAATGTATACAATATACAAGTTAATGAGATGTAATGTTCTATGTTAACACAAATCCTATATTACCTCATGTACCCATTACACTATGTTGACACTATCACACTTGACACTTTGTTCACTTACACTTTGACACTCTTTGATATGTATACACTATGTATGCCCATTTAACCCTCACTTGCCCCTTTGCCATGTTCACATACACACATATAGCCTCTTAAATAAGTATTTATGAATATAGTTAACTTAGCTATGTATGGATATTATATATATGTTAGCATATTGTGTTGTAATATATAAGTTTATATAACCATTTGAAATGCCATGATTATAGACCTAATGTTGAATACCAATATATGCATGTGTATATATGTGTAGACATATATAGCTTAAAGTAATAGATTACCTAGTGTATATCCAATGTGAATTCTTGCCTATTTGAGTATTGAATAATTGCATGCTATATAGAGTTGGGTGTATGTTGGCTTGTATAGCCTTGTATTGATGTGTGCTTGCTAGGATAGTCTTGGTTAGGCCTTGTAAGACTTGTTGGGTTAGGACATGACCTAGTTTGACCTAGTTTGACTAGTGCAGTTGACCAGAGTTGACCAAGGGTTGACTTTGGCCTAGTTTGACCTAGATTCATGTATAATGCATTGTAGTGCTTTATATTATCCTTTTGGACATGTTGTGACTTGTGCTGTTCTAATTAGGAGCCAGACACCTCTCCTCGGACAGTATCTTTACCTTGGACATTCAGATATCAGGCGAGTACATTCTCTGTTCATTTCATATCCTGCTTAGAATTATTTCCTACATTAAATTACTTTACTTGTACTATCACGTTGGTCACACGGGTTGGTACTATACGGATCCCTTCTTGAGATGTTATCCTTAGGGAGCATCGGGTACTACATGTTCTGCACGTTTTACTTACATGTCGTATCACTATGCTTCACAGGTTCTTCGATCACTTGTGACATATACTCTTATGATCACAGTCTCCTAGAATCCCCATTTTTGGGACTACTATGTATCACCCTTCGGGGGCTTACCACCCTTCGGGGGCTTATCACCTTTCGGAGGCTTATTACCCTTTGGGGACAAATCACCCTTTGGGGGCTTATCACCTTTCAAAGGCTTATCTCCCTTCGGGGCCTATTACATAGTATCATAACATAACCTGTTTGGTTCCTTGTGTACTGATTGGGGGTATAGGGGAGTAGAAGTAGACATGTGAATAATACCCAAGTAGTATCTTATCAGAATCTTTTCCATAGTGTCTTATCAGAATCTCATATGCCATTTACATGTCTATATTATACTCTGACTCACTAGCCATTGTTAGTTCTCTATGTATAGTAGATATTTCTATTACAGCTCTCTTTCTGTTTATATACTGTATTTCTTTCAGTACCTGTATCTTATTTTACTGCATGATTATATTTTCTAACCTGCTATGATCTGTTGAGATGTACTGTACTCGCTCCAGTCCTGACTGGACCTGTTGATAAGTTTTACAGATAGCTTGGAGGTTGCCTGCTAGCCTAGAGGAGACACTTTAGAGGTTGTTTAGATAGTTATTTCATTTGTCTGGAGTTGTATTTACTTTGTGGATTACTGTATTGAGTTTTGAGATGTATTCTGAGTTTGTATCTTAGACACTTATACTTCTATCTGTTGTATCTCTTTTCGATTTCATGTTTTATCTATCTTCCTTTATGCTCTACCTTAGATGTGATTGAGTTTACATTCTGCTATGTCACCCCCATTCGGGGAGTATAAACTGTTTAGTCTTATACTGTTAGATGCATTGAGACCTAGGACAGCGTTCTACCGCCGACACTGCGGCGTAGGCTGGGCGTCGTTACGTTCTCGTACCCAAACAGTGGGTGCGGGTCGTGACATGCAGATTTGGTAGGAACTAAAATTCAAATAACCTAGACCGAACTCGGGCCGAACTCGGACCGAACTCGGTCAGAGTTCTGTCAGAGTTCTGCTGGTTCAGAACAGTAAGGAATAAACCAAATTTGCATAGGTTTTGGGCCTTTTAGAATTGTGGATTTTTGGGATACGTAGGTAGGCTTATTTTTATTTTATGGACTGAAAAAAACCTAAGCCAGTACCGATCCGATCAATCTCACATTTTTCCTATACTCAATAAAAGGAAAAATACAGAATAAATATGAAAACTAATAGCCCTTTTGATGACGCCTTTTTTTGGCATTGAAGACGCATTTTTTCTTGACGGCAATTGTCCAAAGATAAACAGATATAAAAATCTGAATACCTTTCGGGGGCTACGCCCCCGAACCCCTGACGGAGGGCGCTGCCCCCTCCACCCCTGTCCGCTGACCGGGCAGCGGAACCCCCGATGCGAGGCCCTGGATAGGTCGTTGGGCGGTTCAGAGAAATCTTCTTTATAACGCCGTCTTTAGCCCATTAATAATTCTCCATTGCATATGTCCTGGTTTGATCATGTTTGATCATGCTTACAGCATGTCTACAAATACATGTTAGACAAACAACACAATATACTGATACAAGCATAGCAATATGATATAGACCATTTAGGATAAGCTAAGTATAAGTAGCAACATGATAGGGATTACATGAATATTAGTGACATCATTATATTAAACTTAATTGATTAGCCATATTCAAAAACATGATGTAATCATTGGGCTAACAGAGTCATGAGATTTGGAGCTAAAAAAAGTTGAGTCCAAGATTTGTTGGTTCTTTCGATATATTGAAACGAGTCACCCCAAGTAGCTTACAAGATTGCATTGCCGTCAGCATTATCAAATGTGCACGAGATCTTCCACGTCTCTCAGTTACGAAAGTACTGCATGATCCGAGCCAAATGGTAGATTTTGGTCAGTTAAATTTGTAGGCGGACTTATCATATGTTGAAGAGCCTGTGCAAATCTTGAAGCGCAAGGATAAACTGCTTCGAAACCATGTTATCCCTCTCGTTCGCGTGCTCTGGAAGAACCATGCGGTCAAGTAGTCGACTTGGGAGCTTGAGTCTGAGATGAGGGAAAAGTTCCCTTCTCTATTTTCCTTGCGGTAGGTTATTTTCTTAAGTTTTGAGGAAGAAACTTTTTCTTAGTTGGTTATGGTGTAGTGCCCCGTCCCTACATCGTGTTCCGTTTTCACCCACGGGTGCGCGAGAAAGGAACACTATCGCTACTGGTTTAATTGGAACCGATAGATCAACATCGATTGAATTGGTTGAACGAAAACGATTGAATTAAGTTCCTTTTCTCGTTATGGAAAGGCTTCTTCGAAATCAAGTCCCATATTCAGCGGGTTGCGTCTCGAGGATAGAGTCTACGGCTGAGTCGAAGAGAGACCTCCCATTGCTCTTCTTTTTATGCCGCACTTGATCTTTGGCTTTGGTTTTCGTGAATATTTTTGATGGTTTTTATGGCTTACATTTTCAAACTTTGCATTTGTATCGAACTTCTTGAATGGCACAGTATTCTAATCAGTTGCTTATAAGATTTTAGATGATCGCGTAGGCGCCATCTAGCGCAGCCAACCAGTCTCTTGCCTCAAACAAAAATCAAGGTGAGTGGATAACCCTTCTCTTATCGACCCACCTTCTTAGTTCAATCGATAACCTTATTGCGAGTGAAATAATAGATGTAAAGGCACGGACACACTACTATTCTATAGAACTACGTTAACAAAAGATTAACTCAAATAAATTAATGCCACGGTGTCACGACAAGACGAGACACGATAAAATGATCAAGTTCTTAAAAATGTAGACCATGATTTAGTAACTAAATTGTTCTAGCACGATCATGGACAACTTATTGACAAGGTAAAGTTTCCTAAACGACATCCCGGGGCCACGGTACTGCTTCGGTCTAGAAGGAAACACGGTATAGCTATGCTGGATAATAGCACAGATTAGGTGGGGACTTTCAACGAGGCTCGCTACTTGCGTTGAAAGGGCCCCGAGTAACAAAGCTATAAGTCCAGGATGACTTGTGGTGTCCGTGACCAATCACACTTAAATTTGCACATGCTATGCTAGCGATTACAATTGACAGAAAAAATATGGTAAGTCTCACGTTGCATGGCACGCTCTACCGTGGATAAGTTCTAGCATAATTTACGTTATGTCTGTCATATGCTTGTCTGAAATTCATTAGGATGGTTAGAAAGATTCATAAACTAAGTCATATAAACTCTTCAACCAAATAAGAGCATGGAACTTAATTAGCCATGCACTAGTACAAAGTGTAATGTATACTGATCCTTACTCTCTATAGGTACCCCCGAACCAAGAAGGACGTGCCACTTAAGCTCAAGATGACGCAAGTACATTTGAAGCCTTGTCCCTGTGTTGAAGGCTTGTTTGATCCTTTTGAAGACTCTACATTCAGTCAAGAAGAAAAGATGTCTCGACTCGCCACAATACCAGGTGTAATGAAATATTTTGTTTGTAAATGGGGGAGTAATTTATGGAATAGCTATCTCATCAGCGTCCATTTTGTAATTGAGTCGTGTTGTAGCCTGCGAGGCAAATAAATGCAACAGAGTCATGTAAATGATGTTTATTATCAATGAAAGCAAAGTTCCTTATGTTTTCAAATGTGTTTGTTCAATTTCTCTACGTACTCTACTTGATGTTATGTTTTGGATAACCTTATGACTATGCCTTTTGCGATCGCAACTTTGGTTCGCACGACATCACACCTGGTGGACGACTATCGATTCTACGGAATCGGGGCGTGATAGATCCAACAGCTACCGATGAAACAATCACCACCCAACCATCCACCTAGACATAGTAAATAGGGTAAAATTCAAATATGGACAAAAATGCCCTTTAAAAGAGCATTCTTGGCACATTATTAATTAGTACTTTGGAGGGACGGGAGAGTTAAGAGGAGGTAGCTCGTGAATGCTATGAAAACAACCTTTTAAAGGGTGTTTTGGTGCAAACTTTTAGAACGCCCTTTAAAAGGGCACCTTGTTTCTGTCATTGTATTTTTTAGAACTTCTTTTCTCTCAATGCAATTTTGATTAACTATAATGCTATATATGCAATTTTCTGTTATGTCTATTATCTTATAGGTTCATGTTGGAGTCCAGTCTGGATTTGGACTCCATAAATATGTTATTACCAAATCCAAACTGGACTCCAACAATCTCTCCCTCCAGTCTGATGAGAGGGTGTTGACCCCATGGCTCCTCAACTAGACACCATGCCTGTCGTCATGAGACAAAGTTCCTTCTCCCTCCATGCCACTGATCTTCGATCTCCCGAGCTGCTTTGCATCTTCCTTCGTCTCCGACTAGCATCGACTTGACGATCGAGGAGCTGGAGACGAAGGAAGATGCAAAGCAGCTCGGGGGTTCGAAGATCAATGGCATGGGGGAGTAGGAACTCTGTCGCATGACGACTTGTATGAAGTCCAGTTGAGGAGCCATAGGGCCAACACACTCTCATCAGACTGGAGGGAGAGATTGTTGGAGTCCAGTTTGGATTTGGTAATAGCATATTTATGGAGTCCAAATCTGATTTAATATTTGATTTAATTTTATTTGGATGTCCATAATTAGTGCTGGGCTATTTTAGATATAATATGATTCTTATTTGAGGGTTTCCTATTTAAGAGATCATATTATAATCTAAAATAGGATGGTGATGGACTATTTTAGGTGTAGTAGGATTCTTATTTGAGGGCTTCATATTTAAAAAAATTCTATTATAACCTAAAATAGGTTTTTTTTCATCCTATATATATGGGGTGAGGGTGGTGGCACAAAGCACAGCATAAAAGTGGAGATTCGAGGTGCTCGTCCACAGGAAATCTACGAGAAAGTTCTGCACTTTGCTCTTAGGACTTTGCCATCCAAGACATAAGGAAGAAGAGATCTAATCGAGGGTTCGTCAACTTCGGTTAGGAAGATTGCTACGGTTTAGTGAGCGATTTCCATTATAATCTTTCTTTTCTTCTTGAGTGTGGTGAGGGGGTTGAACCTATTAGGACAAATGGTTCAATATTAGTTTTTGTCAATCTTGTAATTTCATCTAAGTTATAGAGATTGGAATTTGTCCAGGTGATGTAGTCACCGCCATATACATGTCTTTATCTGTGCTTGGAATCCGTTAGACGGGGGTTGGTTATTTCAGGTCGGTTCGTGTAAGTTTCTGTTGCGGCAACGTCTCAGACACGGTATCGGAGCGCAGGAGGACATATCCGATTCCCAACAGTTCAATGGCTACCTTATGTTCATATTATTATTTTCGACATCAAATAGGTTCAGTGGCTACCTTACGAGTATGATCAATATACTCCTGAAACGCAAAGAATGGCATATTATTTGAATATCTATAGTTTACTTAATATATCACGGACTGTAGTAGAGGGAGCTAAGCTTCTGAAGAAGAATAGAAAATTTCTTCAAGGGTGATAAATTTAACTCAATTTGTGCATAACAGGATATGTTAGAGAAATTTACAAATAGGAGAATCTGACGCAAGTGTCACTGGCGCCAAACATTAAAAAAAAATCTTGGCGCCAGACAATATAAAAAAATTAAAAAAATTTGGCGCCAGTGTCATTGGCGCCAGAGAGTCAGAAACTAAAAGAAAAAAAGTTCTAAAGTTGGGCGCCAGTCACACTGGCGCCATGTTTCTGTTTCTTTTCCCACGTATTATTTTCGTTTTTTATTTTGTTTGTTTGATTTTGTTTTTAGTGTGGTTTAATATATTAGTTAATTTGATATTATCTATATTATACTATGGATAATAAAAATTTATATAGATAATATACATATAGATATTAATTTGTATGTAGATATCTATATGTTTATTATCTATATTAGTTAGTTATCCTTATAGATAAACTAATATCCATCTAAATTTGTATAGATACCTATATACAAATAATATACATATAGATATCTATATACAAAAAACTATAGATATCTCTATGCAAATTAATATCTGTCTATATATATTTTATTACTGTCCATAGTATAATATAGACAGTTTATATAGATATTAATCCATTATTATCTATTATCTGTACATTAATTTGTATAATTACTAACATGGATAATAACAAATAATATATATAAAGTTGTTTCGTCTAGTCTGATTTATTATTATCTATATTATATAGATATTAATTTATTTTAAAGTTGTTTCGTGTAGTCTAATTTATATCAAATTTATTTCGATATAGTAAATTTTTTGATATATTTTGCTATTATCCACATTAATTATTATACAAATTAATGTAGATAATAATAAATTAATATACATATATCTATATACATTCTAATATATATATATATATATATATATATATATATATATATATATATATATATATATATATATATATATATATATATATATATATATATATTTTATATATATATATATATATATATATATATATATATATATATATATATATATATATATATATATATAAATATACAATAAAAATAATATAGATAATAAACACACACACACACACACACACACACACACACACACATATATATATATATATATATATATATATATATATATATATATATATATTTGAAGAATGGGTACTTTATTGCTAATAAAAGGATTTACAAACAACCACTCAAGAGGCTAGTATACCCATCAGTAGTTAGCATCCAATAATCTTAGTATCACAGTCTATATTATTCATGATAGAGTACATGGATGCCTGAACACCATCAAAGATTCTCTTATTTCGTTCCCTCCAGACGTGCCATACAGCCGAAAGAAGCCGGATTCTTGCTTTATTGTATAGACTGATCCCGCAAGTCTTCAAAGCAGCAATCTCCTGGAGTACTTCCTGAAACCCGCTGACGTGGGAGGATGGAAAGCCAAGTCTGACCTGACAATTTTGCCAGATAGACCCTATCCAGCGACATTGGAAGAAGCGATGGTCCCTGGACTCTCGTCCAACACCACAAAGGACACACACTTGATCGGTGATAGGGATGCCGAACCTATGCAGCCGCTCCTTGGTTAACAGCCGATCCCGGGCCGCCTTGTACGCACACAGTTGCCAATTGACCGCCGCACCCTTGGCCCAAATGATAGCCGTCCAATCCAATACAGGACGATGGGTACGGGTATTCTCATATGCAAGTTTGGAAGAGAATTTGCCATCGACGAATCCTTCCAGGCCAATTGATCGACCCCGACTTCTCTCATGATAGGCATGTTGGCAATATCCTCTGCCAGCCAATGGCCGAATGGCCTGGCACTAAGATTCCACATCCCTTCCTGGATCAACACCGCCAGTGGTTCCAACCTCCCGTACAGCTCGAACATGGACAACCCTAACCTATCGATGAGGCTTTGGTGGTTTAGCCAAGGATCCAACCACAAGTTGGTCGATCTCCCATTGTGAATAACCCTTTTGATTTTAGCCTTCAGAGAGTGTCGAATTCGCAACATGTTTTTGAATGTCACCGAGAAGTTGTTATCTATTTTGAGGACCCAGAAGTTGTCCGTTCTCACATATCTACTGCTGGTCCATCGCGCCCATAAGAACTCACCCTCAAGAAACCTCCATACCAGCTTTTGTAAGGCAACCTCCCGGAGAACTCTCAAGGAACGCAGGCCAATACCCCCCTCCTCCTTAGCTCGACATAGCTCGTCCCATGCAATCAAGTGGTACCCTTCTCGCCATACAAAATTAGCGTAAAGTCTTTCAATTTTTGGATTGTCCTGTCAGGAATGTGGATAGCCTGTAACCAGTAAGCAACAATAGCCATAACAACAGAGCGCACAAGTTCAATTCTTCCCCCGAAGGATAATAATTTGGCTTGCCACCCTTATAATCTCGCTTGTACATACAATATCAAGCCTTCACAGTCTGCATCCCTTGCATAATTGATCGATAGAGGGAGTCCGAAGTACCTGACAGGAAGCTGACCTTGCTCGATTCTTAACAAATTCGACCATATTTCCTTCCCCTGGCAATCCTTGTTGAAGTAGACCTGGCTTTTTTCCCGATTGAGATGAAGACCCGACAGCATTCCAAATTCCTTCAATAGCTTGTTGAGAGTATCGATACTCCCCCCTGACGGCTCAAGGAATACTAATAAGTCATCGGCATATATTAGATGTGAGACAATATGATCAAGGTGCCGGTAGAGAGGTATAAGTTGCCATTAGGGAGAACGAGATCTATTTTCCTGGGAAAGCCACTCGCCATTAGGGAGAACGAGATCTATTTTCCTGGGAAGGGCGTCAGTCGCCGAGATTTCTATGAAGATTCTGGCATACGATAATCTCTGCCTTCTCGCCGTCGGGATGGCTGTGCGTATCGGGACCCCCACCATGCTCGCCATTTTCATAAAGGATGGGACACTCCACAACTGGGGCGAGAGCCATGGCAGTCTGATCCATATTGGAACCTTCGTTAGTCTATCCTTCTCAAAGTTTAGCTCCGGGTACCACCTCTTTAGGACCACTAACCTGCCATCAAAAGTCCACGGGCCCCCTTCAAGAACTCGTTCCAAATCTTCGAGGAGAGAAAATTTGATGAAGTAGAAGCCGTTTTCACGTGAGAAGATCTCCATGTCTCCCTTAGGCTTCCATACCCTATACGCGAACGCCCGAATTTGGCCATAGAATGGCATGTTGCCCATCACATAGAGGACTAAAGTATTCTTCCAATATTCAGTCGTTTCCTGGATATCATCTGCTGTAATTTCCACCACCTTGACGCCGTTTATGTCGCTCGGCTCTACGTACTGCAGGTCAACTTCCTCCTGAACCGGTGCAGGTCTGTAGACCTTCGCCCAGGAGATAATGGTTTCGCCCACGTTCCAGTTGGGGTTACACGCTTGCCATGCAACGATGGTCCTATAGGCGTCTGCCTCTCCTCCAGATAGACCTCCTTTCCCTTCCCTTTGTCATTGCGATTCCCTCCCGTCTCTCTTCGTCCTCCCGGCGGGGGGACCTCCCTCCTATAGACCCCCGCTGGTCGGGTTTGGTCGGAGGGCCGCTGACCTTCCCGCGTCGTGCGTCGGCTTCCCCAGCTCTTGTTTCTATCATCTCTGTCACGTGGCGGAGGGGCCTTCGGCTTCCGTCGGCGTTCTATTGTAGTCCATCCACCCGCCACGTCTATTTCTCTCGTGTCCTCCTCGTCATCCTTTTCCTTCCCCCTGTCACCGTCCTTCACCGACCTGTTACCGGTCTGAGAGCACTCTCCAGCCTGTTCTCCGACGGGAGAACTCCAAGCGGAGCAAACCCTAGCCGCCGAGACATCTCTTATATATATATATATATATATATATATATATATATATATATATATATATATATATATATATATATATATATATAGAGAGAGAGAGAGAGAGAGAGAGAGAGAGAGAGAGACACACATGCAAATTAATATCTATATGTCTATTATCTATATATATTTTTATTATCTATAGTATAATATAGATAATATCAAATTACCTAATATATTAAACCATACTAAAAGATAAACCAAATTAAATTAAACAAAGTCAAACAGACAAACTAAAAAACGAAAAATAGTACGTGAGAAAAAAAAAACAGAAACTTGGCAGCAGTGTGATTGGCGCCCAATTTTAGATTATTTTTTTTTAATCTCTGGAGCCAGTGACACTGGAGCCAGATTTTTTTTAAATTTTTTTATATTGTCTAGCGCCAGTCCACTGGCGCCAAGATTTTTTTAAAATTTTTTAATGTCTGGTGCCAGTGACACTGGCGCCAGATCCTCCTATTTGTAATTTTTTTAACATATTCAGTTATGAACAAATTAAGTAAAATTTATTACCTGGATGAAATTTTCTGGAAGAAGAACAACTGATTGTACGGGTAGACTGAAAAAAATATTGCAGAGAAGAAAGATGCGTGGTGTGGTATTATGATACAAACACTAATTTATAGTATGGAAGAAAGATGAAATAGTCATTGTAGAAATATTCGATGGAAAAAATAGCTTTGAAATAAATAAAAAAAACCAAATTAAATAAATCCACAAACCAAACCAAATAAACCAATCCAACTAAAACCCTAAAACCCCAACCAAGTACGATTTCTGCCAGTCCGAATGTAATTATTCGAATTAAAAAAAAAATCCATACTCCACTTGCAATTTGTTCGTCATCTATTTCTTCCAATTTACTTTGAGTACTTGGTGTATCTTGTTGAACACTAAACTTTATCAAAAAAAAAATTAGTTACTTATAAAATTTATCTTCTGATTCAATTGATTTGTCATTTTGTTTTGAATATTTTTAGAGTCTATTTTTTTAGAACTGGTCCCAAACATCCAAAATGGCTCTTATAATCTACCACTTATATCGTTATAAAGTGATGAACATTTTTAAAGTGCAAAAAAGGAAACATTTTAAGTTAGTGGATCGTGCACTTATTTGAATACTTTAAAGTGATCAACACTATATAGTACAAAAAAATAAACACGCGATTAGCATCTTGCAATTAATTATGTTTTTTCTTTTGCAAAAAAAAGAAAAAGAAAAAGAAAAAAGCTCTCATGCTTCTATTATCTGAGACTAAAAGAAAAAAAAAATTTATCTGAGACTAAACTAAAAAAATGAACCAACTTCTCAAATAATTGTCAAACAGGCTTGGTTTTGGCTACGACAGAGAATGGCTATGCAGATTCCTTCTTGTCCAGTGAAATGACTTATGGGTGAGCGTTAGGGTTATGTTCATTAGGTTTTAGCTGAATTAAAATAGTCAAAATCAAATAAACTGAAATTCTAAAAGTCCAAAACCGAAATCGAATCGAAGTTAACCAAAATCGAAACTGAACCGAACAACGATTCGATTTGTTTGGTTGGATATTTCTATTATATATGGGTAGGGTTTAATTAAGTTGAAATCGTGGTTAAGTGATATTAGAAATAATACTTTTTATACACACATTTGTTGTATTTGTATCTAAAGTTAGACTAATTATTACCAAAGGTTGGTTTCAAAATACATAAATAGAATTGTTGCTTTCAAAATATACAGATTTTAATTACAACATATACATAGAATTGAGAGTATTTATATAACTGCACACGTTTTATTCCATTTTGGACCAAAATTAAATCTAAAATCGAAACCGACTATTTTTTTAGTAATTTTAAAACGGAAATCAAATTGTATTTATTTTTAACCGGACTGAATCTCTTATTCTATTTTTAGGCTAGGTTCGACTTTCGGTCTAATATCTAGTGCTCACCCCTAAAATGTCATATATTAGGTTTTTTTATAAGGGCACTACCAATTTTACTTGGGCTAGCCCAAAAATGTTTCAAAAAATTACAAGTTTGCCATCCATTTTTTTTTTACTTGAGGCTAGCCCACATATGAGTATAAATACTAACTTTTGTTTCTTTTCTTCTCTCCATCTTCTGTTTCTTCTCTCCCTCTTCTCTCCCCCCCCCCCCCCCCCCCCCCCCCCCCCCCCCCCCCCCCTCATGCTTTCTCTTTCCCAAAATATTTCTAGTCACATAATTAAACCCTAACCTTTTTTTTTTTCCTTCTAACCTACATTTTGTGAGATTGGGTGAAATATAGTTATAGTTTCTCTCTCCCTCTTCTCTTCCTTTGCGTTGGATTTGTCCTTAACCTTAAGAATCATTTCCCAATACTTGATCCACCATGACTTCTTAATTTCCTTTGAAACTGTAGGAAATTGGGTGACATGTAGATGGTTTGGAGAACTCCTTAACTTCCTCTGGCTCCGAGCAGTAAGACAGAGAACCAGTATTGCAAGATCACAAAATATTAAGACTCCAACGGCTATTCCAATTATGACCCAAATAATTAGGACTGCAAACTAGTTGGCAGTCCACTCTTTATTTAGGACTACCTTCATGTTTGCAGTCCAAGTCGACCACTACCAAAATTTATCGATTTAGCGACGGCCCTATCCGTCGCCAATCCGACGGTAATTACGATTAGCGACCGATAACCGACGGATTTTGGCCAAAAAAATCCGTCGGCAATCAGCTCGTCGCTAATAACGGTCCGTCGCTACGTAGTCGTGAAGCAACGAAATAGCGACCGCTTGTCGACTTCACAATACGAAACTTTAGTAACGCGTTTCCGACGGACTCTCGTCCATTTCAAATTTTAAGTACTGAACTGTGTAGACAATAGCGACGTAAAATTCTGTCAGTAACCCGTCGTAATAGCGTATCACAGCGTATCGTTCCGTCGCTAAGCCGTCGACGCCTTCGATAACAAAGGACGGATTAGCGACGGTTTTCTGACGGAAAATTCGTCGATCAGCTTCTGGAAATTCATGCCATTTCCAGCAACATGGCGACGGATAAGGCGTCGCTATTCCGTCGATATTTATCGACGGAATACGGACGGATTAACCGTCGATCTTGTTCTGGAAATTCTTGGTATTTCCAGAACAAGGGCGACGGATAGGTAGTCGCTATTCCGTCGAACAATGTACCATACCGACGGATAATCCGTCAACACTCCGTCGCTACCTGGAAAAAATTTTCAAATCTCCAGTTAGCGACGGAATAGCCGTCGAAAAGTAGTCGAAAACTGGTAGTAACCATCGCAAAACGGTCACAAGTCCGTCGCTAACTGAGAATATTTTGAAAAAAATTTTACAGCGCTTTCACTTTTTACAAAAATTTGCATAAAACCAAACCAATATATAATGCACACCAATTATCCAATAATCACATAGACCAAATATATTATGCACACCAATTATCCAAGAATTACATAGACCAAATATGCACATACGAATTAATGCACACCAATTATCCAGGAATCATATAGACGAAACCAAATTAATATAAAATAGACATCAATTATCCGGAAGAGTAACCTAACATCCATCGTTATAATCCGATCGTAGCACAAATATTCCAAATTTTCACAAATATTTCAAAACACATAGGAAAGAGTTGGCCAGTTACAGTAACCTAATATCCATCGTTATAATCCGATCATAGCACAGATATTCCAAAATTTTCACAAATATTCCAAAACACATAGGTTGTAAAGGCGGCCAGTTACAGTAACCTAATATCCATCGTTATAATCCGATCATAGCACAAATATTCCAAAATTTTCACAAATATTCCAAAATACATAGGAAAATCGACTTTGGCCTCAACAAAGACCACAAGCAAACGATGAATCCTCACAGCCAGGGATGATAGTTGTGTTGAGGTCACCGGTTCCTCCTTAGCTTCAAGCTTGGGAGCAATCTCTTCCCTGATGGTCACCGGTTCTTCCTTGACCTCAACCTTTGGTAACACCTTCTCCTTAACAGTCACCGGCTCTTGTTTGACGACGGAGACTTCCTCCGTGTCGACCTCCAAGGGTTTCTTGCCTCGACCACTTTCTCGACTAGCAATACCACCTCGACGAGTCCTAGGAGCCATCTTTCTGACAACAAAAATTTTCATATAGGGTAAAGAAATTTACTCAAGTTATAAAAGTTGTGACGTTGATTTTTTGCGTTCATCGTCATTAAAGGGAGCAGCACTGGAAAAGTTGTGACGTTGGTAGCATGAGAGAGTAAAATCTGTATCACAAGACTAACAGAATTACTATGTAATCATGTACTCACCAATAACCGGATGTAACTGGAGTCGTTGGGCCTATCGTACAGTAATTTGTGGATCCGCTGGTATAGGCCAGATGTACTTAGTATCTAGTGTATCAGATTAGTATCGGTCTATCGGTTTGGTATAGGACGTATCATATTGGTATTGGCCTTAACAAATTGGTATCGTCCTATATCCGATATGTACATGTATCGGCCGAATAGCTAGGATTCATATTGGCCTTATCGATTTGGTATCGGTCATATCCGATAGGTATCGGCCGTGTTGGATTAGTATAGACTATTTCGGATTAGTATCGTGGAAGGTTTAGTAACAACTGTACTTGGATTTCTCTCTTCTCGAGCTAGAATACCATTGCAAGAGAATCACCAGATCGTGATTGGCCAGTTACAGTAACATACATACTTCCTTTTCCATCAGGAAAAGCGAGATTGAAAAGGAAGTATGTATGTTCTGTAACTGGCCATCTACGCTCTCGTGACTCTCTTGCAATAGTAATCTAGCTCTAGAAGAGAGAAATCCAAGTACAGTTGTTACTAAACCTTCCACGATACTAATCCGAAATGGTATATAATAATCCAACACGGCCGATACTTATTGGATATGACCGATACCAAATCGATAAGGCCAATATGAATCCTAGCTATACGGTCGATACATATCGGATAGGACGATACCAATTCGCTAAGACCAATACCAACCGATACGGCCCATACCAAAATGATAGATCGATACTAATCCGATACGGTCAATACTTATAAGTACCTACGGTCCAGGAGGTTGATCCGCTATAGTACATCCATGTAAGATCAACGAAGTAACGATCCATTTCAATTTGGATGTGAAATCTGTATCGTAAGACAAACTAAACATAATCAGTTCTATTTCACATGCTTAATTGCCAAGTATGGGAACGAATGGCTCAGAACACAACCCAAAATTCATTCTAGTATACATTAGTGTGAATCATCTACGTTCTGTACATATGGTGTAGTATATGTTCTTATCGTATCTAGTATCTGAAAGATGTAACAGAATCAAGATGAACTCACATAGATTACAGGTGCCCCAAATTTGAGTACTACACCAAGACTCACCGTGATGAGGTTAGTGATTTATTTAAACAACTATGTAATCTTGTAATTTAAAGTTGGAAGAACATGCAAGTAGCCTTATAGTTTCTGCCTCGCCAGTCGAATGGCTTAATTGCCAAATATCGGAACGAATGGCTCAGAACACAACCCGGGATTCATTCTAGCATACATTAGTGAGTTCATCTTGATCGGAGGACAGTCAACTTTATCTAAGGCTACTTGCATAGTTTCTGCCTCGCCAGTCGAATGGCTGCAGGGACTATGTCCTGATCACCATGGCGTACCGTAGACTAATGCAAATGGAGCTCCTAATATCCGTCGCTAACCGGTCACTTGTCCATCGGTAACTGAGAATTTTTTTGAAAAAAATTGAGCACTTTCCCTGTTCACAAAAATATGCATAAACAAAACCAATATATAATGCACACCAATTATCCAACAATCACATAGACCAAATATGCACATACGAATTTAATGCACACCAATTATCCAAGAATCATATAGACCAAACCAAATTAATATAAAATAGACATCAATTATCCTGAAGAGTAACCTAATATCCGTCGTTATAATTCGATTTATCTTTTTCCTCCTTTATCTACGGATACATAGTTTCTGCCTCGCCAGTCGAATGGCTGCAGGGACTATGTCCTGATCACCATGTCGTACCGTAGATTAATGCAAATGGAGCTGAAGCCAAAATACAGAAACCAAAATATAGAATCAAATACCTGGGACGGATGGCTCAAAACACAACCCAACCGGAGAGGATACTCTGAGAGATCCATCTGAGTAGGACGTATACTCTGAGAGATCACCTTTACAAGAATGATATCAGTAGTGGGATTGAGTGCTGGAGAGGATATTATCAGAGTATACGTCATACTCAGATGGGTCTCTCACTATTACTATTTTTTTCTGACAGCATGGTGGATGTGCTCCGCCAATAGATTCTTGCTCCGAGCCAAAACTTTGCCTCGGAGCTCAAGTGGACATTCTTCGTGTAGAGCTCGAGTGAGAGGTTCCTGACAGCATGGTGGTCTCTTTTGTTAAAGTATCCGTGCTCGTCCCACAACCAATGTGGGATGAACACGGATACTTTGATAATGGAGACCACCATGCTGTCAGGAACCTCTCACTCGAGCTCTACACGAAGGATGTCCACTTGAGCTCCGGGGCAAAATTTTGGCTCGAAGCAAGAATCTGTTGACGGAGCACATCCACCTTGCTGTCAGAAAAGAATAGTAACGGTGAGAGACCCATCTGAGTAGGACTTATACTCTGATAATATCCCCTCCAGCACTCAATCCCACTACTGATATCATTCTTGTAAAGGTGATATCTCAGAGTATAC
Organism: Iris pallida; assembly: GCA_029216955.1. NCBI lineage: Eukaryota > Viridiplantae > Streptophyta > Magnoliopsida > Asparagales > Iridaceae > Iris > Iris pallida. The sequence goes on along the minus strand of JANAVB010016598.1, from coordinate 5,872,345 downwards.
GTCCTACACAGATGGATCTCTCAGAGTATCCTCTAGTGATAGGTTGTCGTATCATCACTTGCCGAGGGATGAGGGTCGGAGAATAGTCAACTTTATCTACGGATACATAGTTTCTGCCTCGCCAGTCGAATGGCTGCAGGGACTATGTCCTGATCACCATGTCGTAGTCCAATACAATCCATAGATTGACACAGTTCTAGTTCATATATGTAGTCCAATACAAATAGTCTAATACAAAAACAACTCAATACAAATAGTCCAATACAAATAAGTACTAATAGCTAATGAGAACCACGCTGCTTACGCAAATGCTCAGTGATACGATCACGCAACTACCTCAAAAAAGTGAGATTTTTGGCGTGAGGAGAGATGTCGTCCCTTGCAAGGACTGCTTGAAGAGAACTCCCGGTCTCACTAGCTACCGGTGCTGGATGAATAGAACTCCCAGTCTCACTAGCAACCGGTGCCACTTCCTCCTTAACTGTAGGAGGAGCCACCTCAGCATTCACTGTTTTCCTCAAGCGACGTGCCGCTCCTCGGGTCATGGTGCCATCTGGTAAGATCGATAGTCACAAGTAATATAATTGTAATATAAGCAAGCTAACTAAAGGAACCATCATGTAATTTGAGTATATTTTCGAAAGCCGATAAAGTATAAAAAATTTGATTTTTTGCCAAGTGTGAGAACGGATGGCTCAGAACACAACCCAAGATTCATTCAAGCATACATTAGTGTGAATCATCTATGTTCTGTACATATGGTATAGTATATGTTCTTATCGTATCTAGTATCTGAAGAATGTAACAGAATCAAGATGAACTCACATAATGTAATACTAAGACATCATCTACTACTATATAAGATATAGTGATAGGTTGTCGTATCATTATTGCCGAGGGGATGAGGGTTGGAAGACAGTCAACTTTATCTACGGCTACATAGTTTCTGCCTCGCCAGTCGAATGGCTGCAGGGACTATGTCCTGATCACCATGTCGTACCGTAGATTAATGCAAATTGAGCTGGAACTGGAGCCAAAATAAAGTACTACTTCACCATGTCGTACCATTAATTACTCTCTCTCTCCTCCCCCCTCCAGCGCTCTCACTCTCTCCGGCGCTCTCATACTACTAATTCTTATGTGTTTTAAGTGTAAGAACGGATGGCTCAGAACACAACCCAAAATTCATTCTAGCATACATTAGTGTGAATCATCTATATTCTGTATACATATCGTGTAGTATATGTTCTTATCGTTGATGGAACTGGGGATTCCCAAGACCCTTCCTTTGGTGTGCGTATTGATCGACAGAAAGTTAAACAGATCTAATACGTGTTCTAACCCTTCATAGGAGGAAACTAGGGTTCACGAATTATACCTGCGGCGGAAAGGAGACAAGTAATTCCTGGCAATCTCGAGCGGACGACCCCAAGATCTTCTGCACGTAATCCTTCCTCGAGTTGGACGTCGTGTGGACGACGATCTCCCAACCTTTTCTTCTCCTTGGCAGCACTCTCTTTCTCTCCTTACGTGAATCACGAATTTAGAGAAAATTTCAGATTTCTAATCAGTAATCTGGCGGCCAGAGAATAGAGGATATATATAGGCTACGGCAGGGACCTTGAGGAGAAATTAGGGTTAGGCCTCCTAACGGATCTGGATATCCCGTGTTCAGCCCGAACACACAATCCAGGCCCATTAACAATAGCTCGGTCCACTAATGAGCTATTGTTGCACTACCTCCCTAATCCCAAATTATGTTTGTGGGCTCCTTTTATTATATGCTCGTTTGGCTCCCCATGTTAAGATATCGTATGTCCGTCGATCAAATTAAGTTACTGACAACTATATTGATTCGACATCTTTTATCCTTAAGTAGTACCGCTCAACTTTATTTGTCATGTCGGATATAATCCACCTGCAGGGTTTACATGACAATCCTTATGAGCTCCTTAAGAGGACATCATCAACCCGATGTATCGGGACATGGATTCCATTTATAATCAATAGCCCATCATACATACAATGTTATTACCCAATTCATAGAGGTTGTTGATCCATAATGAATCTCACTCTTTTATGAGTCAAAGTAATGCACATTTCATATATATGTCCGTTATTATATCCGGATTAAGAGTACAAGCATCCATAATAACAGAGGTATTTGTTCTCTTATATAGTCAGTACAAAGAGAACAACCTCAAGTGGTCATGTTCAATACACACAAAGTGTACTAGTGTAAACCTATAGTCAAGATAGACTAATACCATATTACACTACAACCTTTTCAATAGATTGTCCAAGTCCATATAGGTTGTGAACTATTTATATACTCCATAGGAAACTGATAATATGATCTTCTGTGTGACACCACACACCATATTATCTATAATATAGAATATCAGACATTTGCATTAACACTTGCAACAAATACAATATGCAAATATTTGCCCATATGATTCTCATTCAAAAAATTAAGGAAATAAGATTACTACAAAAGTGATGCTTTTAGTATATAACCCTAACAATCTTCCACTTATACTCAAAGCATTGCTTTTTAGTATACTGTTACAAATCTTCCACTTATACTTAAAGCCATGCTGCTACACATCTGACTCCCATTCCCTCAACATGATTGTCAAAAGCCTTAGCTGGTAAGCTCTTTGTAAAGGGATCAGCTAGGTTGTCGGCTGATGCTATCTTGATCACAGCAACTTTTCCTTTCTTTATGAAAACTCGTATCAGGTGGTACTTACGCTCAATGTGTTTGCCTGTCTTATGGGCTCGTGGTTCCTTCGAGTTTGCCACTGCACCACTATTATCACAATAAAGTGTAATAGACTTAGGCAAACTAGGTACCACATCTAAGTCCAACAGAAAGTTTTTGAGCCAAATCGCTTCTTTGGCTGCCTCAGAGGCTGCCACATACTCGGCTTTCATGGTGGAATCAACAATACATTTTTGCTTGATACTCCTCCACACAATGGCTCCACCTCCCAAAGTAAACACATAACCTGAGGTAGATTTCCTGGAATCCCTATCTGACTGAAAATCTGAGTCTGTATACCCCAAGGGAACTAAACTATCTGCCTGGTAAACTAGCATATACTCTTTAGTCCTTTTCAGGTACTTCAAATATGCTTTACGGCAGTCCAGTGCTCTTGTCCTGGGTTAGACTGATATCTGCTGACCATGCCCACGGCAAAGCAGATGTCTGGTCTCGTACATAGTATTGCATACATTAAGCTTCCTACTGCTGAAGCATAAGGAACAGCCTTCATGTTCTCTATCTCTTTAGGTGTCCTCAGACACTGCTCCTTTGATAGAGCAATTCCATGTCTAAAAGATAAGAAACCTTTCTTAGAATTTTGCATACTAAAACGAGTTAGTACAGTATCGATATAGGAAGCTTGGAATAAGCCCAACATCCTTTTCTTACGATATCGTAGAACTTTGATCCCAAGGATGTGACCTACTTCTCCCAAGTCCTTCATATCAAACTGTTTGGATAACCATACCCTTACATCAGATAATACCTTCACATTATTTCCAATGAGCAAGATATCATCCACATAAAGTACTAGGAACACCACCACGTTTCCGTCACACTTTCTGTATACACATGATTCATCCTGTCATTGATCAAATCCATAAGATTTTATCACCTGATCAAAACAGATGTTCCAAGATCTGGAAGCTTGCTTAAGTCCATAAATGGACTTTTTGAGCTTACAAACAAGATGCTCCTGGCCTTTTTCAATGAACCCATCTGGTTGCTTCATATAGATGTCTTCCTCAAGACTTCCATTAAGGAAAGCTGTCTTGACATCCATTTGCCAAATCTCATAATCGAGATGAGCTGCAATAGATAAAAGAATCCGAATAGACTTAAGCATGGCTACAGGAGAAAATGTTTCCTCATAATCGATACCCTCTCTTTGAGTAAAACCTTTTGCTACAAGCTGAGCTTTAAAGGTTTCAACCTTACTGTCTGATCCTCTTTTTCTCTTATAGACCCACTTGCATCCAATGGCTTTTACACCAATGGGTGGTTCTACAAGCTCCCAGACCTGATTAGAATCCATAGATTCTATTTCAGATATCATTGCTTTTTGCCAAGACTCTGCATCTTTATCTTGGAGTGCTTCATTGTAGGTACAGGGATCATAATCTTGTTCCTCAGGGACGAAGTCTGATGACTCTTCCAAGAACATATATCTATCAGGTTGTATCACAACCCTCCCACTATGACGAGGCACTATCGGTTGTGGTGTAACATTTGTGACACGTTGTGTAGTTATTTGTGGTTCATCCTCTTGTACTGTTGGTACTGAAGTACTTGGTGTCTCACGTCTCAGTTCTTCTAGAACAACTCTACTTGTGGGTTTATGGTTCATCACATAGTCTTCCTCTAAGAATTGGGCATTGGTGCTAACAATGACCTTCTGATCCTTAGGACTGTAAAATAAACCTCCTTTCGTTCCTCTTGGATAGCCTACAAACAAGCGTACTTCTGAACGAGATTCCAACTTATCTGCTTTTCCATTCAGCACATGTGCTGGACTACCCAAAATGCGAACATGTTTTAGACTAGGCTTACGCCCAATCCACAGCTCTGTGGGAGTAAGATGTACTGACTTAGAAGGAACCAAGTTCAAAATATAAGCTGCAGTCTCTAAGGCATATCCCCAAAACGAATCTGGCAAATCCGAATAACTCATCATTGATCTAACCATCTCCATAAGAATTCTATTCCTTCTTTTGGCTACACCATTCTGTTGGGGCGTTCCAGGTGCAGTCAATTGGGATACAATCCCAGCCTCTGATAAATAATTCCTAAACTCTCCAAAGAGGTACTCGCCACCACGATCTGATCGTAATGACTTGATACATTTTCTATGACGTTTCTCCGTTTCAGCCTTGTACTCTTTGAATTTCTCAAAGTACTCAGACTTACGGCGTATCAAATAAATGTATCCATACCTTGAATAATCGTCAATAAATGTGACAAAATATTCAAAGCCACCTCTAGCTTGGATAGTCATGGGTCCACACAAATCAGAATAAACTAATTCCAACACATCTTTGGCCCTATACCCCTTTGTCGTAAAAGACCTTTTGGTCATTTTACCTTCCAAGCAGGATTCACAGACTGGTAGTGCCTCCACTTCCAATGAACTCAAAGGTCCATCTTCAACCTGTCTTTGAATCCTTCTTAGGTTAATATGCCCCAATCGTAAGTGCCAAAGATATGTTTGGTTCATACAAGAAGGTTCTTTTCTCTTATTTAAGTTAGATGACATATTATTCATTTCCATAAGTTGCATTGTGGACGAAATAGGATTAATGACATACAAATTATCAACCAATGCACCAGAACAGATAAAATGTTTATTCTTTCTAATAACAATATTGTCATTAAAATAAACTGAATATCCATCCTTAACTAACATAGAAACAGAAACTAAATTTCTTCTAAGTGAAGGTGCATAAAGACAATCTCTCAATGTCAAAGACTTATTTCTACCAAAAGATAAAGTAACATCTCCTAATGCAACGACTGATACTTTTGTAGCATCACCCATGAACAAGCATATCTCTCCATCACTGAGCCGTCTGGTTTCCTGGAACCCCTGCAATGTATTGTAGACATGATTAATGGCTCCTGTATCTACACACCAGGTGCCGGTAGATAACCCCGTTAAACATGTTTCAACTACTAGTAAATGAGATAAACCTTCTTTGTTCCTTTGTTTGAGAAGTGGACAATCAGTCTTCCAATATCCTGACCCTTTGTACTTGAAATATTTGCCTTTCGGTTTTTTCACCGCGCCTTGAGGTCCCATGCCCTTCTTTGCTAAGTTTGCCTGTTTCTGAATGTTATTCTTCTTCTTACCGCCTTTTGGCTTAGAAGTAGAAGCCTTTTCAGAAACAAAAACATGACCACTCAGCCTAAAGAGAGATTCAGCATCCTGTAGCTCTTTTGCAAGTTCTGCCAAACTATACAACCTTTTGTTCATGTTATAATTAAGGCAGAAATTATCAAAACTTTTAGGCAGAGTCCCGAGAATGATATCGACCTGGGTTTCCCCATCGATTTTAGCACCAAGGATCTCCATCTCATTCAGATGACCCATCATCTTGAGAACATGATCCCTTACTGGTGTGCCCTCAGCCATTTTTGTATTCATCAAACATTTCATAGCAAACTGCCTAGCTGCTCTACTCTGATGTCCGAAGAGTTCCTTGAGGTTATACATCATGTCATAAGCTGTGGTTATGGCCTGATGCTGATGTTGCAGTACATTTGACATAGATGCCAGAATGTAACACCGCGCCATCTCATCTGCCTTTTTCCACTTCTTATAAGCCTCTTTGAACTCTTCATCAGAGTTAGCATCAGGCTTAGGTGGGCATTCCTCAACAAGTACATATTTGTACTCCTCAGCAGTCAGAACAATGTCCAAATTACGTTTCCAATCAATATAATTAGGTCCAGTAAGTTTGTTTTCTTTAAGAATCACCATAAGTGGACTGAAAGAACCCATTTTTTTTGAAATCCTGATAATCATATAAATAAAATTATGTAGGGCAAAAAAAACTTTTTGAATTAACTAAATATTGATTCCCTCAAAACAATAATAAGAAATTCACTAACACCTTGAACACCATGAATTTAGCATGCCACGATAGTGTGGACGTATACAAATTCAACTTTGTTCAAGTAGATTTTTCTTATTAATTTTACTATCATGTCAATATAACTTTATGACAAATAAAATTAATATGCTGGTCTTGCTCTGGTCATACAAATAATAGCAGTGACTCCGATGGGGAGGATACCATTATTTGTATCTAAGTGTATACCATTACTTAATACTAAGTCCATTACCTTGTAATGAGTTCCTTCAGATGGAGAAGTGAACACATACTAGGTAACTTTCTACAATTATCCCTAAGAAAGCTTGTACTGGTGATCCATAATTATACTCATCCGATATGGAGGAAAGCACTAAAGCCAACACGCAAGTATAATTACATCACCTACAAACCAGTAATGGAGACCATAGGATTTATACTAAATAAAAATCCTCTCCCACTTAGTTATTTAACAATGAGGGTTTTTCTACTAGTTGATATTATGTCCATGTTGTCCATTATTAATGTAGGCTTGGTTTTAAAAAAAAAACAACCACACAATAATAAACATGCATAATTAGAAAAAGCAAAATAACAAAAATAAGAGAAAATATCCAACTATTATGGTCATCTTTGCTGCTCCGTCCTCAACTATCTGAATCCAAAATCTGGCGCTGCGCAGATCTATACGGGGTTCGACCTTCATCGAAAATCATCTGTCGGCCTCTGGATTGCTCAAAACCAGCATCTCGTCCGGCGTCAGAAACAGCCACCACCGCCATTACGATTGATCAAAAATAATTAAAATTATATCAATCCTATGCCTCCCGAAGGAGTTCACACATAATCTAGATTGAAAAATTAAATTAATAAGCACGATCAACCCTCGTGATTTTAATTACATCCACAGCAACAACAACATCCACGACATGTTCGTGGTTTAAACAACACAATCAAAAACATGCATTGGACCATAATAGTTGGATCTAAGATGCCTGCAAAATCGAGTTAGAACAGATCTACATCTACCGACTATTACATAGCACAAGTTTTATTGGACAACATGGACTTATCAATCAATACGTAGATCCAAAGTGGCTCTGATACCAATTGATGGAACTGGGGATTCCCAGGACCCTTCCTTTGGTGTGCGTATTGATCGACAGAAAGTTAAACAGATCTAATACGTGTTCTAACCCTTCATAGACGGAAACTAGGGTTCACGAATTATACCTGCGGCGGAAAGGAGACAAGTAATTCCTGGCAATCTCGAGCGGACGACCCCAAGATCTTCTGCACGTAATCCTTCCTCGAGTTGGACGTCGTGTGGGCGACGATCTCCCAACCTTTTCTTCTCCTTGGCAGCACTCTCTTTCTCTCCTTACGTGAATCACGAATTTAGAGAAAATTTTAAATTTCTAATCAGTAATCTGGCGGCCAGAGAATAGAGGATATATATAGGCTACGGCAGGGACCTTGAGGAGAAATTAGGGTTAGGCCTCCTAACGGATCTGGATATCCCGTGTTCAGCCCGAACACACAATCCAGGCCCATTAACAATAGCTCGGTCCACTAATGAGCTATTGTTGCACTACCTCCCTAATTCCAAATTATGTTTGTGGGCTCCTTTTATTATATGCTCGTTTGGCTCCCCATGTTAAGATATCGTATATCCGTCGATCAAATTAAGTTACTGACAACTATATTGATTCGACATCTTTTATCCTTAAGTAGTACCGCTCAACTTTATTTGTCATGTCGGATATAATCCACCTGCAGGGTTTACATGACAATCCTTATGAGCTCCTTAAGAGGACATCATCAATCCGATGTATCGGAACATGGATTCCATTTATAATCAACAGCCCATCATACATACAATGTTATTACCCAATTCATAGAGGTTGTTGATCCATAATGAATCTCACTCTTTTATGAGTCAAAGTAATGCACATTGCATATATATGTCCGTTATTATATCCGGATTAAGAGTACAAGCATCCATAATAACAGAGGTATTTGTTCTCTTATGTAGTCAGTACAAAGAGAACAACCTCAAGTGGTCATGTTCAATACACACAAAGTGTACTAGTGTAAACCTATAGTCAAGATAGACTAATACCATATTACACTACAACCTTTCCAATAGATTGTCCAAGTCCATCTAGATTGTGAACTATTTATATACTCCATAGGAAACTGATAATATGATCTTCTGTGTGACACCACACACCATATTATCTATAATATAGAATATCAGACATTTGCATTAACACGTGCAACAAATACAATATGCAAACATTTGCCCATATGATTCTCATTCAAAAATTAAGGAAATAAGATTACTGCAAAAGTGATGCTTTTAGTATATAACCCTAACACTTATCGTATCTAGTATCTGAAGGATATAACAGAATCAAGATGAACTCACTTAATATAATACTAAGACATCATCTACTACTATATAAGATATAGTGATAGGTTGTCGTATCATCATTGCCGAGGGATGAGGGTCGGAAGACAGTCAACTTTATCTATGGCTACATAGTTTCTGTCTCGCCAGTCGAATGGCTGCAGGGACTATGTCCTGATCACCATGTCGTACCGTAGATTAATGCAAATTGAGCTGGAAATATCCGTCGCTAACCGGTAACTAGTACGTCGCTAACTGAGATTGTCACATACACATATGTATATCACAGCTAGATGTAGATATATACATCTATACAGAAGCACACAACAGATAGAACTCGCACTGTCCTTGAGACAGTGAACATATATATATACACCATGAATCCAAACCCCATATTCATATTTACTAATCCAAACACCACCAAACTAATGGAACACCCAATATGGATAACACATTATTTAGCCAATATATAAACTCAGATGAATTTGAGAAGCAAAGCCACCCGCCGGCCCCGACCAAAGCCTGCCGCCCCAAGCCCGCCGCCCAGTCCAGTAGTTCGGTTGCATATATATATGAAGAGTGCTTATGGCTGTGCGTAGGTTGCAAATAGTCCCGACGCCCCCGCCCCAAGCCAGCCGCCCAGCCCCCGACGCCGCCGCCCCAAGCCCACCGCCCAGCCCCCGACCCAAGCCAGCCGTCCAGCCACCGATGCCCCAAGCCCACCGCCCAGCCCCCGACCCAAGCCAGCCGCCCAGCCCCCGACGCCCCAAGCCCACCGCCCAGCCCCCAACCCCAAGCCCGCCTCCCAGACCCTGACGCCCCCGCCCCAAGCCCACCGCCCAGCCCCCGACGCCCCAAGCCCACCGCCCAGCCCCCAACCCCAAGCCCGCCTCCCAGACCCTGACGCCCCCGTCCCAAGCCCACCGCCCAGACCCCGCCCCAAGCCAGCCGTCCAGCCCCCGACTCCCCAACCCCAAGCCCGCCTCCCAGATCCCGACGCCCCCGCCCCAAGCCCACCGCCCAGACCCCGCCCCAAGCCAGCCGCTCAGCCCCCGACGCCGCCGCCCCAAGCCCACCGCCCAGCCCCCGACCCAAGCCAGCCGTCCAGCCACCGACGCCCCAGCCCCAAGCCCACCTCCCAGACCCCGATGCCCCCGCCCCAAGCCCACCGCACAGCCCCCGACCCAAGCCAGCCGCCCAGCCCCCGACGCCTCCGCCCCAAGCCAGCCGCCCAGCCCCCGACGCCGCCGCCCTAAGCCCACCGCCCAGCCCCCGACCCAAGCCAGCCGCCCGACGCCACAACCCCAAGCCCGCCTCGCAGACCCGAAAGAAAGAGAGAGATCGAGAGAGAGAGAGAGAGGGGGTTACCTTCGGGAGAGAGAGAGGAGAGGACGTCGACGCCGACGACGACACCGACGCCGATCACCGAAGCCGACACCGGCGAGAGAGAGAGAGGAGAGAGAATGAATTTGGGGGGAATGCGAAAGTTTTCTCCGCCGTTTTATTTAAAGTCTGGTACGTATATATAGCGACTGAATAGCGACAAAAGAAAATCCGTCGCCACATAGTCGCTATGTTTGATACGTGTCGACTGAATATCCGTCGCTACGTAGTCGAAGATATGTTCCGCCAATTCTCTACACAATTCCTGTCAAATAATCGACTACGTAGCGACGACTGGGGATCCGTCGCTATAATTTCGACAGTCTAGCGACGGACATGCGACCTTTCCTCCCCCTAAAATTAAAATAAAAAATGGCAAAGGCGTGTAGTCGGAACTCAGTCGCTGAGCGGCCACAAAGCCGTCGCTAACACCGACGAAAATTTACCGTCGTTAAATATGCGTCGCTAATTGAGTATATTTTGGTAGTGGACACTCTCCAAACAGAGAGTTTGAAATTGGACTGCCAACTTGTGTGGCAGTCCATGCTTCATTTAGGACTGCAAAATAGTTGGCAGTCCAAAGCAACAGAAAGTTAGGACTTGGATTGCCAGCTTGCTGGCAGTCCACTCTTCATTTAGGACTGCTTTTATGTTGGCAGTCCACTCTTTATTTAGAATTGCTTTCATGTTGGCAGTCCTAAAAAACTAATCTAGTATGAGCTCTTGCAACATTGCATTACACAAATAAGAAGTACGGAATGAGCGTGGATGTGGTGGGATCCCCCTCTCCTTTCTTATTACTTGCCACCATCGCAAGAAAAATGAGCCATATGCTCACATTCTGTCTTCACTGTAATGTATATTATAGTACAACCACTAATAAACTATGATGAAGTTAGATGCTGCAAATCAAGCTTAGTTGTTTTTTTTCTTCAGGTTTTCTATTGTTTCTTTATCTTTTTAGCTAAATGAGGTAAGTTTATCTTTTGAGCTAAACTTCCCATATTTGCTGGTGTATAAAACTACTTGATAGAATAAGCTAACTGCCTCACTTGGTTGTGTAATCCATCATTGAAGTAGTAAATTAGGCATATAAAGAATGCATATGGACTGTCATGATGTTGGCAGTTCATTCTTTATTTAGGACTGCCATCATATTGGCAGTCCACTCTTTATTTAGGACTGCTTTTATGTTTGCAGTCCAAGTCGACACTTTCCAAACAAAGAGTTTGGACTTGGACTGCCAACTTGTTGGTAGTCCATGTTGAAAGTCTCTATACAGAACATGTCCACACCACATAATGGCCAAAACATGTCCACACCACATAACCAACCACAATCATATCACATATCCACATAACCAACCATACCAAAATTACACAGACAATAACAATAACAATAACATATTCAAACATACCAAAACATGTCCAAAATTAGATCACAGGTCCACATAACGAAAATACATTCAAACGTATCCAAAGCATGTCCACACAACCAAAATACATCCAAATATTCACATATCCAAATATCCAAACATATCCAAATTTTCAAAACACATTCAAATATCCCAAAAAACTAATTATCATGTCGTGCCTTCGTACGTTGCTCCCTATTTTCATGAAGAAAAAATCTGCAGTGTCGTCGATGCGCTTCATCTCGTTGCAGGAGTTGGCCAATAGGCACGTGATAGGAGTTGGCCAATAGGCACGCCGTCGTCGTCATCGTCATTGAAAGAAGATGGAGGACTAGGAGGAGCTCGTTGCTTCGACCGAGCAGGGGGAGCCAGTCGCTTCGTCCGTGTCCGGCCAGTCGCTCCAGTGACTTCGCTTTCTGGAGCCGGTTTGAAAATTCTTATCGGTCTCTCGAGAGGACGGTCCGCAGTGCGTTCCTTGTGCGCCGACATGATGGACCGTATTCTCTTGGGAGCACCAGCAGGACTGCAGGATAACATACAGTTATTAAATAATACAAAAGAAAATTGATAATAGAAAAACATAATGTTAAGGAGGACTGTCAGGAAGCTAATACAACATTGATTCAGGACTGTCAGGGTTCTGGCAGTCCAAATGTAAAGGAGGACTGCCAGACTTCTTGCAGTCCTCTTTCACAAGAGGACTGTCGGCTGCCTGGCAGTCCTCATTAACATGAGGACTGCCAGAACCCTGACAGTCCTATTGGAATCTGTTTAATCTAGTCCCATTAATCCATAAATTATAATGTAAAGAAAACCAATGTACAAACAGATATAAAGTTGAATTAATAGAGAAGCTTGATGCCTATTTTCTATTTTTTTTTCTTTTTTGAAAATAATGTTCTTTACTAATGACAACTTTTGAATTGGACTACAATCAAACTAGTGTCGGGCACACGCGTTGCATGTGCAACATTTTAAATTCTGGAAATATTGATATCATCTTATGTAGACAACAACCATAATTTAAATATAAATAATCAAATTTATGGATTTTCTACTTGATCTAATCCATAGTTTTAAATTCATGATTTAAAATATAATCTACCATATAATAGATACATATATTGTTAATTTAATTTATAACTTCGATTCTAATATATCTAAAGATTTAGTGCAAGAAAAATTTAAATAACAAACTTCTTTTATAAAAATTAAGAATTCTAATATATGAAATTTAATTTAGTTTAATGCATACCCACAATTATAGTTAATTTAATCTAATTTAATTTAAATTAATATAATTTAATTTAAATTAATCTAGTTGGATAAATTTTATTATAGTTTAATTAATCTAATACAAATTAAAAATCTAATTTAAAATTTATTCTACTTTATAACTTAAATATAATTCTAAATTTGCAAAATATGATATTGCTAATCAATGCAAATGCCATAGAATAATGGGGAGATAGAAAGAGAGATGACCTTGTAGCACTTTGTTCGTCGTTAATATTGCATGTTCTTTTTTTGGTTTCTTTCAGAGAATGCTGCAGAACAGAAAGTAGAAGAGGAATTGATGAATTATTTATTGTAATGTGTATATCTATACTAATATCTGATAGAAAGAAAAAAATTAAATTAATATTTAAGAGAAAAATAAACAACTTGACAGAAGTTTTGATTTTTTTTCCTTTCTGAGAATGCAGAAAGCAAGAAAATGTTCGTAAGAGAGAAGAAGAGGTTACAACCGTTTATAATTATTTAAATTAGTGAGATTGTGGGATTGTAAAATGACCTTATTATCCATACATAAATGTATCTTTACCTTAGAATATATAAAATCCAGATACCCTTAGTATTTGAATTATATAATAGTATAGATAATACAAATTAACAACAATAAACTAATTTCTGGCTCCAAAAATTGGAGTCTTACATGTCAGCAACAATCTATTATGTGTATGACAAAAAAAAGGGAAATGAAAAATCATATACAACCCCATCAAAACTGAGGGCACAAATGGGTACAGCTCTTTGCAGCAGTATTAGATACAGAGGCTCGAAATGCAGGCCCAAGTTTTTCTGTTTCAGTGCCCAGGTTAACTCTCGGAAGAAAAGGCTATTATACTCCGTCTTCCATTTCATTAGGACTGTCAGGCCTGTGGCAGTTCTAATGTAAAGCAGGACTGCCACAGTCCTGGCATTCCTCTTTCACAAGAGGACTGCTGGGACTGTGGCAGTCCTGCTTTACATTAGGACTGCCACACGTCTGACAGTCCTACTGTATTCAAACGCGACTGTTGCAGCCGAACGGCCAAAACGAGATGCTCGTTTGTCGTCTTCTAGTGTTGTGGTTTCAAGAAAAAATGTGGGTTTGTCGTGTTCGAAAATTTATTTCATGAACCATAAAGAGATTCTAAACCTAATTTATCAAAACTTTTTAGAGAATTAAAAATATTCTAGGATTTTGAATAGAATGTACAAAATTCTTGAAGAAATTAGGTAAGAACGTACCTAGATTCCGGTTGCTTCGACTTGCGTGTCATCTTTTCGAATCTAGGAATGTTGTTGAAGAAATTTTAGTGGAGGAATTGGGAGTGGAGTGGTGGAGGTGAAGAAAGTAAGGTTTTGGGAGAGGAAGAGCTTTTTCTTTTTCTTTTGGTGGAGAGAGAGTGTAATAGGAGTTATGGGAAGGAATGAAGGGTTTGGGGGGGGGGGGGGGGGGGGGGGGGGGGGGGTTGTCCCAAGTAAAATGTGGGTGCTCCCCAACAAAATTTTCACCTTCTTGGACTGCTCCCAAGTAAGAACTGTCCTCAAGTAAAAAGAGTGGTGCCCTTAGAAAAAAAAAAACCTATAATTATGAATGGCCAACCACACTGTTAGAAACTTGGAAGTACTTGGGGTTCCCTATTGTACACTATCCCACAGTGAAATGACATCACCATAACTATTCATACTTCCTGTCCTTCAATTGCTCCCTTCCTCAACTTCATCTCCACATGGTCTTCTGCATCCGCCGGACAAGAATATCCCATGTCGATCTCTCCCTACTGTTCTTCTAATTCATCTTCTACATGTGGTGGGCGCCATTAATTAATTTGCATTTTCCAGAATTGTAAGAGTTCTGTCGCAAAAGAGAACAAAAGTCTCTAGCGTCAGCTCTCGTGCATGCACCGGCGCGTGCCATATAAGGAAATATTTTGCATGAGATTGTGCACGAACGTTCCTTCGTCCGCTCTCTATGGCACTGGCTCATCTCATTTGTCGAAAAGTTTAAAGAACACGCTCTTCAACCTAAGAAATGGTTTGTAAAACAATTCCGGACCCAAACGTACAAGTATATTCTAGTTGGTTGTACTTGAGAGAGAAAGCGGACGGTCGTCTTTGTCTATTGTCTGTAGAGCTTTGCTATCCCTACATCCAAATGGTTACAATCTCCATACAATGGTTACATGTTGGACTTCGATTTGAGGAGAGAAAGGAGAAAGCGGTGGAGTTGGGTGGAGCCCATGTAGCAGGAATTAGAGAGTGGAGGTGGGATCCAGTGGAATCGATGTATAAAGGGTGGGAAAGAGAGAGGTTATAAGCAAATGATTGTAGACTTAGCATTTTTTATCTCTCTATTATCTCCTAGCTTGTACTGTATAATATGGCTTGAAAATGTCTCAAAAATGAACCGTTCAATTCGTATGTATATCATTATCTACTTAAATAAATTAAAAAAAACTAAACAACTACCTAAGTACTCTCTTAATCATTAAAAACTTAACCAAGTATTTATCTAAATAATTAAATAATTTTAACTCAAGTGTTTAATGTGGGAGGTATTTTTCTAGGTTGCTTGAGTTCAATTATTATAAATAATATTTTTATTAATAAATTTATATTTAATTTTTTAATTTTTTTTGCACGTGCAATGTATGTGCACATTACTAGTACATATAAGGTGTCTAAAAACAGTTCAAAACTGAACACTCTTAGTCGTTTATAAATCTTCAACCCATTAATTAAAAAAAAAAATCAGAAAATAACAATTCTAAGACTAACGTCCTCCTTTCTCTTTCCGCATAAATAAAAATTATTTTATATATATATATATATATATATATATATATATATATATATATATATATATATATATATATATATATATATATATATATATATATAACAAATCTTAATTCAAAAATATATTTAAATATTTAAACAAAATTTCAAGAATATAAAAAAGAAAAAATATTTACATACAACACACATGAATTTACTAATACTTATAAAAATATTTTATACAAATACATATTTTTATTTTAGTACGGAGTTGATGAACACTTTCAACTTGGTATAACCGAGCTACAATTTCAACTTTGGCCGAAGCTAAAAAATAATAATTTAGACTTAAAATTTAGATGCATCAACATTTCTAACTTAAGGGATTGTTTGAATAGATATAACTCTTTGAAAGTGTGAAAGTGACACTTACGTCATAATGAGTTGCAGTTGAAAGTGTGAAAGTGGCACTTATCAAAATGTGTTTGGATGTAGTAATTTTTGTCTCCTGCAAGTGGAAGAAAAATGGGTTTGGTGTTTGGATGGTTGTTGAAAGTGAAGAAAAATGAGTTCGGTTATTTGGATTGTTGAAAGTGAAAGTTTGTTGGAGATGTGGTAAACCTTCCTCCTCCAGGGCATCCCGTTGACGTCGACGTCGACACCGTCTCCACTGCGTCGAGCTAGCAACCGCCTCTAGATCATCGTCGTCTTGAGTCCACCGGAGGTGCCACGACCGCAGATCCCCAACCGCCCTTATCGGATCCGTGACTGGATTCTTCCACGGCACTCGGTGACCGGATCCTGTCAACAAGGACGGCCACTTGTAGCCCACTTTTGTAGTAGGTGGAGAGAAGGTGAGAGAAGGAAAAAAGAGGGAACATGAACTCACTTTGTCAGATATTCTCCACCTGCTGCTGTAGTTGCATCGTTGAACCAAACACCGAAACTGCGGAAAGCTCCGTCCAGTTACAACAGAAAGTATAACTCCCCGACCACTTTTTGGCTACCAAATAGGCCCTAAAAGAGGCTGTTTGCAAGTGGAATTTCATTATAAATGTATTGCAATATATTGACGAAAGACATTAACGGAAGTAGATTTGTCGCTACCTTGCGAAGGATCAGGGATTGAATGTTTTCTTTTTTGAGATACCCAAAGTACAAAATTTTGTGCATGCTACATTACATGTCTGTTGGGCCTACTTTCTTTCAACTCCAACCAAATAAATGAAAAAAATAATATGCTTCCGTGATTTAATCCACTGATCTTTCGCCACCAAGTTAGGATCTTATATCTCTCAACGGTAACCAGAAGAGCCACTCGAGTTCGGTAGCGATTGAATGTTGATATCAGACGCCACCAAGCCAGGGTCTTACATCTCTCCTCGGTAACCACAAGAGCCACTCGAGTTCGGTAGCGATTGAATGTTGATATCGGACTTGTGCATGCGGCGACGTTTATGCCCTCCTCTTCCTGCGCTCAGACTTCCAGCGGATCGAACCCTGCAACGATGAGAAATCCTCTCTCGTCGTCTACTCCTCCTTGCCTCCTTCTTTCGTTCGTCGAGCGTTCTATAATCCTATTTTTTTTATTTTATAAATTTCTTAATTCTGAATGTTCTAAAATTGTTAACTACTGAAAATTTTCATATATATATATATATATATATATATATATATATATATATATATATATTCACCTGGTCAAGCTAAGTGATACCTACCGATATGTCTAATCATAACTTTACAACCGATAGGGAATAATGGTAAATGGGTTGGATTAGGCTATGTTTAGGTTCTCCTTATAGAGACAAAATCTCTATACTAAAATTATCACTTTATTCTTGATCAAGTGACTAACATAAGAGTGTAACCTAGTATGACGCTATATTTATTTCTATACTGAGGACGTCTACCACCTTTGGTCACACTACCCTATCAAAAACTTGATACCCTATAACCCTTGCATACTAGTTACAAAAATCTATACAACTAGATATCTAAGGCATCTCAAATTTCCTACTATCTATCGAGCAACCAAAATTCAATAATCAAATTAACTTACATTATAACTTAAGATCTTCTAAATAATCCTATACAGCATGATCATTTGTCACTCCAAAATATGAAGGGACGAGAAACAATGGCACGAGAAAGCAAAGGAAGAATAATCGAGAGCAAATACGAAGTTCAAGGGCGGTAGAATTTTTTTTAAAAGGATTTTCAAGGCAGTGGTGGATTGAGATTCCTAAGGGTTTAATCATTTCGCAGGCCGTTCGGTACAGTAACGTAACCGGAACGGCTCACTCGACCTGCATGGGCCACCAAAAAATATGTAACACCCCAGTCCCAAAATACATTGGACTAGGATACGTATACATGCCAGCTACGCATCGAGATGACTCAAGCCCAGCTCGAATACGTATAAGTTGTCTGGTTGTTCTAGACCAACTATATCTCAATCCACTAAATATCGGTAACAATAACGAATCAAGAGAAGTAAGGCTGATCAGACCATAACACACTAATTCTAGAATAGATAAATATGTTAGAGTGGATCTCCAATAACACATTTATCATGAACAAGCTAAAGAAAGTAGAAGCTTGTACAAGACTAGGCTATAATGCAGCAAGAATCAAAAATAGGACAAAATCTAATATGGAAGAGAAAGATAAAACATCAACTAAATATACCTGCAGTCTTGGTGTAGAAATCATCCCCCGCTAGTGTACCATACCTTCATCTAATACCTGGAGAGATCACCAGGTCCTCAGAGGACTAGCAAGACACATAATATACATGTCTACTATACAGTAAATAATATGCAAGGAAAATAGGAAACGGTATAAGGAAACAATATGAGACTAAAGAATAAGTGTAAGTGGCATGCCGTCAAGGATGGTACTATTAAGCTTGACTATAAGTAAGTTGGGGTAACCGCAGCCCGATGGGAGCTCACAGTCCTATAGTCAGTAGCCGATGGGGAATCCCTAACTATAGTAAGGCTCATTCACACTCGATGGGAGCTCACGAATGAGGTGGTCAGGTATAGTCAATGTCTAATAACAGCTCAGGGTCAAATCAAACGATCACGATCATGTCAAGTCAATCAAGTACATGTAGTCGGATCAACTCAAGGTCAAGTCCAAGTCAAACAGGTCAGGAGATCATGGCATAGGCAAAACAATACTATCACTAGACATGAACATGATAAAGAAAATAGAGCAAGTAACATGAGAAAAAGAGTAATAATTTACGTGCACGCAAAACTAGAAATTAACCATGACATAAAACAAGAGGAATATGTAACCAAGTAAGAAAGAATGGCAGTATAGAGAAGCATGTAAATACTGTAAAGTTTGACAAGGTGTACGTGCCTGGTGGAAGCAAAATATCCCGTAAACAACTCGTCAAATCAAAGAGTTTCGAAACCTGAACTCCCGCAAATGCCTCCGGATGCTGAAATAGATATTGCCAACATTCTCGGAATAAGCAAAACAACTAGGATAGACTACCCATAAGTCCAATTATGGACACCGTAGAAGCATAAAAAATCTCAGCTGAAGACGTCCATTCACCAAAAGTACAGAAGATGCAAAAGACTAAGGCTCCATGCTAAAAAGATAAAACAGAAGATATGGAGAGAAGTCCCTTTATTGTCATGTCTACCAAAGTCTAGTAAAGATACATCAGGACCAGACATAAGGGACTAATTATGTTCTTCTACAAAGGATTTAGTACATACTCGACAGAAGCCTAGAGGGATCTACAAGTGACGCAGTCTTCATCGAAGCGCAACCTTTCTTCTTATCAATACAATCGCTGGAGGATTGACCTCCACCGAAGCATGTTCTGATATTCTTGTAGGCCCAGCCTCTCAGAATCATATCAGTAACTCGGCACTTTGAAGTAGCCAGAGCCTTCAAGCCAGAGGTGCAACTACATTCCAGCGCCAACCACAGAAATAAGATGGTAGTAGGGCCCTCCTCCCATTCTTTTATTCCAAAAGCTAGCGTCTTCACTCCAGAGGCACAGCTATCTGCCTGCGCCAATCATAAGATGCGAAAGGGTGTCATACTCTTTCCTTCGCAGCCAACGCCTTCACTGTTCAGAGGCGTAGCTACTTATCTGCGTCCGCATGAGACGCAGGATGGTGATATGCTCACACCATCTCCATTCCCATGGTGCAGTCGTCTGTTCCGGATCAGAAGCTTAAGTCATTTCTCTACAAGAGATTTAGAAACTCTCATCACAACCAATGCAAGTCAACCTGTCGCTCCAAAAGCACAGTAACCTCGTCAAACTGAAGCACAAGCCTACTTGTCGCTAACAGCACAGTGAGTCTGGTAGTCCAAAATACAGCTTCATAAGTTGCTCTACATATACAGAAGTCTCGTCGTCATTCGAAGTCAAGTCCACTCGTAGCCTGAAAGCACAGAGGTTCCGTCGTCTCCAGAAGCACGATCAACTCGTCGCCCTAGAAGCACAACAGACTTAGTCCTCACCAGAGGCGCAGGAAGCATGGATCCACCCTAATTGGTTTATATAAACCGCCTCTTGCAGAGAAGATTGCGATTAAATCATGATTGATATCATATCAGATTGATTTAGATCTTAGATGAGGGTCAATTAGACTCCAAATCTCGGATAAAATCCCAAGATTTACTCGACTGTATCCAGGAAAGCAAATCGGCACGAGCCACGTGTCACCTCCTTCGATTATGTTTATAACTACTAGAGATCTCGTTTGAGGGAAATCTCGATGTCCGCCACGTGTCAGCATCGTAGAAGTTCGCACCGTATAATGATGGAAAATTCTTTCATATCACAGGAACCCTAATGCACATCGCATATGTGCTCGGTTCTCTATAAATAGAAGCAGTTCTTCTTCCACCAAAAGGAGAGAAAAAGAAAGAGGAAACATTGACAATTGATAATCTTCAAAGGAGCAGTGATCTCTATCCACGAAGAGTCGACCACCCTCATCCACCTATCAACTAAAGAACCAACCAACCAACCATCTTCAAGGGATCTTCTCATTTAGACAGCCTCTTGATCGGTGGCCAAAGTCCCGTCAAAGGCGCCAGAGAGCCATAGCAAGGTTGATTCGTCGTCAGATCGTCAACGGAGTAAAGGAGCCGCTGCAGTGCTTGATCTCCATCATCACATTTTTTCAGAAACCTCTTCTCCATGTACTTAGAATATCCTATTTAGGATTTTATTCTTTGTACACAGATACCTTATACGTTCAATAAAGTAAAAAGTTTGTTCAACCTTTTGTTACGTCGAACAAAATAGAGACTCTGTTGGGGACTACCTTCTCCTCCAATGAGAAGACGGTGACACAATCTGATGATAACTTGATGGGAGCTTCTCAAGACATGTTGGTCATACGCTTTGACCAGCAGGCTTTTAAAAATCTCCTCTCTGATAAAAAGTCGAAGACTTCGAAGTGGTTCGAACAACCGAAGAAGACTCGACGTGTCTGGAGGCCTAAGGCGGCTGCAGCCAGTAGCATGATGATGGGAACTGCGTCTCAGGACCCCCTTAACGTCAAGGCCACAGAGAAGATCTCGACTGCTACAGCATTATCCCCTCGCTCGATTCCCGTCCCGGAAAAGCATGGCGAAGAAAATGGTAGTTCCATAGTTGATCTGACAAAAGAACGGTGCCAAAGGAAGCACGCACCGGTCCAACCCCTCATGATGGGAGTATTATCGGTAAGGAGATCTGTCTTCGACAGAATCGTTTTCCCTTCAGGTAAACCTTCGGCGGACTCTGAATACTACTCACCCGCTGGGGGTAGTAGAAAGAGATTCCAAGTGGCTCGCGCTTCGTACAAGAAGCATGTGACACCAACGGCAGTCTAGAGGCCCGTGTTGACAGTAACACGTGCAGCCGATGGAAAGTTATACAAGACTGGCTCTCGCACTCCGATACCTCAACCAGTCGAATCTCCCTCCCACTGGTGTACTCCTGTGCGTAAGCTAAGCCAGAGGTACATCCTACGGAGAGGGAGCCATGCGAGCAGCGTCCCCGCAGGAGCGACATTACGCTTCCTCGCCAGACCCGCTCTGACCGCGCTTACATGCAGCTTTCCTGCATGTACAATGTGAGTGCTACGGCAGAAGATCCAACCCTCTCCCAAGCAAAAGAAGAATCTATGGCACAAGACGTGCCTAAATCAAGGCACTCTTATACCCAGATTGCCATCAACTGTCGTTGTCAGCAGACGGCTGCCCCATCGCCGAGCAGGCGCTCCATCTTCCAGAGACTCTACTCCACGTCGACTCCACACCAGAGGCCTAACTGGGAGTCGGTGAGCCATTGAGAAGACGAGCCCTGCATCGCCGCATGCTATGCGGCGCAGGGTTCCAGAGCTTTCAAGAAGCCCTTCCAGAATCCTTCCATATCGGTTGCTAAACTGAAGAGGAGGTCAGAGAATAGTAAAACTAAGGTACCCGATGTAGATGTATTACAAGGAACTCGTTCCAATTCTGTATTAGGTTCTTTGCCCAAAACTGGGGGTAGTCAGTCTCCTACCATTGCACGATAACCCTATATTCAATCTGACGAGGCGCAATACGACACGGATGTCTCCATCGGCACAGCCAGTCACCAGACCGGGGGTAGCAACCATACTGAGTCCGAAGAATATCACAATCTTATGGTATATCCTCAGGACAGCGAGACTCATGCATCTAAGCCAGAAAGTGAAGGATATACGGCTCCCTCGAGTTACCCTCACACTCGGTCTGTCTTTATGGCCGACGGCAATGAGGAAGACAACAACGAAGCTCTCAGACGTATCCAAGTCCTCGAGACGAAGTTAGATAGGATGACGGGCACCATGAAGACCCTATCCTCGGTTATAATCGACCTGGAGAGTAGCATGGCCCCCGCTGCCTCTACACCAGTGCACGATCCTCCAACCAATAACGAATCCAGCAGGTTGTCTACTTCCAATCAGGCAGGACCATCCTCGTCTACTCCATCGGCTACATGCTCCGCAATGCCGGCCGAGATACAACAAGCCATCAAGGAGCTGTATGCTCGTCATGATGCCTAGGAGAAGCAAGCAACGCTCCGGAAGATGGGGATCCGACAGCCGTACCCTGCCGAGTGGAACAACGTCGTCTATCCTTCTAAATACAATCCGCAGACGCTTACACCTTATGAAGGGAAGGGGTCTCCCTGATAATACTTGAGGTACTTTTCCTTAGTAATGGGGAACCTGCCAAAGGATAACGCCCTCATGTCCAACATATTCATAGGAGCCCTGCAGGGGGTAGCCTATGAGTGGTTCTGCAGTCTTCCGGATGACTGCATCTCATCATTTGAAGACCTGAAGACTCGCTTCGTGGATCGATTCTACGAAGGAGGCATGGATATGACCATGTCGACTCTCATGGAAATTGTCCAGAGGGAGAAAGAGCCTGTCAGCACATACATCAAGCACCTTTGCCAGGCAGTCCTCAGATTACCACCCGGTATGCTCGAGCCCATGCTTATGGACTCCTGCCGCAAAAATATGCTGCCCACTATAAAATTATGGCATAATGCTCCCTGCACAGAGTGGACGCCTTTCATTACAGAGGCTGATGCCGCATAAAGGAAAGCCCAGGACGTGCAGATCCTGGGGCTACACTTTCCTGTGCCCGAAGACAAGGGGAGACGCTCATACAACAACAACTCTAAAGACGGAAAAGGTAAGCAAGTTATGAACGTCAATATCTCCAAAGGTTCAGCAGCTGCGAACCCCAAGTCTGCGTAAGCGTAGAGGCCGACGGAGACTTACTCCTTCAATGACGAGGATATGCTGGAACTCTTCGAGATTCTTACGAAGAGTAGCAAACTGTCCATCCCGCCACCCAGGCATCCTGATGAAGTAGGAAAGGTGGACCATCCCAAGTACTGCCATTATCATCAGTACGTCCATCACTTGACACAGGACTGCTATGTGTTGAAAGGGCAAATTCAGTGCCTCATTAACGCCAACGTCATATTGTTGGATTACGAGGAGAAGACCGTCACAACCAACATGGTTACTCTCCAGTTCGGGAGTTTTCCAGCCAAAGAGGTACAAGATGGCGTCATCCCTATTCCAAAGGCGATGAAGGAAGTAGTCAACCTTCAGCTAGCACGGGACAACGCTCAAGGGCTCGTCCCGTTCTCAAAGCCTCAAGGCGAAGTCATGTGGATACATCCTGACTTGGCTCCCGACATGATGATATCTACGACCCTTTCTGCCAAAGAAAAAAAAAGCAAGGCATGCCGATGATGCTTTGGTGATCTCTCATTCGGCGTAGAGGCAAGAGGAGAGCCAGGCTCTAGACCAGGAGGAGTCTCCACCAAATACTCCCTCTGTCCCAGATATGTCGGAAGTAGGCCCACCTCAGATCGCTGAGGCACAAGAGTCGGGTCCATCCCGGGCCCCTACCGTAGACAAGCAGAAACAGAAAGATGTTCGCTTCGACAAACCTCTCAGAAAGGATCCGGCAATCGGGCCTATCAAGCCCTACAACTTTGATACTCTAGCGCAGCTGACTAATACTCTGGCTAGATTGTTACTTTTCGAGGTCCTCTACCTCTTTAAAGAGACCCGAGATGTACTCAATAAAGCTTTACAGAATATCGAGTCCTTCCTCACCCAGGTTCAGCCACCGAAAGTAGATCCCGCAGCTTGTCCACATAGCCACAACATGGTCGAAGTGATTCCCAGTATCACTTTCACCCAGTAAGACATGCTGCTAAAGAATAACCGGCCCAACTGCCCCCTGTACTATACAGGGTATGTCGGTGCCATTAAGGTCGATCGTATCTACATCGACCCAATTTCCTCTTTGAGCATTATCCCAAGAAGCCTGCTTCAAACTTTAGGGGTTCTGATGCATCGGTTGACAGCCTCTAACACAACAATCAGTAGCTTCAATG
Source organism: Iris pallida (assembly GCA_029216955.1). Taxonomy (NCBI): domain Eukaryota; kingdom Viridiplantae; phylum Streptophyta; class Magnoliopsida; order Asparagales; family Iridaceae; genus Iris; species Iris pallida. The sequence continues at coordinate 5,847,517 of JANAVB010016598.1, read as the reverse complement.
CGGGAAAGAGCGAGCCCTTGGGCAAAATTTGCCTGAAATATCAGATCGGTGACCTTCACACTGAAGTGGCTTGCTATGTCATTGATGCAGACATAAATTACAACATGCTGCTGGGGCGAACATGGATCCATGAGTATATGATTGTCTCTTCCACCCTACACCAGTATATGAAATATGTGGCCAGCGACGGGACTATCAAAACAGAGTTCGCTGATATCGACTCATTCCGAGGACTTGAAGCCTACTGTACAGATGCTGATCTGTACAAGTCCGTCCCCTGGGATGATGAAAGAAATGATGCTGAAGACGAGGCAGAGACAACTTCAGAAAGTGCAGTAGTGGTCGAAGAACCTCTAAAGGTTCGACTGAAAGGGAGGTCTCCCAAGATGTCAGCGCCTCTTGTTATTAAGCTTCGGGGCAAAGCTCCACCTTCGTCTCCAGTGACAATGGAAGATGGTCAGGAGCCTGTACGAATAAAGTTACCCCGGAGGCCGCCCAAGGCTGACCGTGAAGGCGCAGGAGCATCCGACCACCATTCCCTTGATGGTCAAGCTGAAAGGGAGGCGTCCTCCTTCTTCTCTGACGGAAGCTCTAACCCTCACTGATGAAGAGCTAGAAGATTACGTCTGCACCGATACAGAGGCCCACTCTTTCGACGATGTAATCCCTCGGGACAAGATATCCCACTTCATCAACATAAAGTTGTCATCGAACTACTCTAGCGCGTGCTGAAATGCCAAGTATTTCCTGGACAATTCTCTGTGTAAACTACATACGCAACTGACAACTGCCAACCATATGAGCCGATTTGTCCTTGCCCGAGGCGCCTACTTTGTAGTTCCAGCAAGAAAAAAAGAAGAAGAACCCATCATATTCGGTCGACTGGAGCATCTGTATGGAATAACTCCAGAAGACCCAGACCTCGACAGCGGCAAAATACAGTTCTACCGCTACACGGTGCAAGCCAAAAACCTTATCCAGAAGATAGTAAGGCCTGTGTCTTCCCATACAGATTCACACTCCAAAAGAAAAAACTGAAAACTACTACCAACGTACTCGTCGAGGGCTGGGGTATGTTACACCTACGACCACCTCAGAATATTCAGAAAAAAAAAGTCATGAGGCACTTACACTCTTCTGACTCCTCAACTTGGGACTCTGTACCAGCATGGCTCAAGTCTTTAAGAAGATGTTGTCTGCTAACATGATCACTAATCAGTTAACCGTCGAAGACAATCAGCGTAGGCGGTTACAAGAGATAGAAGCGTTGGATGAAAAGTGCTTGCGCGCAGCGAAGGCTTGAGCTTTACCAAGCTCGCATCTCTGGGGCCTTCAACAAAAAGGTCCGTGAAAGATCCTACCAGGTGGGCACCTCGTCTTGGCAGTACGGAGACCGATGGTGATGACCCACAAGACGGCTGAGAAGTTCGAGCCTAAGTGGGAAGGGCCATTCGTCATAGAAATGGTGTACTCCAATGGTACTTATCGGCTAGCTAAGCCTAATAAGGACTTGCTAATGATGCCCATCAACGACAAGTTCCTAAAAAGTATTACGTCTGAAGACAGAACCAGCATAGGCACCCACATTCCCTGAAAAGGGCGCCCATGAGTTCTGGTAAGGGGATCTCTCGTTCTTCTTCCTATATATTCTCTCAAGTATATGAAGTACTTCACGTCCACATTACCTCTGGATTGCTCCTCTACTCCTGGAAGATGCGACTACCATGTCCATATTACCTCTGAGTAGTCGTTCTTCTCGCATCAGTTCTATGATTATCCCGACGGTCTAGGAAACAGTTCACGTCCATATTACCTCTGGATTGTTGTTCTATACCCTGGCAAAGATGAAGCCTACCACGTCCACATTACCTCTGGTCAGGCAAATCTATTATGAAGATTCCCTATGTGTTCTGGAGACAAAAGCAAAGAAAAAAAGAAAGCTTCTACATATAAAATATGTGGCTACAAAGACCTATTACAGACTCTTCGTAGTTACATACACAGAGACAAAAAAAAGCTGAAATTATGGTACAAGCTCTCAATAACGCAGGCGAGGTGGAGACAGAGCCAATCACTTCCTGTTAAAGGAAGCCTGTCAAGCCCCAGTCCCAAAATACGTATAGGACTAGGATACGGTACATGCCAGCAACACTTCACCAATGGGCCAAATCTCAAAGTAAGCCCATTAGCAAAATGCTTAATCTATAAATCATGATAATCAACCCAGAGCATAATACAAGTCACAGGTACACAGCTAATCTCATCCACGCAGAAATATGACACAAAATATCAAATCCAATAAAATGATACTAATAAAGAAATCTGTCCAACATGAAGTATGAAAGTAACTGTGCGGGTAAGACATCCCGAAACCAAAGTAAAAGAAATACATAATCCACTACATGTCCACTGAAAAGAAAGATAATAAAATAGCAAGTCTATGAATGAAGAGACATGTCTCAAGAGAAGTCTTCAACCACAATCTCGTCCTCCTGCGAAGGTGTATCACCAGTCTCCACTCCAGAACCATAAACCTCCGGATAGTCCTCGTCTCTAACTAAGCCTGGAGAGATCACCAGGTCCTCAGAGGACTAGCAAGACACATAATATACATGCCTACTGTACAGTAAATCTCATGCAAAAAATATAGGAATAACCAAATCGAGAAAAGAATAACACAAAAGAACTCTACAGATGGTGACCTGTCATGAGAATATAATATTAATCGTAGCTAAAACCGTAGCCCGGGGAGGCACTAACAGTCCTATAATAGGTTCTCTATCGTAGCCCGGGGAGGCACTAACAATAGAGGATAGCTACGGCTAATAAAACATCCTCTCCTAAGGAACTAGGAAGCCAAGTCGATCTAGTCATGTCCAAGTCCAGTACAGGTCAAACAGGTCAGAAAAACATGGCACAGGTATATCAATACTATCACTAGACATGAACAAAATAGAAAAGATAGAACAAGTAGTAAAGAAAGAAAAATCAAAATCTACGTGCACGTGTAACTAAAAAGAATCACAAGAGAAAACATGAGAGATATGTAACAAAGCAAGAAATACTGAAAATATAGGAAAGCATGTAAATACTGTAGAGGTTGGCAAGGTGTACTTGCCTGGTGGTAGCAAAAATCCTGCAATTAAAGAGCCACAATACCTGAACTCCCGCAAACACCTCCGGATGCTAAAACAAACATTTCCAACAGTCCCAGAATGAGCAAAATAGCTAGAATAGCCTACCCATAAGTCCAATTCTGGACACAGGAGCAAAACGGTAATTTTGGGTCAAAACGGTGTCTGCCTTTGGACCTACTTTGCACCGAAAAGCGTGCCAAAGTCAATCGTCTCTAAAGTTGTCAAACTACATGTCTAAAGATTCGTTTTGACGATACGAACCCAATGGTATGTCCAATTTTAGATTCCGATGAGCCGTGCACAAAATCGCCCGTTGAACTGGACCGTGGGGCCCGCGAAAAGGCGATCCAGTCAACTGTCTCGAAATCGGACCAAACTTGGCATACAGGACCAGAAAAATGATACGGTCCTGTTGGCACAAGTTTCGTCTCGATCTGACGAACGTGCACAAAGTAATTAGAGAATTTCGAAAAGGGCCGATACGGTGATTTTTGACGGATACGCATCAAATTCGTCGCGCACACGCGACCAATTTGAATTCCGTCAAAGCCCACATGACCACGAAGCTGTTACGCAGCTTTCGATGCTTGCGGTTCGCGACCCCGTCGTCCGGATTGGCGTGACGGACGTGGTATCGGAGAATTTTAAAGTTTTTGAAAACAGGTTTTCTAGTTTTTTTCTAATTTTTAGATCGATTTTTCTTGGTGCATAATAGACGAAATTAAAATCCGTAAACAGCGTCTAGAAGCCGTATATGTTGTCTAACATCATGTTCAATTAGATTTTGAAAAATCAAATCAGATTGGGAGATATTGGTCTTCCAACAGGTGGCAAAAACTGACAATACAGAACACGAGTTCTGTGGTTTTTCGTGAATTTGATCTCAGTTTCTCGTCAAAACCAGATCATTCCTTACCAAACTACTTAGTAGGGATTAAAGATGGTTAGGTTAGCTCTACACAAATCTTGTAGGTCGAGATTTGATTGAGTAATGAAGGAGAAATCGAAGTATGAAAAGGGGTACCTGTGACAGTTTTCTGCGACTGTCCCCTGTATTCGCGCGCCGCTTGCTGTTGCGAGTGTTGGCTGCGGCGTTCCGATGGTCGTCCACCGTGGGCAGGTGACGGACAGGTGCGCGACCTCACAGGGGTGGCTCGGGATCGCGTGCACAGGCCAAGAAGGTAGGTTGCTCGAAGGAGTTTGGTTTTTTTCCCGAACGTATATATACTTATTTTTTTTCGGTTTTAAATCCTATTTTTGATAGAATTCCTATGGATTTAAGCTAGGATTTGGACCAAGATTTAGTGAAATCTTGTAGAGAATTTGATTAGGATTAGGTAGGATAAGATTTGATTTGATTCGGTTGAGATTTGATCAAGGTCTTATCAAATCAAAAAAAAAATTAAACGGAGCTCTTGGTTTATAGAGGCTCGGGGGAGGGGATGGTGAACAGTGCCGAGCACAGTTCACACACATTTGTTTTTTTTTCTTTTTCTTTTTCTTATCCCATATAAATAGATTTATATATATAACTAAATATACACCTATATCTTCATATAATAATCCATAAATCAACAAACAAACAAAAAAATCTTAATATTATCTACTACTAGTGTAGGCCTATTTATGGAAATATTTATATAGGTATATTTCTTTAAATAGTGAACCAATAAAAAAACCAATAATAATAAACACTGATTTTATTTAATATTAACAACAACACAATAATAATAATGGTAATGTTAATAATACTAAAAATAGACTAATGGTAGTGTTTGGTGAATATAATCTATGCACTCCTTATTTGGCTCCGAAAAATCGTACAATACTGTCAAAACACCTAATTAATATTAATACCAATATTGTACAGTATTTAATAATTAGAAATACCATATCAAATTCAAAAATAATTTAAAACTTTTGCACACATAAAATATGTCTGTATAGCCGTCATTGGTCTCACTATATGCCTACATTGGCTTGGAATTTGGTTTGGGCCCAGTTCGGGCTGATTGGGTATAACCGGGTTATCTAATAATCAATATATTAAATAATAACTAATCAAATGATTTAAATGAGTCTTTTCACAACTTGGCCTGGTTTTCCTACTTCGGGCATTACGATGGCTAGACCTCCCCTATCATGGCTAATACACTAGTCAAGGCTCACTGCTATATCTTCTGTGCCACAATTCCTAGACGTCTTGTGCTCCAAAACTCAGCAATGGCTAAGGTCATAATTAATAATAATTTAATTTAAAAAAAATACTCATAAATTCCATAAAGTCCTATTTAAATCAAATAAATAATAGAAAAATAATTCAAAAAATCCAGGGGTGTTACATCCTATCCCCCTTAAAAGAATTTCGTCCTCGAAATTGAAATAACTCACTACGGTAGAAGGAAAATATGTCTATGGCTCTAAGATGTCTAAGGTGTGCTATGTTACTATTGTTATTCCTAAGCAAAAACATGTAACAAGCAAGCATAACTAATATTCTACTCTCTATCATTATCATAAAAGCCTTAAGTTGTTACCTTCTCTTGCTCCTTGTGTTGTCGCACCGTCTTCAATTCTCATGGCAAAGGCCTGTCCTTGTCGAGGTGCTTCCGCCTGTTGTCTCGCCTGCTCGAACTGCGTTGCCTGGTTGAGAAGTGGTCCTCGTGGATATCCTCCTTGGGCTGGTGCTGGTGGTGCTTGTTTTTCAGTACGCTTCTCCGGGCAAGTGTGGATATAGTGCTGATCGGAGCCGCAACGTAAACACAGCTTCAGTCTTCTTCGGCAATCCTTTTCGACATGTCCTCTCTTTTGACAGTAATGGCAGATGGGAAGTTCGCTATTTGCATATGGGGCGACTCTTGGTTGCTGGTGTACGATGACGCGTCTTTCAGGTCCTCCTGATGATGCTTTTGTTGATGGTGTTGTTGGATGTGGTCGCTTCTCGCTAGTTCCCTTTCGATGGACTCGCTCTAAACGTCGTGCTGCAGTAAGAACTTTGGAGTAAGTGGTTGGTGCTACAGCCCCAATAAGCTCTTGTAGTCTGTAGCTCAGTCCTTCGTAGAATTTCTCGGCCTTCTCTTCTTCAGTCTGGATCAATGTGGGTGCGAAGCGACTTAGTCGTAGAAACTCGGCGTTGTATTCTTCCACGGTCTTGCTGCCTTGCTCGAGGTGCAAAAATTTTCTTCGAAGCTCTGCTTTGAAAGTGGCAGGGATAAACATCTCTTGGAAGAGTTTGGAGAACTCCTCCCAAGTGACCTTATCCTGCCCAAGTCTTTTCTCCTCCGTAAGCCACCAGTGGTGTGTATTGCCGGTCAGCTGCATCCTGACGGCAATCATCCAATGATCTCTAGGTAACTCGGCTGCCTCCAATTGCTGCTCAATATTGGTGAGCCATTCATGAACTTCGGTGGGCTCCTCCTTGCCCGAGAACTTGTCTGGCTTAAACTGGCGAAAGTTTGCGATGGTTTCCGTCGTCGTCTGAGGAACTGGTGTAGTGGCTCTCTCTAGTGATGTCACGATACGATTCTCGATGTGCTCCGTCTGTCTCTGCTGGGCCTCCATCTGAACTTGTTGTTGTGCTTGCATCATCACGTAGATGGTTTGGAAAAGCTGCTGGGGATCCATCGTCTGTCCAAGCTGGGGAAACATCGTCGGTGGTATCGGTGGCAGTGCTGGCATGGATGGAATGTCGTCTCTTCTGACCCTTGGTGGGTGCGAGGCTGCTGGATCGTCAGGTTGGGTAGAAGAACCTCCAACTGGTAGTGGGGTCGTGTCGACATGAGTCACTATAGCGCCCTGCGGGGTGACGGCGGGGTTCTCGTCACTGGCTTGCAGGTCCATTTTACTGCACTCAAACGAAACTTATAAGCTTAAAGGAAAATAGATATCAAGCAGGATGCATGTCAAGGAAATAATTTTGAAGTCGAAATATAGAGTTCAAGGACGTAAAACAATATAAATATGTGGATGAGATCCTAAGGGTCTTTCTATCCTATTCGCAGGCTCACGTCGGTACAGTAACGTAACCGAAGTGATTAACGTGGACCTGCATGGGCCACGACAAAAACATGTCAAGCCCCAGTCCCAAAATACATATAGGACTAGGATACGGTACATGCCAGCAACACTTCACCAATGGGCCAAATCTCAAAGTAAGCCCATTAGCGAAATGCTTAAGCTGTAAATCATGATAATCAACCCAGAGTATGATACAAGTCACAGGTACACAGCTAATCTCATCCACGCAGAAATATGACATAAAATATCAAGTCCAATAAAATGATACTAATAAAGAAATATGTCCAACATGAAGTATAAAAGTAACTGTGCGGGTAAGACATCCCGAAACCACAGTAAAAGAAATACATAATCCACTACATATCCACTGGAAAGAAAGATAATAAAATAGCAAGTCTATGAATGAAGAGACATGTCTCAAGAGAAGTCTTTAGCCACAATCTCGTCCTCCTGCGAAGGTGTATCACCAGTCTCCACTCCAGAACCATAAACCTCCGGATAGTCCTCGTCTCTAACTAAGCCTGGAGAGATCACCAGGTCCTCAGAGGACTAGCAAGACACATAATATACATGCCTACTGTACAGTAAATCTCATGCAGAAAATATAGGAATAACCAAATCGAGAAAACAATAACACAAAAGAACTCTACAGATGGTGACCTATCATGAGAATATAATATTAATCGTAGCTAAAACCGTAGCCCGGGAGGCACTAACAGTCCTATAATAGGTTCTCTATCGTAGCCCGGGGAGGCACTAACAATAGAGGATAGCTACGGCTAATAAAACATCCTCTCCTAAGGAACTAGGAAGCCAAGTCGATCTAGTCATGTCCAAGTCCAGTACAGGTCAAACAGTACAGAAAAACATGGCACAGGTATATCAATACTATCACTAGACATGAACAAGATAGAAAAGATAGAACAAGTAGTAAAGAAAGAAAAATCAAAATCTACGTGCACGTGTAACTAGAAAGAATCACAAGAGAAAATATGAGAGATATGTAACAAAGCAAGAAATACTAAAAATATAGAAAAGCATGTAAATACTGTAGAGGTTGGCAAGGTGTACTTGCCTGGTGGTAGCAAAAATCCTGCAATTAAAGAGCCACAAAACCTGAACTCCCGCAAACACCTCCGGATGCAGAAACAAATATTTCCAACCGTCCCAGAATGAGCAAAATAGCTAGAATAGCCTACCCATAAGTCCAATTCTGGACACATGGACAAAACAGTAATTTTGGGTCAAAACGGTGTCCGTCGTTGGACCCGTTTTGTACCGAAAAGCGTGCCAAAGTCAATAGTCTCTAAAGTTGTCAAACTATATGTCTACAGATTTGTTTTGACGATACGAACCCAACGGTATGTCCAATTTTAGATTTCGATGAGCCGTGCACAAAATTGCCCGTTGAACTGGACCGTGGGGCCCGCAAAAACGGCGATCCAGTCAACTCTCTCGGAATCAGACCAAACTTGGGATACAGGACCAGAAAAACGATACGGTCCTGTTGGCGTAAGTTTTGTCTCGATCTGACGAACGTGCACAAAGTAATTGGAGAATTTCGAAAAGGGCTGATACGGTGATTTTTGACGGATACGTATCAAATTCGTCGCGCACACGCGACCAATTTGAATTCCGTCAAAGCCCACACGACCACGAAGCTGTTACGCAGCTTTCGATGCTTGCGGTTCGCGACCCCGTCGTCCGGATTGGCGTGACGGACGTGGTATCGGAGAATTTTAAAGTTTTTGAAAACAGGTTTTCTAGTTTTTTTCTAATTTTTAGATCGATTTTTCTTGGTGCATAATAGACGAAATTAAAATCCGTAAACAGCGTCTAGAAGCCGTATATGTTGTCTAACATCATGTTCAATTAGATTTTGAAAAATCAAATCAGATTGGGAGATATTGGTCTTCCAACAGGTGGCAAAAACTGACATTACAGAACACGAGTTCTGTGGTTTTTCGTGAATTTGATCTCAGTTTCTTGTCAAAACCAGATCATTCCTTACCAAACTACTTAGTAGGGATTAAAGATGGTTAGGTTAGCTTCTACACAAATCTTGTAGGTCGAGATTTGATTGAGTAATGAAGGAGAAATCGAAGTATGAAAAGGGGTACCTGTGACAGTTTTCTGCGGCTGTCCCCTGTATTCGCGCGCCGCTTGCTGTTGCGAGTGTTGGCTGCCGCGTTCCGATGGTCGTCCACCGTGGGCAGGTGACGGGCAGGTGCGCGACCTCACAGGGGTGGCTCGGGATCGCGTGCACAGGCCAAGAAGGTAGGTTGCTCGAAGGAGTTTGGTTTTTTTCCCGAACGTATATATACTTATTTTTTTCCGGTTTTAAATCCTATTTTTGATAGAATTCCTATGGATTTAAGCTAGGATTTGGACCAAGATTTAGTGAAATCTTGTAGAGAATTTGATTAGGATTAGGTAGGAGAAGATTTGATTCGATTCGGTTGAGATTTGATCAAATCAAAAAAAAAAATTTTAACGGAGCTCTCGGTTTACAGAGGCTCGGGGGAGGGGATGGTGAACAGTGCCGAGCACTGTTCACACACATTTGTTTTTTTTTTTTTCTTTTTCTTATCCCATATAAATAGATTTATATATATAACTAAATATACACCTATATCTTCATATAATAATCCATAAATCAACAAACAAACAAAAAAATCTTAATATTATCTACTACTAGTGTAGGCCTATTTATGGAAATATTTATATAGGTATATTTCTTTAAATAATGAACCAATAAAAAAACCAATAATAATAAACACTGATTTTATTTAATATTAACAACAACACAATAATAATAATGATAATCTTAATATTACTAAAAATAGACTAATGGTAGTGTTTGGTGAATATAATCTATGCACTCCTTATTTGGCTCCGAAAAATCGTACAATACTGTCAAAACACCTAATTAATATTAATACCAATATTGTACAGTATTTAATAATTAGAAATACCATATCAAATTCAAAAATAATTTAAAACTTTTGCACACATAAAATATGTCTGTATGGCCGTCCTTGGTCTCACTATATGCCTACATTGGCTTGGAATTTGGTTTGGGCCCAGTTCGGGCTGATTGGGTATAACCGGGTTATCTAATAATCAATATATTAAATAATAACTAATCAAATGATTTAAATGAGTCTTTTCACAACTTGGCCTGGTTTTCCTACTTCGGGCATTACGATGGCTAGACCTCCCCTAGCATGGCTAATACACTAGTCAAGGCTCACTGCTATATCTTCTGTGCCACAATTCCTAGACGTCTTGTGCTCCAAAACTCAGCAATGGCTAAGGTCATAATTAATAATAATTTAATTTAAAAAAAATACTCATAAATTCCATAAAGTCCTATTTAAATCAAATAAATAATAGAAAAATAATTCAAAAAATCCAGGGGTGTTACAAAGCCATCGCCCGAAGTTGCTACTGGCCCGAGTCGGAAATGAAGACCAGCACAGGACTCCCTATCTCCTCCATCTCGTCGGAGAGAGCAACCACAGCAGTAGGCCTTGCTATTCCTCGGTCATAATGGCAAGCAATCCTAAACCAGGAAGCATAGGTCCGAGATGCCATTGACGCCTACGACATCCAAATCGTGGGACGTCTCGAGATCCAATGGTAGTTCTACTACAGCTTCTTTAGATAAAAAGATTTGCCACCGACGGCCACCTCAAGCAAACTCCAGGGTCGTCAGGAGTCGAACATCGGGCAAGCAAGGCCATTATTGAAGCAGCTGAGTCTTCTCTTGAAGGAGGACAGTCCTTTATGTAGGCTGTTTGCATGGTCCAAACATGAGCCAGACATCGATCAGAAGAAAGCTTACAAGTTAAGCTAAAGCTCCTCTCCATGACAGATGGCAGTACTGTGAATGAGCAGAGGAACGTGACTTTGAACCTCCTCTGCTAAAGAGATTCGTGATCCCTGTAAAGACGTAAGAGGCTCCAATATCAAGAAGCCATCAGGAGCCCATACTCTGAAATGATGACTCAGGACAATTAATGCAAAGAGCTAGGCGTGACATCGACCAACACCCAGCTCGTACAGTCCTGACGTGTGTTCATGCTTTTGTTCAAAGTATCCCGAGCTTGACTCAAGTTCGGGACACTTTGAAGGGGGTCTTGTAGAAGCATAAAAAATTTCAGCTGAAGATATCCCTTCTCCAAAGCGTAGAAGATGCAAAAGACTAAGGCTCAGTGCTAAAAAGACAAAACAAAAGATATGGAGAGAAGTCGCTTCATTGTCATGTCTACCAAAGTGTAGTACAGACACATCAGGACCATACATAAGGGACTAATTCTGTTCTTCTATAAAGGATCTAGTACAGATTCTACAGAAGCCTAGAGGGATCTACAAGGGATGCAGTCTTCATCGAAGCGCAACCTTCTTTCTTCTCGATATACATGCTGGAGGATTGACCTCCAACGAAGCATGTTCTGATATTCTTGTGGGCGCAACCTCTCAGAAGCATATCAATAATTCAACACTTTGAAGAAGCCAGAGGCGCAGCTACCTCCCTGCGCCAACCTCAGAAACAAGATGGTGGGAGGGCCCTCCTTCCTTTCTTTTACTCTAGAAGCTTGCGTCTTTACTCCAGAGGCGCAGCTATCTACCTACGTCAATCACAAGATGCGCAAGGGTGTCATACCCTTTCCTTCGCAGCCAACGCCTTTACTGTTCAGAGGCGCAACTACTTACCTGCGTCCATATAAGGTGCATGATGGTGATATGCTCACACCATCTCCATTCCCATGGTGCAATCGTCTGCTCCAGATCAGAAGTGTAAGTCACTTCTCTACAAGAGACTTTGGAACTCCCATCGCAACCAATGTAAGTCAATCTGTCGCTCCAAAGCACAATAACCTCATCAACCTAAAGCACAAGCCTATTTGTCGTCGACAACACAGTAACTCTGGTAGTCCGAAATACAGCTTCATAAGTTGATCTACATGAACAGAAGTCTCGTCATCATTCGAAGCCAAGTCCAGTCGTAGCCTGAAAGCACAGAGGTTCCGTCATTTCTAGAAGCACGGTCTACTCGTCGCCTCAAAAGCACATCAGCACTTAGTCCTCACCAGAGGTACAAAAAGCATGGGTCCACCCCAATTGGTTTGTTTAAACCGATTCTTGTAGAGAAGATTGGGATTAAATCATGATTGATATCATATCAGATTGATTTAAATCATAGATGAGGATTAATTAGACTCCAAATCTAGGATAGAATCCCAAGATTTACTCGGTTGTATCCAAGCAAGCAAATCGACAGGCGTCATGTGTCACCTCTTTCTGCTATGTTTATAACCACCAGAGATCTCGTTTAAGGGGAATCTCGTTGTCCGCCACGTGTCAACGCCGTAGAAGCCTGTACCGTACAATGATGGCAGATTCTTTCATATCTCAGGAACCATAATGCACATCGTATATGTGCTCGGTTCTCTATAAATAGAAGGAGTTCTTCTTCCACGAAAAGGAGAGAAAAAGAAAGAGGAAACATTGACAATTGACATTCTTCAAAGGAGCAGCGATCTCCATCCACGAAGATTCGATCACCCTCATCCGCGAAGACTCGCTGCAACCATTTGATCAAGAGTCTAGGAGAGCTCTAGCTAGGCAGAGGGTACTTGACTTCAGAATAGAGAGAGCCGACAATCTGAAGAGACTGATCGTCGATATCAATACTCAGCCTCCCCAGTGAAGCGATCTATAGAAGCTTTTATCTTTTTGTTGTCTTTCACATGATATAATTTTTAACATTTTGAACATCATTGAAATAAAAGTTAATGCTCTTTTTTTTGTTCCATTACTTATTATATATCTATAGTAGATATAAGTAATAGATAAGAATATAAAAATATGTTCATAGGTACCAGATATTACATATCTCCTTAGAAAATAATAATACTATTATATCTGTTCAGAGGTAATGTGGACGTGATAAAATATAATTCTCAGAATATTTTTATTTCAAAAGATGACTTTACCAGAGGTAATGTGGACATAATAGGTCGCTGATGTAGATAATAGAATTCAGAGGTAATGTGGACGTGAATTCATGTATCTATTGATTATCTTCAAGTCAGCGGGACTCAAAGATAGGATATCTTTTAAAATAACTGGGTTCCAAAAGATGAGGTTTGTGATAAGGTGACACGATCTGGATATACTCCACTAGGGGTTTTATTATTTGAGGTTTTATTTACAGAAGAGTGAATAAAAGATAATAACTCAGTATTTTGGGGTATGTACAATATTCAAAATTTGTTTTGTACATTCTTCAAACAAAGTATTCTTTAAGAATTTGTCATTGATAGGCATCATAGCAACTCGGCTATCCATACTAGTCATTTGATAAGCTCCGTTTGAGAAAATATTGCTTACAATATAGGGACCTTCCCATTTTGCTTCGAATTTATTCTTGCTTATGTGTGTCATAGTCATAGGACGTCTGGCAGTAAGAACTAATTCGCCTTTTTGGAATGCTCGTACTTTGACTTTACAGTTGAAAGCTTTTGAAATACGAACAGATATAGCTCGATATGTTGTTGAGCTAATAGCCGCTTTTCGTCAATCGCTTCAAGCTCCTGAAGTCGAAGACGATCATTATTTTCTGTTGTGAGCTCATTGGCAATTGTAATCCTTAAGAAGGGGATTTGAATTTTCAATGGTAGGACAGCTTCACATCCATACACCAAGGAGAAAGGTGTGCAACCGGTTGGGGTGCGTATAGTAGTACGATAATCCCAAAGACATTCTCTAAGCTTTTCACTCCAGTTTCTCTTATTGGTAGAAAAAAATTCTTGAGAAGCTTGTTGATAGTTTTTTTGAATGCTTCAGCCAGACCGTTAGCTGCAGGATTGTAGACCGTAGAAGCAACATTGTTGATTCTGTTGTCATCACAAAATCGAGTAAACTTTTGACTGATGAATTGTGGTCCATTATCATGAATGATTTGTCGAGGAATGTTGAATCTGTATATCATATGATGTTTGATGAAGTTGATGGCGCTACTGGTCTTGACTTCAGATAAAGGTATGGATGTAAGCCCCCTGAATTTAGGGCTTTTTTCAATTTTATAAATCAATTATTTGTAGTAGATATTATTATTTGATTAAATGTCCTCTTTCGTGACTTTGACTTCTGGAGCGTCAGGGATGCCAATCTCTGAAAATTCTTTTCATCAATGTGTAGTAGACAAGATTACCTTCCATATTGATATATCATGTCCCACCCAAACTTGTTCCCTTATACTCTTTTTGCTTCACACAACTTCGGGTCAATTTAGACCATTTGATCATTAATTAATTATTAATTAATTTTTCCACTTTTAACTTTGATCATCATATGCACGTTACCGTGACTTTTAATTTAGGAGCACAAGGCTAGTCATTTTCTTGAAACCAACTCCTCATGCATGATCTACTCGAGACGCCCTACACCCATGACCTTCGTGTCCCACTCAGACACACCATCTTGTACTTCATTTGCTTCGCACAACTTTTGGGTCAATTTAGGCCAATTAATTATCCACCGTAGAATGTGACATGACTTCCAATTTAATTTCGGAACCCGACATCGATCCAACCTAGTCGACCCAAAATATGGACATGGCCCACACAAAGCCTACTATCCACCTGACACTTGTGTCCCATTTATTTGAGTTCCCACATGTTACTTATTTACCCATGATCATAAATACCTAAATTAATTCATTTATTACATCATGTCTGATTTTGACCCGACCCGGCTCAATTGAAACCAACCCAAGCTCCATGTTACCCCTTCATTAATACCCACACACACTTTTTCCTGCCAAAATTATTAAATACCTAGTATATCCATTCAAATATTTTAATGTACACTCAAATGATTTAATTTCCTAAAGGATGACCTATTTTTACTACATTAAATCCTAGCCATGGGTTTTCTCTCAATCAATCCAAACCACACATTCCCACATGTTACACACTCCATCAAACCCCCTTGGCCGGCCCTAAATTCTAGGTAGGAATCCCCCTTTCTCTCTCTATTTTTCCCTCTCCCTTATTTATTATTCCTACACACATATCTCTCTCTCACTCACCTCTCTTTTCTCTCTCCTCCATCATAAAACGCACAGCAGCCTCCCCTATGGCCGAGCTTCTCCCTCACCATCCCCGACTTCAGCTCCACCTCCTATGGCATACTTCAGCCTCCTTCCTCCTCCTCCTACTCTTCATCACAACCACCCCCATCATCATCCTAACCATCACCATATTCATCACCACACACCTTCACCACATTTAATACCACCATCACCATTTTACACCACCACCCCCATCACCATATCTCCACCACCATCAACTGCCGCGGCTAACCGCCCCCGCCGCTGCGTCGCCGCGACCATAGTAGCACGCAGCAGCAGCTGCGACAGCAACACGAGCAGCAGCAGCGCAACCCTTGCAGCAGCAGTGAGCGGCAGTAGCAGTGCGCGCACCGGCAGCCGTGCGCCGCCGTGACCGTCGCCGGCGAGCCCCTCCGGGCTGAGCATGGGCCGGGCGCACATTTTTATGGTGGCCACCGTCCTCCGAGATGTGCCGTCTAGGCGATTTATGTATTTTGCACGGGATCACGTCGGCGCGAGCTCAGAATCAATTCAGAAATGGTGTCTCATCGCAGCAACTTCGCGCACATTTTTCGGAAAATTCGACCGTTGGATCGGTAATTTCTTTGCTCCGTCTCAATCTCGGTATATAGCTCTTCACTCCCCTCAATTTTCGTCCGTTAATTTTAACGTTCGATACATCAAAACCGGCCACAAAGTTGACGCTTTAAATTATATTATTTTTGGACAGTTTTGTGGAGCCAACTTCGTCGGTTTATATCTCCTCCATCGCAGCTCCGTCTGGCATGCTTCTAGTTTTTATGCCCAGCTGGTATAACTCTCTTCCTACCCCTCTAGTTTCGTTTCATTGTGAGCTCGTTTGATTGGTTGAATTTGACGTCAAAGTTGGCCGTCCGAATTCATAATTTCCAACTTGTTAAATTTCATTTTTGAACCGGAACTCCGGATTCAATTTCTGACACCACCAATAGACTCGTGGTGTCGTTCTGACACGTTTTCATATAAAGTTTGTTAGATTTAGAGGACGTGGGCCCTGGCACGTATTTCAGTGCAAAGCGGGCCCCACAGTCCGGATCAACGGGACTTTTTGACGCCGGCTCGTCGGAATCCAATTCTGGATATACTGTTGAGTTCATTTCGTCATTCTGAACTCGTTGACATATAATTTACTAGATTTTAGTGGACATTGATTCTGGCACGCATTTCGGTGCAAGTCGGATACTAATATCCGGGTCAACGGGTCATTTTGAGATCGGCTCATCGGAATCCAATTCTGGACACACCGTTGAGTTCGTATTGTCATTCTGGACTCGTTGACATATAATTTGCTGAATTTTGAGAATATTGGCTCCGACGCTTTTTTGTACAAATCAAAATTTTAATATCCTGGTCAACGGACCAATTTGAGATCGGGTCACCAAATCCAATTCTGGATATACTGTTGGGTTCGTATCGTCATTCTGGATTCATGAACATATAATTTGTTAGGTTTAGTGGACTAGTATTCTTGCACATTTTTCGGTGCAAAACGGGTCCGACACGGACACCGTTTGACCCGAAATTACCTTTTAGCCCCTGTGTCCAAATTTGACTTATAGATAGGCTATCCAAGCTGATTTGACCATTCTAGACACGTTGGTGATGTTTGTTTCATCATCCGACAATGTTTGTAGATATTTTATTTGTGTATTACCTTTTATTATAATTAATTTTTATTAAGTTTGTATTTCGGAGTTAATACAACGAAACTGAGATCAGTCGATGTAAGTGATCTCACATCGCTGAAATTGGCAAGATGGTCATGTGGATCACTGTGATAAGATTATTAACCTTACCGTTGATTATCTTATCTCGATTTGCGTGTCGTAGGTTTCGTTGGACGAATAACGAGGTACAACTTGATATTTTAATTCTTAAATTAGAGTTGATCCTGTTTGACCAAGATATATGGTATCTTGGTAGGTAAATATTAGGAATAGTATGCTTAGGCTAGTTTTGACCTCGGTTGACCAAGTTTGACTGCTTTGACCAAAAGTCAACTATCAGTCAACACTTGGCATAGAAATATTTAGAACTTGACCAGATTTGACCAGTTAACCAAAAGTCAACTGTTAGTCAACGTTAGCCTAGTTTGACCCGGAGTTGACTAGTTGATCAAAAGTCAACTGTGAGTCAACCTTTGACCCAGTTTGACCTAGTTTGACTTGGTTTGACTTTCTGTGACCTAGTTTGACCTAGTGTGACTCAGTGTGACCTAGTTTGACTTAGTTGGACTGAGATTGACCAAGATTACATAACTTATACTATATAATCTTGCCTAACTTGTGTGATCAAAATTCCTACTTGTTCTTCACACTTGTACTTGTTACTTGTTCTTCACACTTGTACTTGTTACTTGTTCATAGCTATACCCTCGCTCACGACGGGTAAAGCCTGACCCCACTTGTTCATAGCTTTCCATGGTGGCCGGCTTGATCCTGCTCCGTTGTACACTTGTTCATAGCCGGTCAGATGGAAAGCCTGATCATGTTTTCCAAGTCGATCACATAACGCACTATTAATTCAAGACACATTTTATATTTATTTATTATAGGAGGCTAAGTTCTGTTCAGGAGAAGGGTTACAACCTCGGTCCTTGTTTGGTTTACGGGTTGTAACTTAATTTCCAAATAGTTCCCAAGTCATCTTATAAATTGTCGTCATATTCAGTACTCACATCCTATTATATATTTTCTGTTGATTTTGTCTTGTATTTCACATGTTCTACATGCTCTTATGATATACCTTAATTGGAGGCTAAGTTCTGTTCGGGAGAAGGGTTACAACCCCGGTCCTTGTTTGGTTTAAGGGTTGTAACTCGACTTCCGAATAGTTCCCAAGTCATCCTACATCTTTGTCTTGTATTTTATTATAATTGTCTCTTATAGAATTTGTTAATTCATATGGAACTGCTGTTAGTGTTTGTACTTGCTCATTTTCCTGACAGGATAACCGTTGATGTTTACAGAGTACATGTTAGCTGATTGCTCTATCTTTTACGGGTATGGCCAGGATAGAGTTTGATGAGATATTACCCCTGGAGCCCGTAGATGATATAGTCTCTGTTTAGACTGTTAGATAGGTTTGCCTGGACTGCAATACAGCTAGTGTTTTCAGACTGTAGTTTTAATATTATATTTTGAGTTTCTGTTATGTGTTTATATCTCTGAGCTTGTGTTGGATCTTGAACTCTTTTCTAGTTTTTCTTTCTATTATATTTCAATTTCGTGCTATCTATCCTAGTTTGTCTTGTGATTGAGTAATGCCATATTATATTTTCGTACGGAGATGACAGGTACCAATATATTTTGTCTAGTTGTAGTATTTATAGACAACCTATACAGCGTTCTACCATCGATTCTACGGCGTAGGCTGGACGTAACCATGTACTCGTACCCCTAATCAGGGTACGGGTCGTGATAATGGTTTTCGCCCATTTTGAGAAGTAATCGGTTATAGCTAATATAAACTGACGCCCTCTAGATGACGGTGGATTGATAGGACTAATGACACCCATGTCCCAAGCTTCAAAGGGCCATGATGCGGCAGTCGGGTGAAGGAACTCCGACAGTTGATGGATGAAATCTGCATGAATTTGACAGGCTCGACATTTTCTTGCATATTCAATGGCATCTGATACCATAGTGGGCCAATAGTAGCCCATACGTCGGATACGATCCTGTAACTTAGGATCGGATGGATGTGCACCAAATACACCATCGTGAGCTTCATGTAGTATTTGTTTTGCTTCATCTCCCGTAAGATAGCTTAAGAGTAAACCATCAAATGTTCGCCGACAGAGGGTCTTAGAAGTGTGATTATAATAAAACCTGAGTGATCGCCTACAGATTGTTGTAGCTTCTTTAGGGTCTTTAGGTAAAATGTCATGTACCACGAAGTCGATAAAAGAAGCTCTCCAGTCTTCACTAATGACGTTGATTTCAGTTGAATTGCTGGACTCAATATTTAAGTTATTCTCGATGCAAAATAACTCTCTATTAGTGTTGACAATCATCTGTTGCCTTCTCACTCGAATTGCTAATACGGCTTCCAGATTATCCAATGCATTAGCCTCCGTATTGCATGTCCGACATACATGTTCAATAAAAAAGCCCTTGAACGATGTAGCCAGTCTAACCGCCGCTTTATGATATGGGACGAGATCTTAGTGCCGAACTTCATACGTGCCTCTAACCTGATTGACGATCAGTTTAGAGTCTCTATATACTTTAAGATATTCAATATCCAATTGTTTAGCCAATTGGAGACCAATGAACAGAGCGTTGTATTCAGCCACGTTGTTGGAACACGACTTGTCTAAAGAATAAGCTCTTTGAATAGCTAATCCTTCTGGCGATACGAGGACGATTCCAACTCCAGTGACAATGGCACCTTTCGGTCTGGTCCGATTCTGGATGCACCGTCAAAGAATAAACGTCAAACAAGAATTTCTTCTGAAATCATCTTGGATTCCAAAGTTTCGTCCGGAATCTCGTCATAGAGTTTAGACGTCTTAATAGACTTTTGTGGGACATAGACCATATCATATTTTGCTAACAATATGGCCCATGTTGCAAGTCTGGAATTAAGTGTACTGGACTTCTTCATCAAGACCCGGAGAGGGTTAACTCTGGAGACAACATGAATAGTCTGGCCTATGATATAATGTCTGGTTTTCTGAATAGCAAATATCAAAGCTAGGCACTCTTTTTCCACTGGGATGTATCGATATTCAGCCCCGATCATTATGCGGCTGAGATAATAGATAGCTTGCTCATGACCTTCTTTGTTCTTCTGAGCTAGTAAAGCACCCAATGAATGATCCATTGCTCGAAGATACATCACGAAGGATATTCCTGAGACTGGAGGTACTAGAACTGGAGGGTTCATCAAGTACCACTTTATGTCTTCAAATATTTGCTGGCATTCTTCAGTCCAAATAAAAGACACATTTTTTCATAAGTTGAATGAACGGTCTACAGCGTCCAGAGAGATTTGAGATGAATCTTCTGATGTATGCAAGCCGTCCTTGAAATCCTCGTAACTCTTTAAGGTTGCGTGGAGGATACATCTCTTAAATGACTTTGATTTTCTCAAGGTCAACGTGGAGGTAATAACGAATCCGAAAATTTTGTCACTAGAGACTCCCAGGAATGACTTGGTGGGATTCATCTTGAGTTGATGATGGCACATTAGATCGAAGATAGTTCTAAAGTCTTGGATGTGGTCTTCCTTTAGACGACTTTTGACAACAATATCATCGACATAGCATTCAACTATCTTCCGTAAATAATCACGAAAGATTGTACTCATAGCCCGCTGATAAGTTGTACCAGTATTTTTAAGACCGAATGGCATGACAGTATAGCAATAGACTCCCGGAACAGTACGAAAAGATGTATGTTTCTCATCTTCTGGATGCATCTTGATTTGATTGTATCCTAAGAATCCATCCATAAAAGACATTTGTTTGAATCCGTAAGTATTGTCGATCATGACATCAGTGATCGAAAGAGAAAACTCATCCTTGGGACAAGAATCGTTGAGATCTCTAAAGTTAATACAGACTCTGACCATCCCTATTTTCTTTATAACTGAGACAACATTGGCAACCCAGTCAGGCCACAAGAGATAAGCTTCTTGACTTCAGTTTCTATAGCATCCATCATGTCAGGTCGAAATCGCTACTGTTGTTGTTTGACCGGCCTTGCATTGGGTAAGATGTTGAGCCTATGGGTAGCAATCTGAGGATCCAGTCCCCCCATATCCTTATAACTCCAGGAGAAGACGTCAATGTATTCCCGAATAAGCTGAATTAATTCTTGTTTATCCGCTTCTGGGAGACTCTTGCTGATGAAGATCAGTCTTGGCGAGTCTTATTGTCACGACCCGTACCCTAAGTAGGGACACGAGCACGTGGGTACGTCCAGCCTACACCGCAGAATCGGCGGTAGAATGCTATGAAGGTCATCTATAATACAACATCTAGACATAATATATAAATCTGTCATCTCCGCACGGAGGTATATAAAGTCACAACTCAATTATAAGGACATCTAAGGAAGATAGCATGAAATATGATAAGATATAATAGAAGAAAAAATAACTGGAAATAGATGCAAGATCCCAATACAAGTTTAGAATTCAAAAACATAACACAAGATCCCAAAATAATAAGTATACTACAAGTCTGAAGTACTAGCTGGATCGCTGTCCAGACAAGCCTAACTAGTCTAGTATAAACAGACAGTATATCCTCTACTGGCTCCAGGGGTAACATCTGGTCATAGTCTCCGTCCTGGCCATACCCGTAAAAGGTAGAGCAGTCGGCCAACATATCCTCTGTAAACATCAACGGGGTAATCCTGTCAGGATAATGAGCAAGTACAAACACCAAAAGCAATTCCATAGTATTAGCAAATGCTATAAGAGACAATCATAATGGATACAAGATGATATATCAAGACTGTAAGTAAACAAGATATATAAAACAGGAAATCATGTCAGGATGTAGCGTACAGGAAAGTAAAACTGAACATGAATAACTGATGTACTATAAAATATAAAATGTGCCTCGAGTATTAGAGCAATTATGTGATTGACTTGGGTGCAAGACTCGGACCCTTACATTTGGCCCGACTATCACAAGAAGAACAAAATAGGGTTAAGTCGGCCAACATGGAAAGCGAGCACAAGAAAAGATCTCACTACACCCTACGTGTGGTAGGGGTGACACAAGCACAATACAAGGAACAAGGGAGAGATTTGATCACATAACCTCTAGTAACTGCCCATCCTCGAGTAGTATAATGGATTCGGACATAACACGTCATGATACGGGATTCTCTAAGTGGGTTACAAATCTCCTTAGGAATCTGCGTCTATACAAGTACAAGAAAACAAGATCGAACAATGTACCAATATACCAAAAAAGTCCAGGAATAAAATCTCATGCCAGGATCCGATGTAGACTAATCCGTGCACCATCGTGACGAGAATCAAGTAAAACATTATAACCGAATTGGATACAGAAGATATCAAGACAAGGAACTACTATCAGAGAATGTACTCGCCTGTGGTCCTGAGCTAACAATGAGAATAGATGCTCGGAGTGATGTCACAGACCTAAAGATGAGATATCATGAGTTAATTAGGGTTTGATAGTGTATGGCATGATATTCTAGTTTATGTTATGCAATCTAGGTCAAAAATCAGTCAAACTAGGTCAACTAGGTCACACAGTCAAATTAGGTCAAAGGTTGACTTATAGTTGACTTTTGGTCAACTAGTCAACTCTGGTCAATTCCTTGTCAAATCTAGGTCAACATAGACTAATGGTTGACTCACAGTTGACGTTCGGTCAACTGATCAACTCTGGTCAAGTTCTAGTCAATTCTAGGCCAAGTGTCAACCATGGTCAACCGGAGTCAAAACTACTTTAAGTATCATATTTCTAACATTTACCTACCAAGATATCCTATATCTTGGTCAAAATGGTATTCCGAAACCAATACTTTGGTTTAGGTCCATTACCTTAACTTAGGTAAACTCTTACCTTAGCTAGGTAAACTCATAACTAAGCCTTTACCTTAGCTTCTAGGTACCCCTCTACCTTAACATGGTGTCCTAATACCTCACCCTTGTATATTGATACTAAACTTTGGTATCTTGATACCTTATCTTGGTATAAGGTAAATACCCATTTACCTTGAAGGTAAAGGTAAATCTTAAGATACCAACATTGGTATCCTAAAACACCACTCTATTATATAATCTAACTAGTATCCTATCTCTAATACTAACTTGGTATCCTAAAACCAAGACTCTAACTTGGTATCCTAAACCAAGATACCAACACTCTAAGATACTAACATTACCTACTAACATAACATACCTCATATCCTAACTTATTAATATATACTAACATACAATCTAACATATATATATATATATATATATATATATATATATATATATATATATATATATATGCTTAATTGCTACTTGATACCCTCAACTATTACCGTTTATCAACTTTGTACCCTAAACTTTTTTTTTGTAACAACTTGATACCCGGATATTATTTTGGACAAAAATGCCCCTACCCCTAACCCCCCTCCCCCCTGCTCACTTCGCCCCCCCCCCCTCTGCTAGCTCCGGCCGCAGCTCCCCCCCACCCCCTCTGCTCGCTTCAGGCCATCCCCCCTCTCGCTCCGGCCGTCCGCCCGCTCCCGCCTCTCCCCTAGGGCTCGGCAGCGAGAGGAGGGGGGCTGGGAAGGGGGATGCGGGGCGGGAGGCGGGACAGGGGGTGACCCGGAAGCGAAGAGGGGGGAGGTTGGCCGGAAGCGAGGAGGGGGGGAGGTTGTCCGAAAGCGAGGAGAGGGGGGTTCGGCCGGAGCTAGCAGGGGTGTGGCTGGAGTGGGGGAGGGGGTGGGAGGGAAGGGATAAGGGCATTTTGGGGTTTTTTAAATTTTTAGGTACTAAGTTGAAAAAAAATAGTTGAGATATCAAGTTGTTACGAAAAAAGTTTATGGTACAAAGTTGAAAAAGGTAATAGTTGAGGGTATCAAGTAGCAATTAAGCCACATATATATATATATTATATATATATATATATATATATATATATATATATATATATATATATATATATATATATATATATATATATTTTATATATATATATATATATTATATATATATATATATATACACCACTAACTCACTCTCTAAACTAACCACAAGACACACATACAAACTAGTAACTCACACACACATACACTAGGAAGGAAAGGAGGAAATGGCTGCCTTAAAGCAGCCATTAGGAGGTGCTGCTGCTATATATATATATATATATATATATATATATATATATATATATATATATATATATATATATATATATATATATATACACCACTAACTCACTCTCTAAACTAACCACAAGACACACATACAAACTAGTAACTCACACACACATACACTAGGAAGGAAAGGAGGAAATGGCTGCCTTAAAGCAGCCATTAGGAGGTGCTGCTGCTGCTCTTGGAGAGCAGCAAACATGCCCTACTGCTGCTGTTGTTCCCAGGAAATAGGGAGCAGCTACTGCTGCTGTGCAGGCTGCAAACTGCTGCTGTAATCTTCCTCTTTGGGGGCTGCTGTATACTGGTTTGAGTGGGGAAATGGCTGCTGTGGTGGCTGCCTATGGCAGCCCCCCTCCCCCTCCTCAAACTCCCCTCAAACTCTCCTCTCTACACACATCACAAACACTCTAAAACACTCCCAAATTCTACTCAAACTCTCACTCTCTAATACCACCAACATTAATTCTAACACTATCACCACCATTCTAACACCATCACCACCAAATCACAAACCAATAGGATGGATATGAACCCCCCCCCCCCACTCTCTCTACATATAGTGTCACGACCGTACCCGCTTTTTGGGATACGAGTGCGTATCCAAGCCCAGCCTACGCCGCAGAGTCGGCGGTAGAACGCTGTCAAGCCCGTAAGAAATAAAATGCTCATAAATACTAACTGCTCATTCACAACAACTAAATCAACTTTACAAAATATAGAAGTTTTACATTTGAAGAAGAATGTAAGCTTTTACATTTATAGAAAACTACCATACAACTAACTAGTTTTCTATGGTTTAGCCTTTGAGTCTCTATCTCCCCCTCGTATGGTCCATAGCGCAAGAGTAGGCACGTCAACCTCACCTATAACAATGATCCAATCAGGAAAGGAGCAGAGTACAACCATATTGCAATTAATATTGTTAGTCCAAAATAAGTTAGAACAAGCGAGAAACCATGAAGGTAAAGAATATAAAAAGAACTAGCAAGACAAGAACTAACAGGATATGAAGTGGCAAAAGTAAACTGGCAAGACGTGATCTAACAAGATATAAACTGGCAATATGTTAACTAGCATGATATGAACTGACAAGGTAATGGACTAGATAAAGGAAAAATAGAAACCACTATGTGTGTGAAATACCTTCAAATACGTGAAAGGCTGGGCTAAGACGGCACATCATACGATGGCTATGATTCAGTAATTGGTACGGCTAACTCATACGTGGGTGTGTATGACTTAGCTATCATTCGGTAACGGTAATTGGGTTTGTTTATGTATTTACCGAATATTTCCCCTTCCGACTCTCTAACAATCGATAACGGTCAATGATACACTAAGAAGGATACGATAACTCTCGTGTCACAATTGTGTCTCAATGGAATATCAAGCAATGACTCAACGGGATATCAAACGGGAAACTATAGAGTAAACATTATAATGAACTAAAACATAAATGCAATACTGTACTTGCCTGAATCTTTGCACAAACCGTAGTCACAAGTAGAGGATGAGGGAATGCCGATCTAGAAGCTTTCAAACTCGATACGAATCCAACAAAAAAAACAGCGCGCGAAAAGCACGTCGGTGTTGGCGGGAATCGCTTCGGGAAGTCAAGATCTCTACTAGAACTCTCTCTCAAAAAGGCGGCTGAAATTTTATTAGGGTTTCGAATATAATACTATATATATAGGAGAGAGAGGCGGTTCAGCTGGGCGCCGACAGGTGGTCCCCCCCCAGGTGAATTATTGGGTAATTAATTATTTAATTCAGAAAATCATTTAAAATCATTTTAAGTCCAAATAAATCAAAATAAATTGCAGAAAAATTCAAAAAAATTCTAGAAAATTCTAGAAAATATTTCTAAGTGTCTAGAATCTAAATAAAAGATTTTGAATACAAAACATCATCATGTGACCTCACAGTAAATTCCTAAAGCCTATAAAATATTATTTCTATAGGTTTTAATTATATAAAAATTCTCAAAAAATCCAAAAAATCCAGAAAAATTCTAAAATATTGTAGAAAATATTTTTAGTCATTTAGAGTCCAAATAAAAGTATTTGGTCCCGAAATACCCCCGTGTGACCTTACAGTAAATCCTGAAAGTCTTTAAAATAATAAAACCTTAAATATTAAATACCTACAAATATCCAAAAATTATAGAAAAATATAAAATAGCTAAATAATACATATATAAGCTACCTAGAGATCATATGACCTTAATATGGTCATAGCCCACCTACAAGCTTTTGTATGACTCACAATGACCATAAAATTAATCATAAACAAATAAAATTAAAATTTTGGGAAGTGGACTTACAAATCTACCCACCTTAGAAAAATTTCGTCCTCAAAATTTCAAAAAATACAAATAGGCACATCCAAGAATAATATCAAAATATGACATGACCAATCGATATGAATAAGCATGACAAAGAACATAATCAAGAAAATAATGTGATGAATGATCGAAATTGATCAGGCATATAGAATCAAAATCTAAATACATTTTAGAAATATAGTGGAAGGAAATCAAAATAGGTTTTAAAGATTACAATTCGAAAATAGAAAAATATGAAAGAAATAAAGAACTACTAGTTGTAGAGAAGGTGGTAACAAAAAATATGACATCAAATAAATTTTAAAGAAAAACTTTTTTATAGTCGTATGCCAATAAAAGATATAGTCGCTATGATATTCGAAAATCATAAGTTTATCCGAAGTCATTTAACCGAGAATCCATACCTCGCCAGTGTACATCTGGCTGCCGTGAACCCTTGGTTTCATGACTCAAGTATAATATGTTATCGAACACTTTATCAACTCTACCCAATATTGACATAATAAATCAAAAGATCAATAATACAAAAGGATATAGTTTTAGTAATATTTGACAACCTACGCTTACTTGAAATTATTTCAACTTAGGGATTATGCCACTCAAGTACACTTCTGACTGCAGTGAACTCGCAGTCTCCATAATTCAAATAAATGGGGACAGTGCGCATCTGCCTTACCATTGCAAGTCATCAAAAATTATTTCAACTATATCCATAAGAATTTCAAAGGAACTTCAATAAATTCAAATAAGTCGATCATAATAAGAAAATATAAGTATTTGTCCTTGAGTAAATGTATCAGTTTTGAAAACAAAACGATCACAAAATAAACGAAGACGACTTGAATTAATATTTAGATAATTGAACCAAGATTAGAAGTTGAAAATAAAATGATCGCAAAATAGTTTTGAAAATAAAACGAGGTTTAGAGAAGGCAAAAGATAAAATGGCACAAAAAATGATCAAAATTAGGAATTGAATTCTACGAAGTCCTAACTTACCAAACGTATATTCTACCCACCTTGGATCCTACCAACATGTCAAAACAAAATAACATATTCCCTTAAAAAATTCTTCGATTTATCTATACCGAGACTTCAGTAAATTATTAGCTAAATCACATGGCCTATTTAAATATCTTAACTATACAAGGGTCAAATTGAATAAGGGACTCCTAGTCCTATTCATTCTCCTAAAATTAAATCAATCCTAATTGTGAATGAGCACACTAGTCGCAGGCTTGCAGTAGTACTGCTAACTTAAGTACTACCACAATTTTGCAATCTTTTGCGAAATCAGACCTGCGTGGGCCACCATAAAAACTTGTCACGACCCGCACCCGCTTTTCGGGATACGAGTGCGTATCCAAGCCCAACCTACGCCGCAGAGTCGGCGGTAGAACGCTGTCAAGCCCGCAAGAAATAAAATGCTCATAAATACTAACTGCTCATTCACAACAACTAAATCAACTTTACAAAATATAGAAGTTTTACATTTGAAGAAGAATGTAAGCTTTTACATTTATAGAAAACTACCACACAACTAACTAGTTTTCTATGGTTTAGCCTTCGAGTCTCTATCTCCCCCTCGTATGGTCCATAGCACAAGAGTAGGCACGTCAACCTCACCTATAACAATGATCCAATCAGGAAAGGAGCAGAGTACAACCATATTGCAATTAATATTGTTAGTCCAAAATAAGTTAGAACAAGCGAGAAACCATGAAGGTAAAGAATATAAAAAGAACTAGCAAGACAAGAACTAACATGATATGAAGGGGCAAAAGTAAACTGGCAAGACATAATCTAACAAGATATAAACTGGCAAGATGTAAACTAGCAGGATATGAACTAACAAGGTAATGGACTAGATAAAGGAAAAATAGAAACCACTATGTGTGTGAAATACCTTCAAATACGTGAACGGCTGGACTAATACGGCACATCATACGATGTCTATCATTCAGTAATTGGTACGGCTAACTCATACGTGGGTGTGTATGACTTAGCTATCATTCGGTAACGGTAATTGGGTTTATTTATGTATTTACCGAATATTTCCCCTTCCGACTCTCTAACAATCGATAACGGTCAATGATACACTAAGAAGGATACGATAACTATAGTGTCACAATTGTGTCTCAATGGAATATCAAGCAATGACTCAACGGAATATCAAACGGGAAACTATAGAGTAAACATTATAATAAACTAAAACATAAATGCAATACTGTACTTGCCTGAATCCTTGCACAAACCGTAGTCACAAGTAGAGGATGAGGGAATGCCGATCTAGAATCTTTCAACCTTGATATGAATCCAAAAAAACAGCGCGCGAAAAGCACGTCGGAGTTGGCGGAAATCGCTTCGGGAAGTCGAGATCTCTACTAGAACTCTCTCTCAAAAAGACGGCTAAAATTTTATTAGGGTTTCGAATATAATACTATATATATATGAGAGAGAGGCGGTTCAGCTGGACGCCGACAGGTGGGCACCCCGGGTGAATTATTGGGTAATTAATTATTTAATTCAGAAAATCATTTAAAATCATTTTAAGTCCAAATAAATCAAAATAAATTACAGAAAAATTCAAAAAAATTCTAGAAAATATTTCTAAATGTCTAGAATCTAAATAAAATATTTTTAACACAAAACATCATCATGTGACTTCACAGTAAATTCCGAAAGCCTATAAAATATTATTTCTATAGGTTTTAATTATATAAAAATTCCCAAAAAATCTAAAAAAATCCAGAAAAATTCTAAAATATTGTAGAAAATATTTTTAGTCATTTAGAGCCCAAATAAAAATATTTGGTCCCGAAATACCCCCGTGTGACCTTACAGTAAATCCTGAAAGTCTTTAAAATAATAAAACCTTAAATATTAAATACCTACAAATATCCAAAAATTGTAGAAAAATATAAAATAGCTAAATAATACATATATAAGCTATCTAGAGATCATATGACCTTAATATGGTCATAGCCCACCTACAAGCTTTTGCATGACTCATAATGACCATAAAATTAATCATAAACAAATAAAATTAAAAAAATTAAAAATTTGGGAAGTGGACTTACACATAGCAACCACCACCACACATGCACAAACACAATAAATATATACCAAATAGGCTCAAAACCGTACACTATTATTCTATATACAAAATAACACATAGACACATGTAAATATGACTTGTAGGTCAAAACCACATGCCCAAACTTGTAGAAAACCTAAACACAACCATATGAAATATATCCAACATGACCAAAATACCCTCTAACTAATCTAATTCTGAAATTTGAAGACAAAATAGCCTATGGGATATTCCTACAAACACTTGGTGGGCCACATTCGAAATTTCTCCTTGGGTGCCACAAAAACCATCATAACTTCCAAATGATGACACCAAAGTGTCTCAAAATCAAACCTAAGGATGGTACATACATGGGGGTGGTTCCTATGGATGTAAAACTAACTAAAATGTAATGAAAAGTGAAATAGAGGGATGGTTATACCTATTAGGAGTGGGATCCCAATGATACACTCAAAGGACACGGTTCCGACACGAAAGCTCCTCCAAAATTGGCACCCTTCTAGCTTCTTGCTTCCAATCCTTGCTAGCATCTCCTCCTTGGTTGAATGAGAAGAAATGATAGAAGATTGGAAGAAGAATAGAGGGATTTGGAGATCAAAATCAAGAGGGAATCTCTTAAGTTTGGGGAAGAACATATTTGGAAAAAAAAGAGAGGCAAGTGTGAAATAAAATGGAAGGGACACCTATCCCCTATATGTGGCCAGCCATGGGAAGCCCTAATGGGTCCATTTGAATTATCCAAAATGCCCCTACAAGTCTCATTTGGGTCAACTTAGGTCATGACAAGGTTTGGGGTTAAGGTCAAGTTTAAGTCTCTAATTTAACCTAATTATACTAACTTAATTACTGGAGTTTGTGGGCTATGCCTAACTAATCTTGGGGTCTCGACTAGAGTCTAAGCTACCCGGGTCTCTAACACAAGTCGGAACGAGACAAAAATCAAACCCGACTTTACTAATCCCATAAAATCAATACTAAATTATAAAAATTCTCAAAATATTAAAATATAAAAAATAACAAATTTACCCTTTATTTTGAAAACTGGGAGTGACACTTCTTCTTCAACATCAATTTGAATTAATTGATCTTCAGTAGGGGGTTCTCGTTGTTCAAAGCAAAGTTTTCATTGACTGTCCATCATTTGTGCCCAAGGATCTGCTTCAGGAGCTTCAATAAAGTCATCGTCTTCTGTGAATTCAACAGACACCATATTAGAAGATATTGTCACCCGATGGACGTGGCCTACACTGGTATCAGAATTCCATAAAACAGAATCAGAAGAGTTAGATCGATCCTCTTTATTGGATTTGGAGGCTTCTAGGGTCAGAATCGACAAGGTTAACCCAATCCATGCTTCATTTTGCCGTAATATTGCAGTGACTTTCCTTTTGGAGCAGGAATACGAATAGGAGTTCGCCTTCCCTTACCGCTATTGAGACCACCTTTAAAATTATAGCCCATCTTTTGAATGATATATTTTAATTGTTGACTATAATGACATAGTTGGAGCCTCCCGTTATTATCATTTTCATCCTCGCTATCGGGCGTAGTCTTCTGCTCTGTTCCTTTACTAAAAAGTATAGGAAGTTCATCTTTTTTTCCTTGAAGGAACTAAGGAGTCTTGTATTGGTTCGAGCAATACTTCGTCTTAGAGAGGTTGAACTGCTCTTATTGTAAGTGGTTCAAAGTTATCTAGCATTTCTAAGTAACATCGAGTATAATAAAAGATATCAATATATTGTAAATGAGATGTTACTTTATTAATTTGTACATCATCATTTATAATAGGATTTTTGTCCTTAGCAGAAAGCTTGGTAAGGTTGGTAACCAAAGAAGGAGAAGGAGAAGGAGGAGGCTTGTTATGACAAAGGTCAATAACAAGAGGCTCAGTAGAGGTGGGCTCCCTCTGTTCCATCTTTTCGGCAGGATGTTTAGCATGAAAAGAAAGATGAATGGTCAACGTCTGAGAGGATGAAGGACGAGAAGTACGTCCTTTGACCAAAATCATAAGAACATCATCTGGGGTGTCCCTCTGATCTTCCTCAGTATCCTTGTCCAGTACAACTTTTATGAATTCCTCCTTGTACATTCGGGAATCAGTACAATAAGCTTTGATACCCCGGAAGGGGTTAAGATTAGCCACCTCTTTTTAGACCTCTCCATTGGCATCCACATACTTGATGCATTGATGAAGAGTTAATGACACGATATTATGCTCATGCAGAAATGGTCTTCCCAGCAAGGCATTATAGGAGCCATAATTGTCGATCACATAGAAGGTCAACTTTGTATGGTGAATGCTCATTTGTAATTACAGGCGAATCTTCCCTAGGGGTTCACTTCTACCAAAATTAAATCACAGGATTGTCGTGATAGTTGTGGAAAGATTATTCACAGGGATCTTCAGAGCATCTAGTAGAGTCTTTGGCATGATACTGAGTGCAGACCCAGGATCGATCAGGATGCGGTCAACCTTCATTGTATCGACATATCCCATAAAATAGAGAATCTGGTCATATCGATTGTCTTCCAGCAGCATATCATCTTGTGTAAATGTGATGTTGGTCATCAGCTCCATCATACTATGATAATGAATATAGGTCACAGGCTCCTCGTCTGGCTTCTTAAGGAGTGTCAGACAAGTGTCGGCTTGCATCAAAGCTTCACTCAATGTTTTTCGAGTTTCCTTTGAGAGACGTCGGAGCTCA
The DNA here is from genome assembly GCA_029216955.1 of Iris pallida. Classification (NCBI taxonomy): domain Eukaryota; kingdom Viridiplantae; phylum Streptophyta; class Magnoliopsida; order Asparagales; family Iridaceae; genus Iris; species Iris pallida. Next base: position 5,815,189 of record JANAVB010016598.1, on the reverse strand, counting down.
AAGATTGATAACCTTGCTGGAGTATTAGCCAATTGAGCCAATATATCAAAGTTATACGGCTTCTCAAGTCCAAGAGGTGGAGTCTTCTTTAATATTTTATCGAAGCGGACATGATGTTTTCCTTTGTCGGTTGTCGTCTATTTGGGAGGAGTTGGTGTTAGGGTTATATACTAAAAGCATCATTTTTTTTAGTAACCTTATTTCCTTAAATTTTGAATGAGAATCATATAGGCAAATTTTTGCATATTGTATTTGTTGCAAGTGTTAATACAAATGTCTGATATTCTATATTGTAGATAATATGGTATGTTGTGTCACACAGAAGATCATATTATCAGTTCCCTATGGAGTATATAAATAGTTCACAACCTAGATGGACTTGGACAATCTATTGGAAAGGTTGTAGTGTAATTTGGTATTAGTCTATCTTGACTATAGGTTTACACTAGTACACTTTGTGTGTATTGAACATGACCACTTGAGGTTGTTCTCTTTGTACAGACTACATAAGAGAACAAACACCTCTGTTATTATGGATGCTTGTACTCTTAACCCGGATATAATAACGGATATGTATATGCAGTGTGCATTATTTTGACTCATAAAAGAGTGAGATTTATTATGGATCGACAACCTCTATGAATTGGGGTAATAACATTGTATGTATGATGGGCTATTGATTATAAATAAAATCTATGTCCTGATACATCGGGTTGATGATGTTCCCTTAAGGAGCTCATAAGGATTGTCATGTAAACCCTGCAGGTGGATTATATCCGACATGACAAATAAAGTTGAGTGGTACTACTTAAGGATAAAAGATGTAGAATAAATATAGTTGTCAGTAACTTAATTTGATCGACGGACATACGATATCTTAACATGGGGAGCCAAATGAGCATATAATAAAAGGAGCCCACAAACATAATTTGGGATTAGGGAGGTAGTGCAACAATAGCTCATTAGTGGACCGAGCTATTGTTAATGGGCCTAGATTGTGTGTTCGGACTGAACATGGAATATCCAGATCCGTTAGGAGGCCTAACCCTAATTTTTTCTCATGGTCCCTGCCGTAGCCTATATATATCCTCTATTCTCTGGTCGTCATATTACCGATCAGAAATCCGAAACTTTCTCTAAATTCGTGATTCACGTAAGGAGAGAAAGAGAGGGCTGCCAAAGAAAAGAAAAGGTTGGGAGATCGTCGCCAACACGATGTCCAACTTGAGGAAGGAATACATGCAGAAGATCTTGGAGTCGTCCGTTCGAGATTGCCAGGAATTACTTGTCTCCTTTCCGCCGTAGGTATAATTCGTGAACCCTAGTTTCCGCCTATGAAGGGTTAGAACACATATTAGATCTGTTTAACTTTCTATCGATCAATACGCACACCAAAGGAAGGGTCCTGGGAATTCCCAGTTCCATCAATTGATATCAGAGCCACTTTGGATCTAAGTATTGATTGATACGTCCATGTTGTCCAATAAAACTTGCGTTGTGTAATAGTCGGTAGATGTAGATCTGTTCTAACTCGATTTTGCAGGCATCTTATATCCAACTATTATGGTCCAATGCATGTTTTTGATTGTGTTGTTTAAACCACGGACATGTCGTAGATGTTGTTGTTGCTGTGGATTTAATTAAAATCACGAGGGTTGATCATGCTTATTATTTTAATTTTGTAATCTAGATTATGTGTGAACTCCTTCGGAAGGCATAGGATTGATGTAATTTTAATTATTTGTGATCAATCGTGATGGCGGTGGTGGCTGTTTCTGACGTCGGACGAGATGCTGGTTTTAAGTAGTCCAGAGGAAGACAGATGATTTTCGATAAAGGAATCGAAAGCCAAAATCTATAAAATAAAAAAAATCGGGGCGCTGCCCCGAACCCCGCGACCTAACTGGGCAGGTCGAAACCCGAATAGATCTGCACAGCGCCAAATTTTTGATTTGGATAGTTGAGGACGGAGCAGCAAAGATAACCATAATAGTTGGATATTTTCTCTTATTTTTGTCGTTTTGCTTTTTCTGATTATGCATGTTTATTATTGTGTGGTTTTTTTTAAAAACCAAGCTTACATTAATAATAGACAATATGGACATAATATCAACTAGTAGAAAAATCCTCATTGTTAAATAACTAAGTGGGAGAGGATATTTATTTAGTTTAAATCCTATGGTCTCCATTACTGGTTTGTAGGTGATGTAATTATACTTGCGTGTTGGCTATAGTGCTTTCCTCCATATCGGATGAGTATAATTATGGATCACCAGTACAAACTTCCTTAGGAATAATTGTAGAAAGTTACCTAGTATGTGTTCACTTCTCCATCTGAAGGAACTCATTACAAGGTAATGGACTTAGTATTAAGTAATGGTATACACTTAGATACAAATAATGGTATCCTTCCCATCGGAGTCACTACTATTATTTGTATGACCAGAGCAAGACCAGCATATTAATTTTATTTGTCATAAAGTTATGTTGACATGATAGTAAAATTAATAAGAAAAACCTACTTGAACAAAGTTGAATTTGTATACGTCCACACTATCGTGGCATGCTAAATTCATGGTGTTCAAGGTGTTGGTGAATTTCTTATTATTGTTTTGAGGGAACCAATATTTAGTTAATTCAAAAAGTTTTTTTGTCCTACATAATTTTATTTATGTGATTCTCAGGATTTCAAAAATGGGTTCTTTCAGTCCACTTATGGTGATTCTTAAAGAAAACAAACTTACTGGATCTAATTATATTGAATGGAAACGTAATTTGGATATTGTTCTGACTGCTGAGGAGTACAAATATTTACTTATTGAGGAATGAAAACCTAAGCCTGAAGCAAACTCTGATGAAGAGGTCATAGAGGCTTATAAGAAGTGGAAAAAGGCAGATGAGATGGCGCGATGTTACTTTAGAAGCATGGAAAATATCAGAATGATGGTCTATGCGGCTCGGAACAGGAGAACCCCATGCGGCTCACACAGGGGCAGTCCCATGCGGTTCAGAGAGACTCTCGGTCTCATGCAGCTCGGGGTAGAAGAATCCATACGGCTTACATAGGGACAGTCCCCATGCGGTTCAAAGAGTCTCCCAGCCTCATGCGGCTCGGAAGTACTTGCGGCTCACAAATGACCAACAGAGATATACGGCTCGATCAATACCACGTGTCCCCGTGGGATCCCTTCACACAGCTGGCCATCGAGTGATGGCCTTATTTAATACTCTGCCATGATTTGACAGCTGACGGCTCTGACATAAAGTGTCATGATGTCCTGTCATAATGACAGACCCTTCGGGAATAGAAGAAAATCTTTGATACGATCCGAGATTGCCACATGGCAGACTCCTATGCGGCTCAATCGAAGAACAGCTTCATGCGGTTGGCAGGACTCATCTTCATGCGGCTCACCACGAAACCATCCCATGCGGCTCGCAAGTACTATACCTATGCGGCTCGCGGAGACGCTGTCTTATGCGGTTCATGGATATCATGCGGCCCTGGCAGGGTCCACCATTAAGACACGTGGCAGAGATTCAATTGCCCCCATGACTTGACAGCTAGTAGCAGGGTGATTATGGGATGCGTGGTATTAAATCAATCAGAGATTTACCAGATCTCAATAACCATATTTAACGTTATCCTCATAATTAATGAGATCAGATCATATCATTCGTGATCAAGCTAATGGGACACGTGGTGAGAGATCCAAGCTTGACACAACCAATCATGAAGATTTAAAGCAATCAGCATTAATCACCCACAAGATTCAATACTATCCACATTTATGGCCCAGATCCTTCACGCTTAAGACTAATGGTCCAGATTGATTAAACATCAGGCAGCCGCCACTTTGAGAATGGGCAATCATCCAAACCCTAATGATGCCCCCACTCCTATAAATAAGCAGGGTGCCATTCCCTTATGAAAAAAAGAAAGGATAGATAAAGAGAGCTTCCCCCTAATAATCAGGGAGAAAATACACAGAGAGAGAGAGAAGTCAGAAGAGCAATACGAGGAGAGCAAGAAGAGCATTTCTTCATCAACGCCAACCATCTCGGCACAGGAGTCAAGGCTGCATACCGATCGTTCAAGGAGTATGGCAGGGCTGCCGTCGCCTTCCCGAGCCTCTATCGTCACCCCCAGAATCTAAAATAAACAATTATACTTAGACTGTTGTACCTAGGTTTTCGTCCCTAGGCTTTCTTTGTACAAGCGAGTTTGTAACGTGAAGTAAAAGTCTGGTCCTCCGATAATTGTTCTGTTCTTTTATATTTCAAGGCAAACACGATGGCGACTCTGCTGGGGACAAACTTCTCCACGGCTGAGAAGATGGTGATGCAGTCGGATGCAGCCAAACTTGGCTCCACGCAACAAAAGATGGTCGTCCGCTTCGACCAACTGGCATTTGAAGAGATGCTCTCCGAAGGAAGCGCTGGCCCGGTCCAAAAATGCACCCGCACGACGAAGGCTCTCAAAGAGTGGAGGCCAAAATCATTTGCTCCTCCCCAAGCCCTCGATGGGATACCCTCTGTTGCTCAAGATGGCGAGAAGTACTCTCCTGCAGCCCCACTTCAGACCATAGACAACTTTGCTGTCCCCAAGTCCAGCAGAAGAAAATACTATAATGCTGGACTTGCAGGGACAGAGAGAAACTCTATGCGATCCGAGCCGCATAAGGGTATTAGCCGCAGGAAGAAAGCTCATGCGGCTGCATCTGCCAGCCGCATGAAGAAAACTCGTACGGCCACATCTTTCGGCCGCATAGTTTATGCGGCTACAGTTGCCGACCGCATGGTTGAGACTCATGCGGTCACTGAAGTCAATCGCTTGCAGAAAACCCATGCGGCCACAGTTGCCAACCGTATGCGGCCAGCCTGCACGGTCGTGACTCCCAGTCGCACAAGAACAACTCATCCGACAGCAGAAGACAACCGCATGCAGACAGCCTGCACGGTTTCCAATCCTAGCCGTATAGCATCCGTTCCATGCTCCTCTCGATCAGTCTTCGACCGTCTCTCATACGGTCCTGACCCTGATGGTTCTCTGGATGATAAGCCAGACTCTGTGGTATTCAACTTAGACTCTTCCTATTACGTACCCGTAAGTGCTAAAAAGAAGAAGTCTAGGGCAGCGCGGGCTCATCAAGCCCTGTCAGCTGCCCCAACCTCTGACTATCGGGGCATTCCGTGGACTATTATGCGGGCCTCTGATGGAAAGTTGTATAGAACCGCTCGAGTCCAGCCCCCGACGGCAAAAGGACAGAGTGGTTCCTCTGACCTTCGTGAGGCGATCCTTCACAAACGCAAGGAAAGAGAAGGGGCTTCGGTGTGCAAAGAGTCCTCGCTTGGACATCACTGCACCAAATTATCGTTAACTGCTGTTGCAACAATGCGGCAGTGACGGAAGACCGGCCATCAGTCTTCCAAAGACTACAACATCCGAGCTCAGAGGACGAGGCACCTCATGTTGTCTCCTGTAATTCCACTCAGAAATTCCCCGCCAAGGGGAGAGGGAAGAAGAAAAGCATCTCCAGCCCCAAGATATCAACCACCATAGCTAAGAAACTGTCGTCTAAACGGTTGTCCTCCACCGGAGTATTCCAACACACCCGTTCAAAGACAAAATCTGCTGCAATAGGAAATTCATCATCCACATCGTTGGAGGTCGTGAGAACTGGGGGTAGCACTCCCCCGAACATCTACAACAATCCGATGTTTCAAGGAGACGAGCCCGGGGAAACAACTCTCCCATCAGGTACAACAGACGTTGATGTCCCCGAGGACATCCACGACTCTCAAGATGAAGCAAGCTCTGAGGCTGGGGGTACCGTCCCCTCCGAGTCCGAACCCGAAGAGAATATTCCCACCTACCCCGATGACTTCTCGGTGCATGGGTATGACTCGGAGGGCACATCCTCCACCGTTCCTTCCATCACTCCTCATGTAAGGACGGTGTTCATGACGGATAGCAATCAAGGTGGTTCCAGCGATCGCCAACGCATCGACACTTTGGAGGCTATACTGCAGGCCTTGGTCAAGTCTGTAGATGAAATCAAAGCCGCTCTTCCAACTCTGCAAGGAGGGACGCCTGGCCAAACAAGCACGAGTCCCGCGGTCAATGCGGACTCAAACTCAGCGGCACCGAACCCGGGCAATAATCCTCCTAAAATAACGGCCCCTACCGCGATAGATGAGGCCCAAGAAGTAAAAAGAGAGGTTCAGGAGCACCGAGCCATGTTCCATGCCCAAGAAAATGCTCAAGACCTCAGAATGCGGCAACCATACCCTGCTGAATGGAGGGATGTTCCATTCCCACCAAGATATAAGCCGTTCAATATCAACCCGTATGATGGCAAGACCTCAGCAAGTCGGTACATCACTTACTTCGAGGTCACCATAGACCATTTGTCCCATGATGATGCTATGCTCACACGATTATTCATTGGGGCATTGAAAGGAGTCGCCTTCGACTGGTACCGCAACCTGCCAGACAACTGCATCCACTCCTTCGCTGGCTTCAAGCGCTTGTTCTTGGAGAGATTCTACGAGGTAGGACAGGACGTCACAATGTCTACCCTCATGGACGTCGTCCAGGGAGAGAAAGAGCTGACAAGGAATTATATTGAGCGGTTTCGTCAAACCGCAATGAAGTTACCGTCTGGTAATCCGGATTCTTCCTTGATCGAAATTTTCCAAAAGAGATTGCTCCCAACAATTAGTCTCTGGATGGGCGAGAGTCAATTCAAGGACTGGAAGGCATTTATCATCAGTGCCATAAGTGCCGAAGAACGGTTAAGAAAGGCTCGCCAACTGGGGTTGCATATTTCGGAGGAAGAGAACAAGGGCAAGCGTCCCAACACCAACAACGACAATGGGAGTAGCCCCTCCAACAATCGGGACAACAGAGGCAAGCAGGCCATGGTGGCCGATACAGCCTAGAAGCCTGAGTCACAACCAGCAGACAAACAATGGCCTCAAATCACTTATTCTTTCGAAGACGGCCACGTTAAGCCTATCTTGGACATGCTCATACAAGGAGACAGAATTCAGCTTCCTCCACCGAGACGGGAGCCTCGGCCGACAGATCTGAAGAATCCAAAATTCTGCCACTACCACCGCTACGTCCACCATGCTACACACGACTGCTACCAACTGAAACGATACATCAAAAATCTCATCGATTCGAACGCTCTGGCCATCAATTTCGAGGAGGTAACCGTAGCAGCCAACACGGTGTCCGTACAATTCGGCAGCTTCCCTCCAACGGAGACTCAAGACGGTGTCATACCCATCCCTCTGGCGATGATGGAAATTGCTAATCTTCTGCCTGCTCGTGATCAAGCTGCTGGTCTAATACCCCTTACCACATCGCGAAGAGAAATCATGTGGGTCCATCCGGACCTGGTCCACGAGGTGACTCAGTCCACGCCGCCTCCCACTCACAAGAAGAGAAGTGGAAAAGTCAGATCCTGCCGTACCATCTCGGCAGATGTGGAAGAAGTCACGGCTGTCGTTACTCGATCTGGAACACAATCCCAACCTGTGGCTGAGAACTCGACTGATGATCATCCTCCAGCTACCACTGACGCTCCAGGGCCCCCTCAGCCTCCGACGACCGACAAGCCTAGGCCGAAGGAGACTCTCTTCCACAAATCCCTCCGGAAAGAGACACCTCAGGGGCTGGAGAGGCCCTACAACTTCGATATACTAGCGCAATTGGCCAATACACCGGCCAAATTATCCTTATACGAACTCCTGAGGTTCTCGAAGGATGTCCGCGCAGCCTTGAGCGACGTACTCCAAAATGCCGACGCGTACTTGGCTCAGGTCAACCTCACGGAAGATAATCAACCTGAAGATCTCCAAGACAGTGCATGTACGGAAGCGATGCCCAATATCGTCTTTTCTCTGCAGGACATGCTCATCAAAACCAACCTGCACGATCGCCCGTTATACTACACAGGATACATCGGCGACGTAAAAGTGGTCCGGATGCATATTGATCCTGGGTTGTCTATAAGCATTATTCCGAAGGGTCTGCTACATCATCTTCGTATTCCGATGCATCGCCTGACGCCTACAAGCACCGCCATCAGCGGTTTCAATTCGGGCAGGAGCTACCCAATTGGAAAGATTTGTCTGAAGTGTCAGATTGGCGATCTCCAATCAGAAGTCACCTGCTACGTCATAGATGCCGACACTTCTTACAACATCCTCCTGGGGCGCCCTTGGATACAGGATTACATGATCGTGCCCTCCACGCTGTACCAATGCTTCAAATATGTCGATAAGTATGGCTTCGTAAGGACAGAATTTGTCGATATCGATCCCTTCAAGGGAGTCGAATCTTATTACTCAGACTCTTGCCTGTACGAAAAATCAAAGAAGCACCTGGGTGAAGAAGATGTGCAAGCTCATGCCAAGACAGCCACAGGATCAGAGAAACATCTGACGATCCACCGCCAGGCTCGCAAGCCAGCCAAGTACGCACCCCTTACAGCCACTTTGCGTCAGGACGTGATCAGTCTCTCGGCACAAAAAGAACATATGATAATCCGACTGCCGAGGTTGGGCCAAGCGCCGAGACCTACAACGGGGCCACTAACGATCAGGCTGCCAAAAATCGGTCAGCCGCAAAAGGAGAAGCTCAATCCCTCGGACAAGTCAATGACGATACGTCTTCCCAAGAAGAGTCATCACCCTGATGCAAGGCCTATGACTTCTAGCGAACCAACCACTCCCCGCCTAGCATCGAGTACCAAGATAGGGGTTGCTAGTCTGCCGACAACTCCACATTCTGCTCCACCAGTTGAACCTCTGAAGATCGAGTTGACCAGGTCGTCCTCTCAGTCTTTATTTATACAGGAGGTCGTCGAAGAAGAACCAGAGCTAGCCAAGTATGTGGCTGCCCACACTGATGTTCCCTCCGCGGATGATGTAATCCCCTAGAAAAGATACCTTATTTCATCAATAAAGGGCTATGTTTGAACTACATCGAGCTTAATAAGCTTTGTACAATGTACGCTATGGAATATGGTATAGGCACCCACCTACACACACATGTGACAAATGTGTACACCACAATCTAGCTTATTCCAACAGAAGATGCGTACCGCATAATCGAGGGAGGAGATCATCCGATCATCTTCGGCCGAAAAGACGATCCGTGTACCTTCACCATAAAAGAAGTCGATCTTGGGTCGGATGCAGGAAGACTGCCTCTGTATCTTTATAGTCCCCAGGCCAAATATCTCATGCAAAAACAGGGATATGACCTGGAGATTACACCAGGCTTGAACTACGGCACCGGACGGCGACTACCTTTGAAGCCTCCAGTCCCGGCTGGCAAGCCACGGCACTACTATAGCAAAACTCGATATGGACTAGGGTATGTAACTCCCACGACAACACCTGAGAGTTTGGATGAAGAGTGTGACTGGCAGTCATATTCAACCGGGTCACCAACCTCCGACTCGGATATCAGCATCGGAGACATATTTAAACAAGTCCTGTCAGTCAATATGGCATTCGCCGACGCTTACGAAGAAGACGAAGACATTCCTGAAATCCTCGAACTAGAGTCGTGGCCCAACAGCTGGATGCACAATGGAAAAAGCGGTTCGAGCAGAGAGAACCTCCTACCGAAGATGAGGTTATGCAGGTCGACCTCGGCAGCGAATCCTCTCCAAAGCCAATCTTTGTCAGTAAAAGCTTAACAGACGAAGAGCGAGAATCGCTGCTGGAACTTATCAGAGAATATATTTATGTGTTCGCATGGAGTTACGAAGACATGCCGGGGTTAGATCTCGATATTGCTCTTCACAAGCTCAACATACGGCCAGATGCAAAGCCAGTCAAGCAGCAACAACGACGCTTCTGCCCAGGTGTCATGGACGCGATCGGATCTGAGGTCAACAAACTGATAGCCATCGGCTTCATCCATGAGGAGCAACATCCCGATTGGGTCGCCAATATAGTCCCGGTCCTCAAGAAGAATGGAAAATTTTGAATCTGCATCGACTTTCGCAATCTGAATGAGGCATACCCGAAAGACGAATTCCCCCTCCCTATCACAGATATCATGATTGACAATACATGCAGCTTCGAACGTATGTCATTCATGGATGGATTCTCGGGGTACAACCAAATCAAGATGTCTCCTGACGACGAAAAGCACACATCATTCCGAACACCGATTGGCACATACTGTTACACAGTCATGCCTTTCGGTTTAAAGAATGCTGGTGCCACGTATCAACGAGCCATGAGTATCATCTTCGGAGAACACCTGCGCAAGACGGTGGAATGCTATGTCGATGACATCGCCGTCAAGAGTCGCTGTAAGGAAGATCATCTGTAGGACCTGAGGACGGTATTCGACCTAATGCGAGCCCACAATCTAAAAATGAACCCTACGAAATCTTTCTTGGGTGTATCCAACGGAAAATTCTTGGGATTCATCATCACCGCTCAGGGCATTCATGTAGACCCTGAGAAAACGAAGGCAATTATGGAGATGGTTCCCGGAAAAATCTTCGCGAACTCAGAGGCCTCCAAGGGAGGCTAGCTTACATCAGGAGGTTCATTTCTAACCTCTCCGGGTGATGCCGATCGTTCACCCACCTCATGAAGAAAGGAGTCTCATTCGTATGGGACGAGAAATGTCAGTATGCCTTCGACAGCATCAAAGAATATTTGTCAAATCCTCCAGTCTTGGTGGCCCCGGTTGTCGGAAAACCATTTCTACTATACGTACGAGCAATGGAACACTCTCTTTGTGCTCTGTTGGCACAAAACAAAGATGCAGGCCACCAACAAGCCATATACTACCTCAGCCGAATGATGGTTGGACCGGAGCACCGATACACTGAGGTAGAGAAGGAATGCCTCGCCTTGGTGTTCGCTATTCAGAAGACTGTTTGTCATGAAATATAAAAGAACAGAACAATTATCGAAGGACCGGACTTTTACTTTACGTTACAAACTCGTCTCGATAAGGAAGATCATGAGATCGGTCCCGCTACTTGGAAGTCTCGATAAGGAAGCTCACGAGATCGGTCCTGCTACTTGTGTCACGCTCCAGTACCGGAATACGGGGACGGACGTCGGCCAGCTACACCATATAAGGTATGAAGACATTATACGGCAATGACAGCTGTCAATCTTGTTAGGTATCCTAGCATTCAATTAATATATAGCCTAAATCCGATCTCATATCCACATGCAATCACTATGAAATAATAGCAAGAGAGAATCATATGGAAAGCAGAAAGTACTTATATGATAATCAAAAAATCTACAGTACCGAATAATAATGTAGACGAGTATACCTTCCCACAGTTCCTAGCATGGTCGGGAACTGAAACACATCTCCCAAGTCAAGTCTAGAAGATCCACAGGGTCGGTCAGACAATCTGGAGACAATATAGGGTTGGGCAGGCCAACCATAGCAAGTACCAAAAAGGAAGGCTCAAGGACGGGCGAAGAAAAGCCAGCATGATAAAATATGACAGGAATAACATATATGAACAGTAAAAGAGGGTAAGGATCGTGTGATACCAACGTACGATAACAATCCACAACTAATGTAGCTAAATAACCAACAATCAACACAATCTCCCTAAGATCCAATAATACCTGCATCGCCAACCGGAACTCGTAGTCTGTCATCGGAATAGTAATCCACCCCTATATCAAACAAGAACAAGAGAATGAATTACCGCGCCTGGGCAGCATTACGGGCCAGCCAGCTTAACAGATGTAAAATTCATCATAATTTAAAGGAATATTTAAATTATTTTTAGATTTTATTTAATTCTAATTTATTTTTATCTTATTTATATTATATAAAAGGACTATAGCCATGGTTGAGTTTGAATATACAAGACGACTAGAAAGTATGGCATGCCTAGCGTAGTCGGGTGCTTTAACTAGCATGCTAGCCATGTTAGGAATGCCATGGTCATATTGTAATCTCTTGCATGTTAACCATTCAAATTATGGCATAAGTTATATTTTTATTTAATTAATTAGTTAAGAAAGCCTTTATAACTTTTTAGGAGATCCGGTTGCACCAAACCTTCCCAAACCTCTTCCAAGCCAAATCCAATCCTATGTAGGCATGTTGGACATTAATAAATATTAATAATTGCATATTTTTGTATTTAAATTCAAATTTGGATTGAAATTCTATAGATATAATTAATTAGTTCTATATTAGGAAATTCCTTTTTAAATTATCAATCCAATCAATTAGCCAACTCACCAAACAACCAAATCATGCCATAGTGGACCCCCCCACCATATATTTCGGCCAAGCAACCCCCCATGGCCGAATACCCCATAGGAAAAGGATTTCTACTCCTTTTCATACATGCAACCCAATAAAGCCCATATATATACATCAACTTAGCCCAAACCCTAACTTAAATTCTCCTTTATTTCCACCTCCATAGCCGACTAACCCTTCTCCTCTCCAAAATTTCAGCAGCACTTCACCCCCCATAGCCTCCATACATCATCTCCTCCATTGCACATCTCTTCATCCTTCACAAAAACTCATACATCTCCTCCAACATACATCCCCGAAATCCCTCAAAACAAACCCTAAAAACTTCATCTTCTCCATCCAACCATCTATATCCATTTCCAACCATTCTATACTCATCAAAAGAGGATTAACAAGCAAGGATAGCGAGAAAGATTGGAGCTTGGTCGAGTAGAAGTCGTCACAACCTCTCTAGCAAGGACCTTTGGTAAGAAATCTAAATCTTTCCATCTCAAACCCTTATTAAAATTCTATAAAAAATATGCTATTAATTATGTAGAAATCATATTTTGATGGCTTTTGTTAGGTATAATCATCCATAAAGGTTTCATGAAATATAAGCGTAATATTCATGTGTAGGTAGGATCAAAATTAACCCCATTGTGAAGGAACTATGAGTTATTGGTACCTATTTTCTAAAATGAATTTTATGTGTGTTCATATACAAAAATTAGGATTTTTAAGTATTTTTCCATGATTTTAGCAACTCAAATCTGGTCGAAAAAATTGTAGGTCAAAACTAGCTAATTTCGGGTAACCGGCTGACCTAGATGTTCCAAACTTGTAGTATAACTCAAACCTTGTACCTCTGATATTATTCTATGAAATAAAGTATTTTATTGCTGTTTAAAATATATTTTTGGTTATTTTAGCAACTTTGAGTCATTAACTATGTTCCGGGCGAGTTTCGGGTAGACTAGCTGACTTAGTTATCAACCAGTCGTAAATGTCTTTAGAAATATTAATTCTAAAATTTCAGAGATAAATATGTAGAAAATTAGTTTAAATATTATTTTTATGATTTTTATATGAATTTTAAGGGGCATAACCAACTAATTAATAGTTAGAAACCCTAAAACTGTGTTTCGATGTCTCGTGGAACCTGTGTGTGATTGTATGGATCTAAATGGTTCCACGAGAGATTGAATATAATTTTAACATATTAATTTGACTAATTAAGTCATATCGTAAATTTCATAAGTAGTGACTTAATCTAGTTAATTAATTATCTAGGAGCGTCGGGTTCCGGAGGCGTGGACGCGGGAGCGGCGTTTCATATTTACAACACGGAATCAGGCAAGATATCTTGCCACTTACTCTGTGATTTACATATTCTTATTTTTAGTTGTTATTTTCAGCATTTCTTATTTGTTGTTATTATAAAACTGTACGTCCAAGTCACACTTGTGTGCAAGCGACCTTGTCGGTCGTTTTTTTCGCTTTTTATTTATTTATTTTTTTTGCGTTGACTTAGTCTAGTGACCACCCCTTTGTTAATGAGGTATTGGTATATCTCATGCGGCCTTGACACATACTTTATCACGTGATGTGAGTCACATGTAGGACACGTACTCGCGTAGTCGGCCGGCCACCGATACGTATGAAGCGTGCGACGGTTAGGAGTAACTGCCAATAGAATTACATGCTAGTAGACTTGGCAGTTGCTAGAGGTTTCTATGAGTCATGGATGTGACCCTACTATGCATTGGGTGGAGAGAACAGTTCCTTAACGTATGGCCACATATGCACTTTCCTATTATTGTCGGTTATCTCCACTGGAGATACGGTCCTGGATCCTGATACCTGATTTCCTGCTGGCCTCTGACATTCGAGGAATGTTATGCTTTGAGGTCCCTGGTATCCTGATGGGACCATACCTGAGTTCCTGCACCTGAGCCAGAGTGCCCATGCATTGAAGGTTTGTTCTTAACTGCATTTTCACTGTAGAATTGGTAGGCATCCTATTGCATGCATCCCCTTTTACTCTCTATTATATATCACAGATTATATGGCATGTTCTTTATGTATCTTATTACGTCCCTCTGAGGACCTGGTTATCTCTCCAGGTGTGTGCTTTGTGACTTTTCGCAGGTGTTCTAGTCAAGGCCGTGATCTTCTCTATTTCTTCGAGGATGATTGCTCTTGGTTCGTCTTGCTATTTTATCGATCATTTCCTTGTATATATTCTTTCCTTAAAATTGGTTGGTAGTGGATTTGTCTCCGCCCAACTACATGTATAAATGATAAATTCTTGAATTGATTATAATATTATTCTTTATTGTTGTGGATGAGATTTAGTTATCATGGTTTTACTGCATTTTACAGCTTATGTATACATACGTCTATATATTGGAGTATACTTCATATGTATACAGCTGGCATGTTTACGTACTTAGTACATGGTTGGGATCTCGACTAGAATAGCATCTCAAGCACACATGGGAGCCTACAGCTTTAATCATCAAGTCGGTCCATCCACCGAAACAATCAATCAATAGTCTTCACATCCACGAGGGAAGAAATATTATGCCAAGAAGGACAATCATTTCAAGTTCACATGGGAGCCTACAGCTCTAATCATCAAGTCGGTCCGTCCACCGGATCAATCAATTAATAGTCTTCAAATCCACGATGGAAGAAATATCATGCCAAAAAAGACAATCACCAGATACTAAGCCAATCACTAGAATCAATGCTAGGCCCCCTGGCTCACAAGAATCCTCTGAATCAATGATCACAAGCTATCAGAAATAAGTCTCTCAACTACCAAGATATAGCAATCAAACCAGGTTCTGGGTGCTTGGGAAGTCGAGTAAAAATTATATAATAATACACTCGATATTCTTCTCGTTCCGTAAAATATTCGCACAATCGTCAAAATCCAGGAATCCACATAGTCATATCTGATCAAATTAGAACATTTTCAAAAGCATACTGTCCAAGAATCCACGTGAGTCTATCAATTAATATCTTGAGATCATACTCTCCATAATACTCAATCCTTAGATATATGCAAAGTCATAAATCCCGATACATAGGACAACTATCAGTCCTAGCTGGCTAGACTAGGATAACTCGTAGAAAGAATGGTCGGGGGGACAAGAGTCTATTAATTATGCTACCGAAAAATGGCAAGGGTTGCATGAACCACTCTGAAGCAGATTCACAACCCTTAAACCAAATAAGGACCAGGGTTGTGAACCGTCTCCCAAGTGGAACCGCGCTCCTTACGCTATTCGACGGACAAGACATGTCAAGTAACTAGGCGACTAATCTAGTCATGAGTCTACCTAGCAGGTACTGAGATCAGGTAATACTATACTACAATAGACGTGCATGAGTCTGGTTCAGCAACCAAAAGAATGCTTCTGCCCAAATCTTTGAACCAAATTCTCGACCGAGAATTCTGAAAAAATTCGACAGTCACCTTTGTATTCTGGATGGGAGCACCCAGCGAATTGGGGCTAAATCCACTCGGCGCAATCCGCCGCAGAATCGTAGGCTGAGAACACTAAGTCTCAGCTTCCAGCAGCGTTACAATGCATATTGGAAACCAAACCATAGCCGAGAACACTAAGTCTCGGCCTCCAGCAGCACTACGATGCGTACTGGGCGCCAAGCCAACACATGCAACAAGAATCGCCAAGCAGGGCGCATCACAGACCCACAGTCATAATCCAAGCCACAAGTAGAGTCACAGACATAGTTAGCCCAAGTCGTTACCCGACCGCGAGTTGGACACAGGTATATGGGGACAATCTATACTCGTGAGTCGTGCTCGTATCCTCAGCGGTGTGGATGACCCGTCCGAGTTGTCCGATACGGCCTAACCCGGCATCGAACCAAGCTATCCTAAGTTATAATCATCATGGCAGTTCTACTACTATGCTACACTACTCATGGTTATACATTTATAATTACAATTAATTAAAATACAATAAAATCCAAAAGAGAGGGCAAGAGCCATCGATGAGCAAGGGATACTTGCCTAGAGGGCTCGGCTAGGTAAGCAAGTCTTCGACGATCATGGTCCAAGCTAGCACGTCCATCGATGTCCTTGAAACACATAATAAATAATCATTAGCATTAAATAATAAATAATAGAGTAATCACAAGAGATGGCAGGATGATATACTGCATGGGTCCTGTAAGCAGTGCAGGAGCTGGCACGAAAACCAAGGAACACGGATCGATACGAACATACAAATCGAGACGTATACGTAAATCGAGACGATCAAAAGAACAGAGATATGCACGTAAATCGAGACACGCATACAGATCGATACGAGAATGCAAACCGAGATATGTACGTAAATTGAAGGATCGTGAATATCGGGATGGCGCACGAATCAACGCGACACAAAAATCAAGACATACATACAAATCGAGATAACACAAAGTCCAAGGTCACACGTAAATCGAGTCGGCACGCAAATCAACGTATGCACGCAAATTAGAGTGATACGAAAATCGAGATGGACACAAAGATCGAGGCACGAAAAGCGAGGTGGTGCACAAACCGAGATGGCACATGGCCTGAGGAAGCACAGGGCTCGAGGCACCCCGCTGCCCAAGGTAGCACATGGGTCGGGGTGGCACGAGAAACAAGAAAACAAGCACACCGAGGTACACATAAATCGAGATGGCACGCAACCCAAACAACACGGGGCCCAAAGCGTCCCGTTGCTCGAGGCGTGCACGAAGCTCGGGATATGTGTCTCAAAGTAGCACGAAAAATGACGAGTGTGCACCAACCGAGGTGCACTACCTAAGACAACACAGTGCACGAAACAGCATGCTGATCGAGATAGCACACTACCCAAGGTGCATAGAATGAGGCGGCTTGCTCCCCGAGGAGCACGCAGCCCGAGGCAGTGCTACGCTCGCGATGGAGGCACTGGCCGTCGAAGAAGACAGAAAGGGAGGGAAAGAGCTAGAGAAGCTCACCGATGACGTAGCCAGGTCGAGGCAGGCTCCGCGGTGGGGAAAGAAGTACAGCAGTGACGTCGCTATGCCCGTTGGCCGGAGGAGACGAGGGCAGCGGTGGCTGTGGCTCGCTGCGGCAGAAGAAAGGAGGAGAAGGGGGTGGCGGTGTTTGGAAGTGGTGGCACTAGCGGTGGCGGCAGGAAGTGGTGGTGGAGATAATGACAGTGGTGCTGGTAGCCGAAGGGGGCAGCCACGACGAGGGGGTGGAGGTGATGGAGGTCGTGGATATGGTGGAGGTGATCGTGCGACCGGAGGTGATTGAGAGGGAGATAGGGAGAGATGAGCTCGGGTGGGAGAGGTAAGTGAGGGAAGAGAGAGGGAACTCAGGAATGAGGGGGCGTCGGTCTCTAGTGAGGGGGAAAAGAGAGGAAAAAGTGTGGGAAGCGGGAGATAGAGGGAAAGCGAAGGGTGGCGGCTGTGAGTGAGATGGGAGAAAGAGAGCTTAGGGTTAGGGTTTCTTTGGGGGAGGGTAGATATAGGATCAAGAAAAATAATAGTAGCAATAATAATAATGAGGATAAAATTTACCTTGAAGAAAATAATAGAAAATTTTAAGAATACCCAAATTTAAAAATCCTCCGATTACAAAAATACAGTCATATACCTATTTTAAAATAGGGATTTGACAACTTGGGAGTCTCGGTAAGGAAGTCCACGCGACTGGTTGTCGCCAAGATCAGTCTCGCTACTTGGGAGTCTCAATAAAAAAATTCACAAGATTGGTCCCGCTACTTGGGAGTGTCGATATGGAAGATCACGAGATCGATCCCGCTACTTGGGAGTCTCGATAAGAAAGTTCATAAGATCAGTCCAACTACTTGGGAGTCTCGATAAGGAAGTCCACACGGTTGGTTGTCGTCGAGATCGATCCCGCTACTTGGGAGTCTCGATAGAAAGTTGGAAAGCATGGTCATGATTAAGGAAGTACTTGGTAGATCGAGTTGAGTCTTGCATGGTCATTGGAAAACTTGCGTGCAAGGAGAATTCCTCGAACGATCCCAGGGCACCGGGTTCATATCGGCTAAGGAGGAAGAGCAGATATTGTATGGCCTTCATCGACGGTATGACTCGATTGAAGTAAACTGTTACAATATAGGTTGTGGGTCATTCGGTGGAAGCTCGTACCTTGCATGCGAATAGTCACCGTATGCAAAGATCCAGTATAGCTTAACATTTCTAGTGACCACTCATATAGATGTGTCGGCATAAGAACGGCTATCTGCGTGTATGTCTTTGGATTGCTTCGAGTACTAGCAAGTTACGAGTTGGGTTGACAAGGTATAATTATAGCAAGCACTAACCTTGAATCTGTGCGGACTAGGTGTGTACGGTTGCAACACCATTCTGGAGCCTAAGATTTGGCTCTAGTAAAGACACGTGCTTCGGTACGAAATGAGGCGTCGGGTTGAGTTGTCCACGTAAGTTTCACAAGTTGGGTTGGTCATTCTGAGTTAAGTCTGGAAAGGGTCGTAAGGACAAGTTAGGTCAAGTTGCATTGAGTTAGGAGGCACGGCCTCGGTCATAAGGCACGAGCAAAATCTATTGGTACGACCGGCACGATTCGTTCCTTTGACATCGTGGCACGAGAATGGTCTAGAGGCACATAAAAATAAGTGAAAGTCTTGGTACGGCCGAGTTGGCATAAGTTTCTACTTGGCGAGGTACTACCTCGAATATATTGTAGCCACGAATAGAGTATAGCATAACCCTGTCATTGCGTTGCCAGGTATAGGCCAAGGTATCTCTGTCCTAAAATTGATCCTAAGGCAAGACTAGAAAGACAATCAAAAAGGGATTAAGCTGCACAAAGTAAATGAACGTGTCAGTTTTGTATGGGTGGACGATGAGCTCACTCCACCAATACAGTTGAGTACTGACACCTACACAGTTTTCATGTGCAGGCACAGGTAAGTCCGATGGTGCAGAGCTCACTTGGATGCGTCGAGGCACGGAGTTTCTTAGCATTTTGAGGCATGCGGCCGCATGGAGTCAGAACTTATACAGGGCATAATGTATGGACATCGTCATTTCGAAGAATCTGCCACTCGTCGCTTGAAGCTTGTGTTGAGAAATGAGAGAGAGCAGAGTGACTTGTAATATGAGAGAAAAGTGAGCTTGAGAGACTTGTAGTTTGGCCTCATACCCACATTGTAATCTTTGTTCAATATCAATAAAAGGGTATTTTGCATGACTTGTGTTTGACTTCAAATTTCTGTTGTTGACTATTCAATGTTTCTGTATTGGGACTTCTGTGTGACGATCCCGTCGCTTAGCCTGTAATCGGTCGTTTTGGACTTGCCTTGTGTGAGCGCAATCTAGGCTCACGCGGCATCACGCCTTAGCGAGGACGATCATTCCTACGGGAGCGGGGCATGATAATATTGAAGACACAAGCCTTTGGAGAATGCAATAGCACTTTAGCAGAAGATTATGATAATTAATGATGCCTTGGAACTGATTTGAAGCTCTATTTATAGAGTTCTAAAAAATAAGTGTTTTTTGGGTTGCACGCACTCTGAGTTGTGCACCTCCTGTCCAGTTGCACAAGAGGTTACTTTAACTGTTGGTGATATGTGGCATCTTGTCAGTGAGATACGCGTGGTTGTGGACAGTGTAGTAGACACATTCTTCGAAATTAGTGGCATGCGCACCACGTCATCTAGCTTCTGGACAAAAATTGATCAAGTGGCACCAAGTATCCAGGTTGTGCCGGTGCAACTTGATAACTGCCGCCTCTGACTCAGTCTTCTGTGCTGTGAAAATTTCTCGCGTCATTTGATAGTTTGCACGAGCTAGCTGTCAACACTTAATGCTGACAAAATCTTCTCGAGCGTCGTGTTGCTCGGAATTCGAAGAGATATTCTCCGACTGCTGTACTGTCAGTAATGATGGCTACCATTACAGTTTCTCGAGGAAACTTGCCACGTGGGGACCCACGCAATTTGATATGGCGCAACCTGGGTCTCGTGCAAGTCAATGACTAGGTGCCACTTGATGTTGGTGCCTTCTTGTGAGTGGCACACATTCATTTTTGAGCTTCTACGTGGACCATTTGCCAATTCATCTTCCATATAAAACCCGTGTCATCCCGTCCAATATTGATAGATGTACCTATTTGAGAGATATAAATTAATGAATGTGAAACTAATATTTTCATAGTATAATAATTCCAAAGTTTATCCAATTTTTTTAGGTATGTACATCACCTTACAAAGAAGTTGTGTAATATAAGGCTTATAAAGAGTCTTAAATATACTAAGCATAGGTCATTGAGGAGGTTTCAAACTTCTTCTCCATCTAATTCAATATTTATGTCATAACAAATATGAATAAAGTCAAAAGGAATGGCGAAGGTGGGTTGATGAACCTAATAGTAGAAGCCTATCTATCTTCAATAAGAGGGACAAGCCTACAAGTGCTACTAAAGTACGTTATTTGGATGACAATGAGCTTTAAGATGCTCATCAGTAAGTATTATTAAGTGGCAACATAGAAGAGATGCAAGATATTGAGAAGTAAGCGACACAACTTTGCTAACTAGTTCAAGTTACATTTATATTTGACAGAGAAGTATCCTAACTTTGCTTTTTTTTTTTTATCACAATACTTCTAGAGTTGAAGTGCAAAAGGAGAGACTAATATTGATGATGATGATGATGATGAACTTGCTAGAGAGGTTGATAGAAATTTTTTATCGTGGTTCTATGATTTATGTAGGATCTTAAAAGCCGAGCATTATTAGTTCTTTTTATTAAAAAAAGGGATATAATATACCTACGTATGTGATGTTCAAGGATTTTCGTCCTAGCATCAAAATACAAAATGAAGGGCTTCGTGCATTAGCTATCGGACCAAGTAAGAAGGTAAAGTATTGGGATGGATACAATATTATTGGTTTCATGTATAGAATAATAAGTCTACCAATCATTCTTTTCTTGATGATGAGAGCAATTATACAAAGAGTTCTGGAGTTTGTGTGAAGGACTCAGTCAACAATGTTGATCCAATGCATAATTATTAAATTGTACTAAGATATATTATAGAGATGGAATTCCTGCAGTTGGATCACTACAAAAATACAGCTAATTAGCGACAAAAATATCCGTCGCTAAATCTAATATTTTCATCGCTATTATGTTTTACCGACGAAATGGGGCAACGTTAGGGTAAATGTCGCTATGAAAATTTCGTCGGTAAGTGGTCGTTGCAGCAATAAATTAGTGGCTGAATTGGTGACAACAATTCATCAATGGATTAGCAACGTTTTTTTGCCATCGGTGAATCTTGCGACCGTATAGCAACGGATTAGTGACAAATATTCATGAGCCCAAATTTGCAATTTTTTCAGAAGATTACCGACAAAAAATTTCGTCGGTAAGACATTTGATATATTTATGAGTATCATACAACACGTTACCGACAAAAATTTTCGTCGGTAACCTGTTAACTTCCAGTTTGGCAATCTGTGGTTAGTCGGTAGGAATTCGGTGGCCTAAAGAAATACGTCGATATTCAGTTATATATATATATATATATATTTTTTTTTTCAGTTATATATATATTCAGTTATATATATATATATATATATATATATATATATATATATATATATATATATATATATATATATATATATATATATATATATATATATATATATATAAAATATATATATATATATTTATATATATATATATATATATTATATATATATATATATATATATATATATATATATATATATATATAAAATATATATATATATATTTATATATATATATATATATATTTTATATATATATATATATATATATATATATATATTTGTGTTTGAGGAGATTGAATAAGTAGTATATTTGTATTGTACAAATACAAAGGCAATTTGTATTGAATATATATATATATATATATATATATATATATATATATATATATATATATATATATATATATATATATATATATATATATATATATATATATATATATTCAGCAAACTCCATCATAGATATTTATAGAATCAAATATTTTCACAAGCTGGTGGAGGATACATAATGAACAAAAGTAAACTCCAAAAAACATATCAACTATTTTCACAAATAAACTCTATCTCAAATACAAGTATATATTTACAAATAGTCATTGTCTGCATACATAATGATAAAACAACATAAAATCGTCCAAAAAAATTAAAACATATTAAGTCACTGGTGGAGGAGGTGGCGGAGGCGGTTGTCGGCCCACAAAGAACTGGGCGATCACCATAGTGGGGATCCGATGTATGTCATCGGAATGAATAACACCTGGAGCAGTCGCCGGTATGACAAAAGACGGTGGAGAAGTCAGCAGAGTGGTAGTAGAAGTCGTAGGAGGCGCTGTGGTCGAAGCAGGAGCAGTCGCCGAAATGGTACTATGAGCCGTGGTGGTAGCAGAAGTCAGACCACAAGTGTCTAAAATGTGGATTATCTGGTTCTGTAGGGTGCAATATATATTATAAAACCATTCTATGTTTTATGGATTTGATTAGAATTTAGTGGTTGAGATTAAAAGGTGTAGATCCCACCATCTTTTTAAGTCATTTAATCTCAACCATGTAATTCCAATCCAATGTGTATAACATAGGTTGGTTCCATAATACAAAAGTAGCCGGTTGGTTCTAGAGCACTCCTAATATACAGAAGCTCCAAAACCAGCCGGTTGGTTTTGTATTATAAAACCATTCTATGTTTTATGGATTTGATTAGAATTTAGTGGTTGAGATTAAAAGGTGTATATGGAGGTATCGAACCAGGAAGAAGATTTGAAAGATGAAGATGAAGATGGAGATGAAGAAGTAGATAACGATGAAGATGAATATGATTCGAAAGATGGAGATGAAGAAGTAAATGTCCATTGTCTAGGTTTTTTGAATCCCCTTAGTCCACCGAAGAGGCTTGCCGATAAGAGACGTACTGAGCTATGGTCAAATAGAGCGACATAAGTAATAAAAAGTAATTTTATTATCAATTCATATATTAACTTAGGCTTTATTTGCTTCTAATTATTATTTATTTATTTACTTTTAGATTTCTTCCCCTTAGAGTTGGTAATAAATCGGAGCTACCATGTGCAACCACTAGCACGGGCCTTATCTAAATTTCAAGTCTATACCAACAATGAAAATATTCATTTGGCTTCATATGTTGAGGGTATATTTAACATAAGTATATGTCATAATAATTCTTTCTATTAAATTATTTAAAATTTTATATTTTATATTTTAATATGCAGAAGAGCTAATGGTGGTTGTATAACAGAGAGAGATCAAAACGTACTATAAGTTAATTGCCTGCAAAAGTCTGAGAGATGGAATCATTTACTAGAAGGTTTTGATGACACTTCCTGAAACATGGGTAAGGAGTTGCTGAAAAAGGAATTATGCAAAAGATGTAGGAGGAGATGAACCCTCATGATTACAAGGTCATGTCGGATAAGGCAAAGGTGGATCGTGCTAAGGCTGGTCTCCATACCGGTGGATCGATCCCAACCATTGAGCATTTTTGACAGATGGTACGTATAATCATTAATTGAAGCATAAATTTTCATTTATGTATTTTTGTTTTACTTACTATTACAGTATAAGGAGGCTGCCAAGGCGGATGTAGATCCGAACACCATCGACTTTTCCATGACCTTTGAGCGTATCTATAAGCGAAGAAGGATAGACAAAAAAGCTACTAAAGTGTATGTAAGTATATGTTTACCCCTAGTTAATTTAAGCATATTTTGGTTGAAAGTGAGAGCTCAACTTAGGGCAAGAAGTGTCTAGTAAGTGAAACTAAGTTGTAAGCACAATTTGAACACTATGGATACTCCAAAATACAATAGCATACCAAATTAGGTGGTGTGTCCTTGCAACATAAGAATTGATAATTGCCAATATAGTTTCCAATCATAATCAAGGTTAAACCTATATTAGGTGTACTAAAATCAAATGACTAATTACCTCTCAGGCTGCTGGGAAGGTGGGGGATGATACTAGTCAGTCACATACGTCCGCTGGGAGGAACGATTTATGGGTACAAGTTGTTGGAATAGAAAAGGGCAATGTTGTGTACGATACCAAGTCGTTGGTATCGCAGTCGTCAGTATAATCTAGAACGCTTCTACATGCATAGTCTACTACCAATCCTCCTACTACTCCTACTCGCATCCTTAGTATGGAGCATATGTCCACTATAACGTATGACTATCAGAGAAAACTGAGAGAAATTTCGGAGAGTATGCCTCATTTTTCTGCTCATGATGGTGCCATACGTACAGTTTATCTCACTACTATGGTTGCTCCTCCTATTGCAACTCATACTGCTCCTCCGACGACTCATGATGCTCCTCCTCCTTCTGCTGCTACTCATGCTCCTATACAACATGCATTGACTACATTTATGATGGCACAACCACCAGTATCAGCCACCCCCACCCCCCACCTACAAGGTACCTTTTTGTGTGATGTATTTAGTTTTTATACTTATTAAAATTGTAATTTGTTGGTGACTTTGTAGTAATGTAAGAACATTATTATTATGATGTATAAATATTATTATTACTTTTTGCATGTTATCTTGGGTTATTATTACAATTTTGTGTGTTTTGGATTTTGTGTTGTAAATATTCCTGCTCCTGTGTTGTGTTATCATCCATAAGAGGTCGTGTATAACATGTTTGTTTAAAATTGTAAAAAAAAAAAAAAAGCAAAGTAGCAACGAACTAGCGACTGAATAACGACGAAAAAATGATGAATGAGCGATGGAACAAAGGCGAAATTAAATATGGAATCAGTAACGACGAACTACTGACGGTTGACGACAGATCAAATACAGAACAATAAAGGTCATTACTAGGATAAATTTACTATATGAAACACAAATTTATCCAAGTTCATCCCTATCTTCGTCGTAGACATAGCGACATACATATTTATCGTTAACCCGTCACTTATGTTCTGTCTCTAAGTTCGTCAATGTACGTCAAAATAGCGAAGTCTTAGCGATAAAATTCGATTAGTGACAATCAATCTGGCGACAAATTATTTTCATCGAATTTCCATTACTTTTGTGTTTAGCGACAAAATAATTAAATGCTTACGACAAAAATGTTCGTCGCTATTACTTTTTGTAGTGACTGGGATTACGAATATTTTAAATAGCCAAGCTTCAGGTCTAGCTTTATTTGTTCTTAGAGAGCAATAACATACCATGGGGGGGGGGGGGGGGGGGGTGCTCATTGAATGCTCTACTTGTTAACAATTACTCGACTCGTTAACACCATTTCAAGGTACATCGATACTAGATTGCACAAGATTTTGGGTGGATGTATAGTTTTGGTAATTGGGTATTATGTAATGGGGTTGACGTTCTTCCACTCTTTGATGTAACGTGTCATGAAGATGATTGAAATTTTATAGCAAATTGTATCATCTTACACCTTCGTCGACTTTTATAATGTAGGAGAACTTAGAGGATACTTCTTGATTGTATGAACTTAGATTGAAACATAAGATGTCTACCTATCTATCAAATGGTCATCCATATTTTATAGTGCAATTATTTTATGTTCATAGGTTCCTTGACTAGAAATTTAACATTAATATAAAATATATTTTTTATACGTCGTATCTTCGCATAGACAATTGACTATGAAACTTTGTTAAATATTGCATGAAGTTATCAATTATATTCTGTAAAGAGAAGACTTGAATGATGATATGCGACCACTTTTACTTTAACGAAACACATAATTGTTGGTCTCCCTGAATTTTGTCATTTGTTTTACACACGTGGAACCCACAACTTCCATGACCGTGACTTCTTTATAGCTTTGTGATATTTCTGGACAACAATATTTTTATTTCATATTTCCTCAATTTCACATAGACAATAAGGATATGTTTGGTAAACCAATAAGTGAAGGAAGATTTTGATTTGCACTTGCTAGGATGAAAAATATATATAAGAATCCAAGTATTTTGTCTCCCTAGTAGGTAACAAATGTGTTTGATTAGAATACAAGAGTGAAAAAGTAAAAAGTGGAAGAATATATGATAATAGTAGTAATAAAATAAATAGTTTAATAAATAAAGGTGAATAATAGTTACAATTAATGCATATTAATTAAAACTTTTAGTTAACTAATTAGTTATCCTAATTATATATAAAATAAATAAATAATTTCAAGTAATAATTAATTATCTTATTTACTATGATAATGTCGTATTGAACATGTATAAGAATAAAAGATACGTATGCGACACTCCATAGACATACTAAAATATACATCAATTATCCTTATTTTCCGTGTCATGTCGTACGCATAATCATAACTCATAATTAGGGCTGCAAATGAGCCAAGCCGTTCGCGAGCTCCTCGAAGCTCGGCTCAATAAAAGCTCGTTTGAGCTCGGTTCGTTTACTAAACAAGCTGAGCTCAAACTTCATTTTCGAGCTCATTTAATAAACGACCAAAGCTCAACCTTAGAAGTACTCGGCTCATTTGAGCTCGCGAGCTGGCTCGTTTATGAGCTCGCGAGCTGGCTCGTTTAGAAGCTCGTTTAAGAGCTTGTTTAGGAGCTCTTTTGTTCTTTGTTGAATTCTAATTTTAGATATATAATTGTGCATTATATATTTATGTCCTTAATAATTGATATTAAGAAACCTTTTTAATTAAATTTTCATAAATAAATTGTTAATATTATAGGTACTTGAATTCAAACCTAACTAAATTGAAATCAAGCTTGTTAAGCTTGAAATCAAGCTCAATGAACTTGAAATAAAGTTGGGCGAGCTGGAAATCAAGCTTAACGAGCTTGATTTTGAGCTTATCGAGCTTGTTTATCAAGCTTGAATCAAGCTTGCTTATCAAGCCAAACTCGAGCTCAAAACAAGCCAAGCTCAAGCTTAATATAAACAAGCTCGAGCCAAGCTCAAGCTCTAAAATAAAAAATTTATCAAGCTCGAGCTCGATTAATTCTAGTCAAGCCAAGCTCAAGCTTACAAAAGCTTGGCTCGGCTTGGCTCGTTTGCAGCCCTACTCATAATCATGCAACGAAACTCTAAATCTGAGTACAAAATTAATTAAATAAACTTTATTATAATAACAACTAATACTAATTAAAAAATTAAAATTTTACATTTAAAAATATTAACTAAATATAATTAATAATATATTATAGTTAATTTAATTAATAGTTAGTGCTAACTAAATATTTACTAGAATAATAAAAAATCCATCACAATTTCTCTCAAAACCTGGTTTGAAAGATAAATGAGGAAGAAGTATTTTTGGGAGAAGTCATGAACTACTCATGTGTCCCATCCCCATTTACCTACTCATTTACACTCCCTCAAACAAGGGGAGTGAAGGATTTTGGTTCAAATCGTATGGGAAGAAGGAATCCAACCCCACTTCACTTTTACTAGACATCCCCTAAGTGTCCTTACTTTCACCTCTCATTTCCTTTTGGCATATATATTTTTTACTTGGTCAAAAAAAATATTAAAGCAAAGTTAGTACTTCTTAAGAATGTTGGAACATATCTATATTGGTTATGTTTTAATTATAAAGTATTTAATAATTAAATTCTCTATGTGATGCTTATTAGATTCCACATTTGAAGGTTCTTTTGTTTGTGGAGGCTAAGATTCATGTTAAAATTTCTTCCAAGTTTAAAGATGCCACTTTTAATATAAATACTAAACCAACTTTGTTCTTTTTCTCTTGCAAGTTATATGGGGTATTGTTGCTGCTATTTTTTTTAAAGTTGTGAAGGAAACTCATTTTATCAATTTATTAATATATTTAATTTAAAAATAGACTAAATTATAATTTGATATCCTCAACTATTCTGCATTTTCAACTTAATACTCTCAACTTTTATAGGTAATAACTTAATATCCTCTTTCAACTAATATTTTCAACTCTGTATCCTCCGTCAAACCGTTAGTTTTAACATTAAATAATAATAATAATTATACCTAAATTATCCTCCCCCACCCACTCCACCCTTCCGGTGCGGCCCCTCTCCCCCTTCGTCACCGCGCGCAGCACCCCCCTCCCTCTTTGATGCGCACAACCCCCTCCCCCTTCGGCACGTGCAACCCCCACGTGCACCCTGTCGGCTGCTACGACTGCTGCGGCTATGCATCCCCACTCCGACTGTCGACACCGAAGAAAAATAGAGGGCTGTCAAAGAGAGAGAGAGAGAGAGGGGGGTTGGTTTGAGAAGAACTTTTTTAACGTTTTCTAGCTCGATTAATATCCTTTGGAGAGAGGATATCAGGTTAATATCTATCAAAGTTGAGGGTATTAAGTTGAACATTTGGAATACTTGAGGGTATCAAGTTATAAGTAAGCCTTAGAAATAATATAATCTAAAGATAAAATAGTTTGAAAATTGTTTTTTTAGACTCCTTTGGAAATAGTTTAGAAACAATATGTAACTGCTATTTCTGACTCGTTTGGAAATAGTTTTTTTTCAACATCTGTTAGACTGATTTAGTATATTCTAGAAGTTTGAGAGTTATTTTTTTCAACACAATTAAAAGGAAATTAATCTATTCTACTTTATAATAGAAAAACTTTGTGGTGAAACTTTTGAATTCCTAAAATATCCATGAGTATTTTATAAACATGATGTTATTATGTCAAACTTGCATGCCATTTATGTTTAAGAGTCAAAGCAATAAAGTTTGTATGCTATGAAGTCTCCTTCTTCCATACAACTCTTAATGTTACAATGGTAATAATTTTTTCTGTCCTTACCATTTTCCAATGATTATTGTTCTCAATAAAAAATTTTAAAAAAATTCTTACTTCGAGTTCTTTGATATTGTAAAAAAAAGCACACATACATCAATAGTTATAAAAAGAAGACGAAAAGACAATCGCTGATCTTATAATATTTTAATATAATATTCTAATTAAAATACGTACAAAACACGTATATATAGACTAGTCTTGTAAATGTGAAATATACTAGTCCGTATCTGTAAAATACAAAAAAGAAAAGAAAAGCAACATAACTGCCAAATCTGCCCATCCATGTGTCAAGGTACATACGGTCCGGTCCGGGCCGGCCCACGGGCCGAATTCGGCGGGCCAGACCGGGCTCGGGCCGGTCTAGGACCGGCACTTAGTTTCAAAATGGCCGGGCCAGGCCCGGCCCGGTTCAGCGCCTATAGGCCCAGCCCGGCCCACTGGACCGGACCAGTGGGTTGCCGGTCCGGGCCGAACCGGTCCACGGGCCGGACCGGGCCTTGGTCGGTTCGGGCCGGCTGAACCGGGCCAGCCTGGTTTTGATGGTTTTTTTTCCTTTTCCTTACTTTATTTAAAGTTTTTTTGTTAAATTATTTACAAAAAAATTTTGTAATTTAATTTTGAAAAAAAATGGTAAAAGTAAAAAAAATATTTCTACCTCTTCCTTTATCCGGGCTTGGGACCGGCAAATGCTTGCTTGGCATAGGCGGAGTTAAAAAATGTTTTTTTTTAATTTTAAAAATAAAAAATAGTTTTTGAAAGTATAAGTTAAAATTTGAAAAGTATAAGTTAAAATTTAAAAGTATAAGTTAAAATTGAAATATTTTAAGTATAAAAGTATAAGTTTAAATGTACATACATAATACCTTGCACCGTAGCCTCATTGTTGTTTGCCTTCATGCAATGAAAGCGATTCCAAATCAATCTCGTGGATATCATGATCTTCTTCATCTTTCTGGTTTTGGGTTCTTTTATCGGATTTCATCCAATCTTGTACGCACACTAGTGCTTCCAAGATATCAGGCTTCAAGCGGCTCCTTCTATCGCTCAACATCCTTGAACTTGCACTAAAACAGGACTCCGATGCTACCGTAGACACCGGGACCATCAGTAGATCACGTGCTATGGTAGAAAGAACAGAAAATCTCTTGTTGTGTCTCTTCCACCATTCTAAAACGGCGAAGTGATCTGGAGTCTCATCTTCGTCTTGATAAGAATTAAGGTAAAGCGACAACTCTTGAGTAGGTTGGGAAGATTGCTTTTGTTTCTTCCTTTGTAGTATGCGATCGGCTGCTGATAGCTTAGACGTCAAGCCGGAGCTACTAGCTACTAGTCCCCCCTGAGTTGGTCGGGTTGACGTTGCTCCTTCTTCGTACAGTATAACTAACCTGTCCAACACAACTTTAACTTCTATTTTCATGTCAGTAACATCTATACCCATATATTCTCCATATCCATCTAATAAAACCTCTACACCATCCAATTTGATTGTAGGATCAAATATGGAAGCCAAACAATATAAAAGAGGTACTTTACCTGAATATTTCTTGAATTTGGCTTCCATATTTCTCACTGCATATTCAAAATTTGGATGATCTCTATATTTAGAAAATAAATAAGACATGTTACAAAGTTCACGTAAAGCTAAGCAAGATGTGGGATAATAAACACCAGAAAGAATACATGTAGCATTGTAAAAAACTTCTAAAAATTCACAAACACTTTCAGCTGCTACCCAATCATCAGTAGTAACTTGATAGTCAAAGCTGACATCCGAATTACAATAATATGTAATAGCATTCTTAAAAGGAATTACAGATTTCAACATCAAGTAGGTGGAGTTCCACCTATTTGGTATATCCTTCACAAATCTTCTAAAAGTAATACCAAAATGTGCGCACGTACATACAAAACTTTGTTGTCTACTTGGAGACGAGTTTAGGTGGAGCAAGCATTGTCGCGGAGTGTCTAAATGGGGACCAAAAAATTTTAAACATTCTTTAACAACTAAGTTAATGATATGATAAGCACACCTAACATGCAAAAGTCTACCTTCTAAAATAGGCTGAAAAATCACTGACAAATAAGACATAGCAGCAGTATTGTTTGATGCATTGTCCAAAGAGATAGAAATTTTTTTAGGGTGAATATCATATTCACGCACGTGTTTTGAAATCTCACTTAAAATTACAGCGCCCGTGTATGGACATTCTATAATTTTAAGACATGATGCGTTTTTGCAACATCCATTGTGCATCTATATAGTGTGCGGTAATATAAATGTAAGCATAACTCCACTTAGTAGTCCAAATTAGGGGTGAGCATCTGTTCAGTTCGGTTCAAACCGAACCGAATATGTGAAAACCGAAATAACTGTAAACCGTATTTCTCAAAACCGAAACCGAACCGTTTTTATAAAAACCGAACAAAACCGAACCGAATTAATTCGGTTCTATTTTCGGTCGGTTCGGTTTCATGGACCAATGTGCATGGCCTTCAAGTTTTTAGCAAAATGAGCCTATTTAAATAAACAAAATTAAAAATATATAACATTATTGTATTTATGAATTGTTATATTACATAGAGTGAAAGATATTAGTATATATAGATTGAGGGTAGATAGAGAGAGTGCTCAAAGAAGCACCGACATAGAATAGGAGAAGAGAGTGCGCTCAGTTAGGGATTAATAAACATTAGTATATGTATATTATGGGTAGTTTGATAAATTACTAAATCTAAATCGGTTTTTGATTCGGTTCAGTTTTTCGGATGAAGGACCGAAAACCGAACCGTTATTTCAAATTTTCAAAATTTTAAACCGTAAACCGAACCGATAACCGAAAAATCGAACCGTTTGTCATATTTCGGTTCGGTTCGGTTCGGTTTTCGGTTTTCAACCGTTATATGCTCACCCCTAGTCCAAATATCAGAAGTAATAGACAACTTACTAACATTTTGAAAATCCGCTTTCAAAGCGGCTTTCCGCTCGTTAAAGAGACGAATAGCCTCATTTCGAACTTGTTGTCTACTCACTCTAGTAAAGGAGGGGTTTAGAGAAATTGATGCATAATCTCGTAAAGATTCGCTTTCACCCGTCGTGAAAGGAAGTTCTTCATGAATAATATGTTTAGTTAATTCAGTTTTATGCCGAGCAGCTGAGTAAGTAAAGTTACCCATTGAAGAACTGGTGGTGCCAAAGCTTATTTGGGTTTGGGACGCTTGAAGTGTGTCATTCCCGTAGCAAGTGTCGTAGTGTCTGGATATGGTCCTGGTGCCACCGCCCTTCTTCCATGCGTATTGGTTGCAACATTTTTTGCATTACGCCTTGTACGGTATTGGTTCACCCTTGGCATCTAAAACAAGCGAACCATCCGGATTAGTTTCAAAAATCAAAGTAAAATATTTCCAATACTTAGACCTTTTTTACTTTTCAGGACGTTGGGTGGAACTAGCGACTTCCGGAGGAGATGGTTGGAACCCCTCCGGAATCGGATTGGTTGCTACTTGCTCAGGTGAAATTTGAGTACCGTCAAAAAAAGTATTAAATAATTGGTAAGTCTGTCCAGCAAGATCAGTTGGGTTTGAACCTTCACCAGCCATATATAAAATAAAATAAAGTAAAATTTTGTTAGAAGAAAGTAAGGGATTGAGAGGAAGATCGGGAAGCCGTAGAGCCGGAATGGAGTTGGAAGGGAGATCGGGAAGCCGTAGAGCACCAGAGCACCGGGGAGGGAAAGCCGTAGAACACCATAGAGAAATGTAGAGAAATGTTTGGAAT
Source organism: Iris pallida (assembly GCA_029216955.1). Taxonomy (NCBI): domain Eukaryota; kingdom Viridiplantae; phylum Streptophyta; class Magnoliopsida; order Asparagales; family Iridaceae; genus Iris; species Iris pallida. The sequence goes on along the minus strand of JANAVB010016598.1, from coordinate 5,782,301 downwards.
GAGTTGTGTTTGAAAAATGGAATTTTTGGCCTATTTATAGAAAATTTTCAGGATTATTTTGGTAATTTTGGGCCCAAAATGACCAAAATGTTCCTCCCAACGTTTTAAAAACGGCTATATGGGAGGGGCATTTTGGTAAAAGATCCCCCCCCCCCCAAACGGTCGGCTCATTTTTTAAAAAAAGAAAAAAAATTCCAACGACTCACCCAACGGTCGACTGGACCGATCCACCCGAGCCGGACTCGGGCTGGGGGGGGGGGAGGCCCGACCCGACCCGTTGGGGCGGTGGAGGGCCGGGCCGGTTCGGGCCTCGGCCGGGCCGGGCCGGGCTGATTTGACCGCGGGCCGGTCCGGGCCTGGGCCTGGGCCGGATACCGGGCTAACCGGCCCACCCTACACCATGATCCATGTGCATAAGGGTTTGGGTCACCGCAACTTACGCTCGCCCCGAGAGTGAACGTACCCCTTATTAACTCATATAACAATTCTCCTTCACTCTCCTCACTCACTCACTCTCGAACTACTCAAACCCACTCCCCAAAATAAAACACCAATGGCTTCCTCCTCCTCCTCCTCTTACTAATCCCCCACCCCGGATCCAGATCCACAACCCGCTAACCCGCAAAAATGTCGGCCGATCCCACCGACAAAGCGGCGAAGGCCTCGCCGGAGAAGAAGCAGCAGCCGGAGCAGACGCTGGCCTTCCACGAGCTGTTCTCGTTCGCCGACCGCTACGACTGCCTGCTGATGGCGGCGGGGAGCGCCGGCGCGTTCATCCACGGCTCCGCCATGCCGGTGTTCTTCCTCCTGTTCGGCGAGCTCGTGAACGGCTTCGGGAAGAACCAGATGGATCTTAAAAAGATGACCGACGAAGTCTCCAAAGTCTCCGAAAGAGAACTTCATCTCTCATTCTTTCTTTTTTCTTCTTGGACGTTCTTTTCTTGTTACATTATATTTTTGTTGGTTTTGATGTTTGATGCAGTACGCGCTGTACTTCGTGTATCTGGGGCTGGTTGTTTGCTTGTCGTCGTATGCCGGTGAGCAGTCGTTCCTACGTTGCCCTCAGTTTGTGACCACAGGCGTGACCGCAAGCCACGTTTACCTTCTATTGGTCTTCTGGCCTGGGTTTTAAGGGGGTGGGGTCCGGTGATATCAGGCGACCAATGGTTGGCAGTCATGTGGGCTGGCGGTCAAGTCTGCGGTCACAAACCGTGGGCAAAATATTATTTTCTTTTGGTTCCGGCGGTGGTGTACTATTTTGGTTGCATTTGGTTTTTGATGTTGGTGGTGGTGCAGAGATTGCGTGCTGGATGTACACGGGGGAGAGGCAGGTGAGCGCGCTGCGGCGGAGGTACCTGGAGGCCGTGCTGAGGCAGGACGTCGGGTTCTTCGACACGGACGCTCGCACGGGGGACATCGTCTTCAGCGTCGCCACCGACACGCTGCTGGTCCAGGACGCCATCAGCGAGAAGGTGCTAGCATAAAAGCTTTCATTTTCTTCATATAATGACGACGGAAAGCGCATTTTAGCACTTCTATGTGCGTCTTGCTGGGACCTAGGTGCACTTTAGCAGATTCACTCGGTTACTGCTAATCTGCTCGACTGCTTCCAAAATTTTAGCGGATTTTTCGCGGATAAATTTGTATAAGGGTACGAAGTTTAGGACTTAATTAAACTTTAGGTACTGTATTTGTCTGGTAACTTTGGCTACTCGAAACTTTTTAGTGACACGTGTAGCGAAGAACATTCGTCATTAAAGACCCATTTTGTCACTGAAAGTCCAATTTCGTCACTGAAATGTGTCACTGAAAATTCAAGTACCTAAAATCTAAAACGGATAAATCCAGTACTAGTCTAATTAGATCTAAACTTAGAACCCTTATACAAAATAATCCATTTTTTCGTGCATTGCTTCTCCCCGTCTTCTTCCTCCTGTTCTTGCTTGGTTTCTGCTGCTCACTTTAGCAAATACTTGTTGTTCGTGCTAACTTGTGCTGGTCTCCCCCATTCTTCACGTGGACTCTTTATTAGAAGCTAATGCGTCACTTTTTTGATCAATTTTTGGGGGTCAGGTCGGGAACTTCATACATTACCTGTCGACGTTCTTGGCGGGTCTGGTGGTGGGTTTCATATCGGCGTGGCGGTTGGCGCTACTCAGCATTGCGGTGATTCCTGGGATCGCGTTCGCCGGCGGGCTCTACGCCTACACACTCACCGGCCTCACCTCCAAGAGCAGGGAGTCCTATGCCAATGCTGGGATCGTAGCCGAGCAGGTATACGTTTGCCTAACCAGTGTACATATGTTTTTAATCTGGCTTGAACACTAGTGATATTCATGCTTGACATTATCCTCCTGTGCTTACTGTAAAGAAAACATTCATACCTTTCGCCATTCAAATGTTTGAAAAAAATGAAGGAACTAGTTGCTGCCTCGTGTCTTTAACACAAACTAGTGGTTGTTGCATTGTATCTCGTTTCTGGATGGCCCTCTAAGGGGTGACAATGGAGTTGGTAATTTAGTCCCACATCGTGTAGGAAGTAGGATCATGAGGTGTAGATAATTGTGATTGGTTGAGGCCTTACATGTGAATTTTCTTTTAAGGCATATGGGCCAGTCCACTCTGGTTCGGGTCACACCGCGTTCCCAACATTGGGATTGTCATCTTGTATTTTGGTTTTTGAATCTCCTACTTATGCATCTAGACTCCTAGCTTGCCTTTCAGTAAAAGACTAATAAATCCCCTTACTGAACTGCAATTGCTTAATCTCTGGGCATTTCTTTATTATTAGAGTTTGGCAACATCACTCTGGTCCAAAGTTTCTTCATATGGGCTTCAATTTGGTGATGGATAATACCTTAGGTTAGGATATAATACGGATGTGATACTTACTAGATTTTCTTCTTGTTACTCTCTTTCAATTGAAGATGTCGTTCCCCTTTAATACAAAATAATCTAGACATATTTCCAAGAATCGTAGAAAGGTGACTAAGATTTTCTTCTTGTTACTTCTCTTTGAATTGAAGATCTCGTTCCCCTTTAATTACTGATTTAAACTATAGCTGAACTTGTTATCGCAGAAGGGGAAATCGACATCACTACAGGTGATCTCTTATCAGTTCGGATTTAAGATAAGTATTGTATGTGCCAAATAATGGGCCTCATGCACAGGTGGAGTTGTCTTAGTTGGTTACCTCGTCCATATTCTTCCTCCCTTTTCTGGTGCCTAATTCATTACAAGCTTTCAGTTTAATGCTTGTGAGAAAGAAGGGGCTAAATGGTCCATTTCCTACCTGTCACCATCATACTATACACGTCCTTTTGTTCTTTTTTTTTTTTTCCTGTTAACATTTAATCTTCAGGTCACTGTTCCTGGGTTCATGTGTGCCTATGAATCAGTCTCTGATAATTGAGTGAGAATAATGGATTGGAGATGGATGGTTGCCCCTCAAAATGTGATATCCACAAGGGGACAAATCCCACTTGTTGAGCCATTGTTTGCACTGCTAGTGGTCATCCATACATCCTTTAGCTAAATTATTAGTTTGGAACTTATTTTTACTCTGTTGCATTATGGCAGGGCATGATATGGAAAGGATGCGGCGACACGGACACGGCACCTATTTGGTGTGCCCCAATGTATTTTGAAGTGTTCCGGTTGCGTCCACATGACACAGCCTAGATCTTTTGAGTGTCTGTGCTTGCTAGTTTTTAATATATTTGCACGTATAAGAGCTTTGGTCAATCAACATACAATTCAAAGGTTGGAGGAAATAATGGGTATAGAGGGATGCTTAATTGGTGGATGAAGAAGAGAGCACTGAATTAGAACAATATAGGTAGTCCTAGTTATCATGTACAAATCTAGATACATCATCAGAGGGCATGATAGGCCTTTCCAAATAGTGCTTAAAGTTGATGGTCATTTTTGCCTTGTTGTTTTTGTCATGGGTTATACCGTAATAGAGCTACATCTTGAATTACATTTTAATGTGCTAGACTTATAATTACTGAATTTTACTTGGTTGATCTATATCTGTTGCTAGTCCTTATTTTTGGCTAGGTGAAGTGTAGCCTCTAATGCTCATATCTATGTATAGCTATGCATATATTTTATTTTGTGCTTTGTATGGTTAGCCTCAACCTCAGGCTTTATTCAGGGTAGAATAGCCTTCTTCTTGGAGAAGGCTGCTTTGTCCTTTTCTAGATCTATGGTTAATTATTGCATGTGTGTTGCTGGCTCTTGTGCTGGTTACCACTTCACGCCTATGACGTGGGGCTTCATGGAACTAATGTCGCTTGGGGATAGAAAAGGACACATCATTTCATCACATATATAGTGAACTTTTATCTGTAGTATAAAACATGATATATTCTTGGGATCTGACAGTCAGCATGTGGAGTGAGAGGCAATTATTATGAGAAGGGTACGTGCTCACTCTAGCATTAGCTTGATTGATAACTTGATGACTCTTTGCAGGGATAGCAGTTAGCAATTGGAAAATATGTCTTGCAACTGTCTCCAGCATGTAATCTTTAACTGTACACCAGATCCAAGTTAGGACTACAATATGTATGCCTTTGGACTAAAAACAGACATAGATATCAATTATTTGCCTACCACAATATGTTTCCTACCACTTGAGCACTGTGAAAACATGCTTAACAAGTAGCTTTTGGAAGTTATTTTTTCTTCCGTCTCTTAACTTGATATTATGATTATAAAGAGAAAAGAAACAAACTAAAGAATGGGAAACAAAATTCATAGAGAATATTCTTACAATTAATTCATCTAGCATGTAATGTACCATATGCACTTGTTTGCTGTTTTTGATTGTGTTACATGATAACTAAAGTTCTTTACTTAAATGAGGCAACTCTGAAGTGTTCGATACTAAACAACCGAATTAGTGAGTATAGCTAATCTTTTATCCTTTTAGTTATTATTTATTTTGTTGTACAGCTTCCATGCTATTTAACTAGCTCTGGATAACCAATATTGGACAATCATATATAGTATACTTAATGAACCTTGTGAGAAATTCTACTGTTAAAAAATAGTGGAGTACAGACAAACTTCTAATCTGAAATAGTAACTTGGTGCATAGATTGCATGGCTTGTTGACAATTGACAGTTCAACATAATTATATGATGAAATTATGGTCCTCAATTAATTTGCTTTCCATTTAAATTGCTGTTGGCCACTCTTTTTGTTTATGTTACTTTGATCATGTTTAAAAAATTCATGGGATCGATTGATGTAGTCATCTGAAATGTTTCATGGACCTTCATCTGTTTCTCATTGCCTAGGCCATCGCACAAGTGCGAACTGTATATTCATTTGTTGGGGAGAGTAAGGCACTCAATGCCTACTCTGAAGCGATCCAAAACACGTTGAAGCTTGGGTACAAGGCAGGGATGGCAAAAGGTCTGGGCATTGGATGTACTTATGGAATTGCTTGTATGTCATGGGCCTTGGTGTTCTGGTATGCCGGTGTCTTCATTAGGAATGGTCAAACTGATGGTGGAAAGGCTTTCACTGCAATCTTTTCTGCCATTGTTGGTGGCATGTAAGTTCCTGTCATCATCCTCTAGGCCATGCTATATATTGTGGTTTAGTGTCAGTCTTCTAATATTCATAATGGTTGGTAGAAGTTCATTTCTATATCATGCATTGACAGTCCATAACTTAGGAATCAATGGTTTGTTTCCATTTCTGTGCTAGTATAACAATGGTTGGTACTATATGATCACAAGTTACTTGAGTTATTTGGAATAAGTGGTTTGTAGTTTGTACCAATAAGGTAAGCACAAAAATTACTTCATGTTTTGGAAAATACATCAGAAACAACATCAAAGTCTCTATCCTCAAATTCAGGGTCTATTTTGGATGATAATTCACTGGAAATATTGATTTCACATAGTTCCTACCAAGCAAATATATCTAGTATGTGCTTATTGGTGTAATAATTTATACTTTCAGTAGTGATTGATTCTATACTAGGTTTTACTGAGACTTTCTCGGTTGGAAGTACTATATGGATTGAGTATTTTTTTTCTTTCCTGATTTTACATTCATTTCAATCTGTGTTGTGTTACAGGAGCTTGGGACAATCATTTTCAAATCTTGGAGCATTTAGCAAAGGTAAAGCTGCTGGATACAAGCTTATGGAGATAATCCGCCAGAAACCTACTATCATTCAAGACCCATGTGATGGGAAGTGTTTGGATGAAGTCCATGGGAACATTGAACTCAAAGATGTAGCCTTCAGTTACCCTTCACGCCCCGATGTTCTTATATTCCGGGATTTCTCCCTTTTCTTTCCTGCTGGCAAGACAGTAGCAGTTGTTGGAGGCAGTGGGTCTGGAAAGAGCACTGTTGTGGCTTTGATAGAAAGGTTTTATGATCCTAATCAGGGTAATGAAAGGTTTCATCTAGATTGCACTAGCATTCAGTACTTGTTGTTTTATAGTAATTTTTTTCCTTGTTATTGCTGTTACAGGGCAGGTTTTGTTGGATAATGTGGACATAAGGACACTGCAGCTTAGTTGGCTCAGGGAGCAAATTGGTTTGGTGAACCAAGAACCAGCACTTTTTGCAACAACCATACTTGAGAATATACTCTATGGAAAGCCTGATGCCACTATTTCTGAAGTGGAAGCTGCTGCATCTGCTGCAAATGCTCATAGCTTTATCACTCTTCTTCCCAGTGGCTACAATACTCAAGTAAGTACATCAAAAATATATTCGTCTTATCAACATGTTTATGTTGGAAATAAAGCAGAAAAACAAGCTTGATCCTATTGTTTGTCAAGGCTAGCTTCAATGCATAGACCTTATAAATAGTCATCTACGTAATTAAATTCTTTTTAACGGCCATCCAATTGATTATACAATATTAACAAGGTATAAAAACGGAACCCAATGTAAAAAATATCAGTCCTGTTACATAGGTTGCTTGTAAAAGGAACACGATACCCTTTTTCTAACACTAAACCCTGATAAAATCCAGGTAGGAGAACGAGGAGTCCAGCTATCTGGTGGCCAGAAACAACGAATCGCCATTGCCCGTGCCATGCTAAAGAATCCCAAGATCCTTCTCCTTGACGAAGCCACCAGTGCCTTGGATTCAGGTTCTGAGAGCATTGTCCAAGAAGCGCTAGACCGCCTCATGGTTGGGAGAACAACTGTTGTTGTTGCCCACCGCTTGTCCACCATTAGGAGTGTTGATACAATTGCTGTGATCCAACAAGGGCAAGTTGTTGAAACTGGGACACATGAAGAACTGATAGCAAAAGGTAGCTCTGGAGCGTATGCTGCTCTAATACGGTTCCAGGAGATGGCAAGGAATCGAGACTTTGGTGTTGCCTCAACTCACAGATCTCGTTCTTCACGCCTTAGTCACTCTCTCTCAACAAAATCTCTTAGCCTCCGATCTGGAAGTCTAAGGAACTTGAGCTATCAGTACAGCACCGGGGCAGATGGCCGTATAGAGATGGTCTCCAATGCAGACAAAGATCGCAGATATCCTGCACCGGATGGTTACTTCTGTAGGCTTTTGAAGCTCAACGCACCAGAACGCCCTTATGCTATCTTGGGAGCTGTTGGGTCCATCCTCTCTGGGTTCATTGGCCCAACATTTGCATTTGTGATGAGCAATATGATTGAAGTGTTCTACTATAGGGATCCAAATGCAATGGAGAGAAAGACGAGAGAGTTTGTATTCATATATAGGGGCAGGACTATATGCTGTGGTTGCTTATCTGGTGCAGCACTACTTCTTTAGCATTATGGGAGAGAATCTCACAACCAGAGTAAGGAGGATGATGCTTTCTGGTAAGAGGACTCACTATTGCACTATATATATATATATATATATATATATATATATATATATATATATATATATATATATATATAAAGAAAAAGAAAAAAATATATAAAGAAAAAGAAAAAAATATATAGTTTCTGATAATTATCCTTATTGATGGAGCATTTTGTTGTCCGTCCCAGCAATTCTAAGGAACGAGGTAGGGTGGTTCGATGAGGAGGACAATAATTCAAGCCTTGTGGCTGCTCGTCTAGCTACCGATGCAGCTGATGTGAAGTCCGCAATTGCTGACAGGATCTCAGTTATACTGCAGAACATGACCTCACTAATCACATCTTTCGTGCTGGGCTTTATAGTCGAGTGGCGGGTTGCGCTTCTCATTCTTGCCACATTCCCTCTCCTTGTTCTTGCCAACTTTGCTCAGGTATCTTATTTTGACATGATATATGTAGTTGTCTGTTGTAGAAGTCTATCTACACCTCATGATTCTATCTCCTATCCGATGTGGGACTAAATTACATGATTTCATATCCTACCCGATGTGGAACTAAATTACATGATATCATCTCATACCCGACGTATGACTAAATTACCATCTCCATTGTCATCCCATTTGAGGGCTCGACTAAATTACCAACTCTATTGTCACCCCTTTTGAGGGCTCAACCGGAAACGAGATACAATCGAACAATCTCCGTGGATGCTCCTAACTCCAACTTGAGAAGAGCCCATATAATCCGATTACCACGTCTCGAACCAATTAACCAGCTTCCATAACCATGGGCTTCGATACCATGTAAAAGTGGAATAATAGGATGGATTCTTTATTGAGATGAGAGATTGTTGAGAGTATTAATGGGCTTTTAGTCCCACATCGGGTAAAATAATAGGGAGAGGGGTTAGCCTATCCTATATAAGTGTAGCTTCACCACAATAATAAACAACTCAAATATTCTACTAAATTCTATTTGGTATCAGAGCCACCACCTCTCTCTCCACCAAACCCTAGCCGCCATCCCTCTCCACGAAACTCTTACCCTACTCCACAAAATTCTAGCCGCCACCCCCAACCCCTTCCCACCTTCTCCGCTCCCACCGCCCCTCCTCCACCCGCCTTCCCTCCTTCGCCGCCAGCACCGCCGGCCGCCCCCACCGTCGTCCCACCCCATCTCCTTTATGTTGGCCTCCACCCCCTCCCCCCATCGGCACTTCTCCTCCTTCTCGTCCGGCCATACGACCTCCAGTCGCAACTCGGCATGAGACATGAGGAGCGGCTCTCAGAGACGTCGCTACCGCTGAAGGAGGAACAGTAAACGTGGAGAGGATGGTGACTAAAGGTGCAGACGGTCTCGATCTGTCTTGTTGATGGAAGAGGAGAAGACGAAGATGATGGAGACGATCTACGACAAGCTGACGGCCAAAGAGATAAAGGCTTTGGTGAACGATCTCTTCAACAGGAGGCTGACCGAGACTAGTTCCCGTTCTGCACACACAGATGTGGATCATTCACCATACAAAATGGTGAAGTTGGAGAAACCGGAAGTAAAGTTGGAGGGTACTTCCAATTATTTGAAGTGGTCGCGTCAGGCGATGCGGACTCTAAAGGCAAGAGTCTTGGTGGGCTATGTGAATGGCCAAACCAAGGCACCTGAAGATCACTCCTTACGGGAGTTTGTTGTGTGGGAGATTGTCAACAATGTTGTAGCAGGATGGTTGACCGTCTCCTTGACCGACCAAGTGTCGGGCAACGTGGAAGAAATGGAGGGAGCCAGTGATATTTGGATGACGCTGAAGGACATGTACTCGGGGATGGGCAACCCTATGAGGGTCTTCCAACTGTAGGATGAACTTGATAAGGTGGTCCAAGAAGATCACACCATCTCCGAGTATGCGGCTGTGCTGAAGAATTATTGATCAGATCTCGACCACTATGATCCCATTGGTGTGGAAGATGAGTAAGTGGAACCAGCATTTGCGAAGCATTACCAGAAGTTCATGGAGTATATCTCGCGACAGAGGACGATAAAGTTCCTGAAGGGGCTTAACCCAGCATTCGAGCAAAGGAGGAATGTGCTATTCGCACAACCCGGACTGCCATCACTAGAGGAGGCCATTGCTGCTATGGCACAAGAAGAAGTACGGTTGAAGCTGATGTCCAGCACCGCTAACACTCCGGGAGAGAAATCAGCTCAAGCAATTTTTAATCCAAACCCTTCAGGAGGGGGAGGGTGCTACGACTGTGGAGACCCAGGACACTTCGTCAGATTCTGTACGAAGCTTATGAGAGACCAGTCCAGCGGTCGTGGACGCGGCCGTGGAGGACGGTAGAGGTAGCAGAGGAGGCTATGTCGGTGGCAGAGGACATTATTCTGGAGGGCATAAGGCAAACCTGGCAGAAAGGGGAGGTGAAAATCAGTCATCCGATGTGATCCCTAGTGAGAGGGAGATGCTAGAAATATGGAGGAACACGAAGCTTGGAACCAGCGACATTCGTGCCAACACTGCTGGGATATCGCCTCCAACCACCTCTGGGGGGTAACATCATATACTATGCCAGTACAAGCACATGTATACCTGCTCATACCCTTGCATCTACCCACAAATTAGGAAGTGTAAATTGGATAATTGACTCTGGGGCATCCTGCCATGTTACGGGTGTCCGTGATGAGTTCCAAGATTACACTCACCTGATGACACTTGAAAACATTCAGACTGCTGATGGTACTGCTAGACCTATTGTGGGTCAAGGGACCGTTGAATGCACCCCTTCGATGTGTCTAACTGATGTCTTGCATGCTCCATCCTTTCCTGTTAATCTATTGTCCATAACTGCCATTGTTCTTTAACTTATTTGTGTTTCTTTGATATTCCAAAGGTTATTTTTCAGGAGAAAGAAACGGGGAGACAGTTGGGGACTGACACATGGCATAAAGGGTTATGGTACTTGGACAGGGGTGGGCTAGATACAGCACTGGCAGCACTGGTGGATGAAGCACAACCGGAAGAGCCGCGAAGTACCGTAGAAGAATTATTATTCCAACATCAGCGCATGGGACACTCTTCATTTAGTCTACTTAGTCGAATGTTTCCATCTATGTATCAAAAAGCTAATAAGCAGAAGTTGGTTTGTGATGTTATGAACTTGGAAAATACACCAGAAGCTCTTATGTGTGTTCTGGAAATAGAAGTTTAGCTGCTTTTGATATGATATACTCTGATGTGTGGGGACCTTGTCCTACAACTGTTGTTAATGGTTTTAAGTGGTTTGTCATCTTTATTGACTGCCATACTCGTGTCACCTGGGTATACCTAATGAAGAGTAAGAGTTTGCATGCTTTCAAGACTTCCATCGCAGGGTTTCAACACAGTACGGTGCCAAAGTGAAGATTTTGAGGTCTGACAATGGGACAAAATATACCAACAAAGTCATTGAGTACTTATCAGCCAATGGGATATATCATCAGACTTCATGTGCCTATACACCAGCACAAAATGACATGGCGGAACGGAAGAACAGGCATCTGTTGGAAGTGGCAAGGTCGATGATGTTTGCTATGAATGTTCCGAAACACTTGTGGGGACATGCCGTGTTGACTGCTGCATATCTTATCAACAGAATGCCCTCTCAGATGTTAGGATGGAAGACACTGTTTGAGATGCTTACAGGTGAGAACAATTACATTGTTCCCCCCAAAGTATTTGGTTGTGTATGCTTTGTGAAGGATAATAGACCTGTAGTAGGAAAATTGGACCATCGGGCAGTGAAGTGTGTATTCGTTGGCTACTCAGGGACTCAGAAGTGATATTCTTGCTGGAGTCCAATGGAGCGAAGACTCTTTTTGAGCATGGATGTTACATTCAGAGAGATGGAACCATACTATCACAATGGTTCAGGTGAAGGCTCCACATTTGGTGACACTCCTAACACAGGAGGTGTTAGGAATGAGGGAGAGATAGTCGCAAGCGTGATTGTTGGGTCAGTTCTATGCCCAATGATGGAAGTTAGTCCAAGAAAAGTAGGAGGAGATAGCGAGAGTGAAAAAAGTGATGATGATGCATACAATCAGGGGGATGGAAGTGATGCTCTAGTGCAGGAGGAGACTACAGAACAGGGGGAGGAACGAACTACAGAGCTCCAAGTCTACAGAAGAAGGAATCAGCAGTCCACTACTGTGCCTATTGTCCCTACTGTGCCATGTCCCTCGCTTAACCCTACCTCAACTCCTGAAAATGCGCCTTTCACAATGGATCTCTCTGATTCGGATGTGGATCCCTCTGATTCGGATGCAGATCCCTCTGATTCGGATGGTACGATCTCTCCTCCACCATCTCATATTCTCTTAAGAACTTCTCATAGTAATGCAGGAAAATCTTCTATTCGTTATGGTTATCAACATGATATTGATCATTTTCTATCATACTCTAATCTATCCTACTTATGGAGCATTCATTGCATCGTTAGACACCACCTCTTTGCCTAAGTGTTGGCAGGAAGCGAAGGATGATTCAAGGTGGAAAGCTGCAATGTTGGAGGAACTTGGGACACTGGAAAGAAATAGGACATGGAAATTTGTTCCATTATCTGAAGGAAAAAGGGCAGTCGGGTGCAAATAGGTCTTCATGGTGAAGGAGACGCCAAAAGAAAATGTGGAGCGATACAAGGCAAGATTGGTTGCAAAATGATTCACTCAGTCCTATGGCATCGACTATAATGGGACGTTTGCTCCTGTAGCGAAGATGAGCACTGTAAGAACCCTGGTCTCAAGCCAACCATGGATGACAACTTCATCAATTAGATGTGAAGAATGCCTTTCTTCATGGAGATCTACAGGAGGAAGTATACATGGAGACTCCCCCTGAATTTTGCACGAGGCAGTCAACATGAAAAGTATGCTGGACTCGAGCAATCTCCTCGGACATAGTTTGAAAGATTCAGAAAAGCTGTCACGGGCATGGGGTACAGCCAGACTAATGCAGATCACACAGTCTTCTTCCGACATGCGAGATGCCACTTTACCATACTTGCGGTATACGTTGATGATATAGTGATCATAGGTGATGAGGAAGAGGAGACTACCCAGCTGAAGAAGAAACTTGCCAAAGAATTTGAAGTAACGGACTTGGGAATGATGAGGTATTTTCTTGGGATTGAGGTAGCTCGAGGAAAATATGGGATCGTCCTCTCTCAGAGGAAGTATGTACTAGACTCGCTCACAGAAACTGGTATGCTGGGATGTCGTCCGACACTCACTCCGATTGACCAGAAAGATAAATGGGGGGTAGAAGCAGGAGAGCCGGTTGATCGTGAAAGATATTAGAGACTTGTAGGCAGATTGATTTATCTGGGTCACACTTGCCATGATATCTCATTTGCTGTGAGTGTAGTGAGTCGTTACATGCACGACCCAAGTAAGGGCCACATTGATGCAGTTTTGCATATTTTGAGATATCTAAAGGGGGCTCCTGGAAGAGGGATATGGTTCAAGAACAATGGACACCTTAGTGTTGAGGGATACTGTGATGCAGATTGGACAAGTTGTATGGACGACAGAAGGTCTATCTCAAGGTATTGCGTATTTGTGAGGGGTAACCTTTTACAAGAAACAGTCTGTGGTAGTTCGATCAACCGCTGAAGCGGAATATAGAGCTATGGCTCTGGTAGTGTCAGAATTGTTGTGGGTAAAAGCATTGCTGACAGAGTTGAAGCTGGACCAAGGAACACCATTGCGTCTTCTGAGTGACAGTCAAGCAACACCGAGTATACCTAACAATCCAGTTCAGCATGACAGAACGAAGCACATCGAGATCGATCGGTTCTTCATCAAGGAAAAGCTGGAGAAAGGAATACTAAAGCTCGATCATGTTCGCTCAGAAGAACAAGTTGCATATTGTCTTACTAAGGGGCTTAATTCATTAAGTCTCACTAAACTATGTAACAAGATGGGGATGATTGATATCTATCGCCCATCTTGAGGGGAGTGTTGAGAGTATTAATGGGCTTTTATTCCCACATCGGGTAGAATAATAGGGAGAGGGGTTAGCCTATCCTATATAAGTGTAGCTCCACCACAATAATAAACAAGTCAAATATTCTACTAAATTCTATTGAGATTACATATTTATAAGAGAGGACTAGCCTTCTCACTATCCTCTACCCGATGTGGGACTAAAATAACAAATACTCAACATCTGTCTCTAAAGTAATTTGAAACTCGATCCTTGTTGCATTTTCTGATTTGAAACCAACTGCTTTTGAAACCGACTGTTTTTTCATTCATAGCTACGAAAACGCGGACACTCCAAAAATGTGGGTACATGTACGGGGTACAATCCGTACACTTCAAAATACAATAGGATGCCAAAAATAAGTGTCATGTCTGTGTCGCTATGTTCTTGTATCCGTGCAACATAGATTCGTAGTCTAGAGTATTAAGGGCAACTATAGAATCTAAGAACCCATAAAATTCAAACAGTAAAAGACACAGGGATCTAGACAATAAATAGATAGAGATACCAACCACATTGTGGTGGGGATCACTACTGACATAACTTCTGCAGCTCCCTTGTGCTCGCACTGGCAGCTACTGTTAGCATTTCCCAGTCCTGCAAGATGCCTTTAGCATTGACCATGTATTGAAAGAAGCCTATTTGAGTAGGACGTAGATAAATTGCATTGAAAGCTCCTCCTTGACATTTATTTACTGAGGTGCCTTTAATTTGGACATGCCTTCCTCGAGATCCTTTGGTAGTTTGTACAGCCGTCTCTGTGCGGCTGGAGTAAAGAGGGATAGAGCCCGACCCACATATCAGAGGTCTGCCATCTTTTAGTATCTTTGTCTGAACAAGTCAGAAAGTTGGGGGTTGAAAACTGATTGCTTGCTCTCTTCCAAATTTATTATTTTCTTTCAAACACTCTCTTCCAAAACCATGTCTGTAGAAACTGTTTTACTGTATCAAACTAATAAAACTACCACATCCAGGAAGGATGAAAGATTCTCATCTCTACTGCTTTTGAAGAATCCTGGACCTGGGGCGAGTCCATTGATCAGTATCATGAATTGTGTACAGTTGGACTGTCATCCTAGGTTTTTTTTTTTTTTTTTGGTAAAAATGCCAAGTTTACAACCATTGGACTTACAACCCTCTTACAACTGCCTAGGTGGCATTTGCTAATTGGGTCACCTCTCCCTCCTACCCCACATGGGGAGTGGGGACCCAATTTGAACCTGCCACCTAGGCGGTTGTAAGTAGGTTGCAAGGTAAATGGTTGTAATCCGAGCATTGCTCTATTTTGGGTTAGGGTCACTGTCATTCATGTTCCATTACCTACATGGTTTAAGCAAGATATTCATGTTTACCTTTCTCTATGCAATGGACTACTTCTAGTCGGCAACAACATGGTTCCATTAATTTAGTTCCTTGTGAGTCTAGCTATTAATTCCTTCTACAAATGTGGCTTCTCTTTGTCAGTGGTCAAGACAAGGTCCTCCTGTCCCTTCTCTTTGAAAATACCAGTGCCGGCTACAGTTTTTGTTGTGAACCTTGTGGTTACCTGTCTCTTGAAATGCATTATGTAAAATTTGGTTTAATGCGAGTGTTCTTTTGTGTTTTTAGAATGGTATATCTAGTTTGCACAGTTGATTAGATTGACGAAATTTCGTGATTTAACTGAGTTCGACTTAAGTGGCCTTACGAGTTAGCGAGTTTGAGTTCATGTCTCCGCTACATTTATTTTTATGTGGCATGACAGATAAGCGAGGCGACATGGGCACAACATTTATCTTAGTGTTCTACTGCACTTTGGAGTGTCCGATGCGTGTCCACCATTATGCGATATGGACACAGCACCGGTTTTCCTTTTTATAATCGAGTAATCAATTGCATAACCGTTTGCTCTAGACTTGTTTATCAGAATTACCAGGCCCATCTCACTGATGTGAGGGCCAGGTAAGGTGTAAGTGGGTCAAGACTTTAACTATGGCGCACATTTAGTTTGCCAGGACTGGTGATTCTTGAAGGTTCGCAGTGTCGGAATCGGTATCGGATCATTCCTATGAGTATCGGTATCGGCAATATCGGTGGTATCGGCGGTTTCGGATTGGAGTATCGGATTTTCTGGTATCGGAAAACAAATAATTATTAATAAATTATTAACATCTAAAAAATATATTTTATACATTTAGTTATAGTTTTAAGTATTTTCAGTGTTATTTCTTATTAGTTTTGAGATTAAATGAAATAGTAGTCACTCTTACCAACTGGTTTATATACAATAGATAAATTTTCTTCTTTTATATGCTTTTACAACCTTATTATGCTTCAAACTCTTGTTGATTTGTATTTTTTGGCCAAGTTTTTTTGTCGAATTGATCGTAAAAGAGATCTCCAATGTCGGTATCGGTTAGTATCGGGTGTCGGTCGTTATCGGATCGAGACATGTCAATCCGTATCGTATCGGCCGATAGTGTAAACTATGCTTGAAAGAATTCTTCTAAAGCAGGAGATATAGTAAGGGATCCACCAGGGATGCATGAAATATAAATTCTTGTTTTTTATCATTAGTTACCTTTTATGAAATGATTCTGATGAGTTGTTTGTGATGCTACTACTATCAGCAACTTTCGCTGAAGGGGTTTGCCGGGGACACAGCTAAGGCACATGCCAAGACTAGTATGATTGCGGGGGAGGGCGTAAGTAATATCCGTACGGTTGCTGCCTTCAATGCCCAGGCCAAGATCCTTTCTCTCTTCTGTCATGAGCTCCGTATCCCCCAACTCCGTAGCCTCCGCCGGAGTCAGATGTCTGGCCTCCTCTTCGGCCTGTCGCAGCTTTCCCTTTATGCCTCTGAAGCCCTCATCCTTTGGTATGGTGCACACCTCGTCCACTCCGGCGCCTCCACTTTCTCCAAGGTCATAAAGGTGTTTGTTGTCCTCGTCATCACTGCCAACTCCGTTGCTGAAACTGTCAGCCTTGCCCCCGAGATCATACGTGGCGGTGAGTCCATCCGCTCCGTCTTCTCTATCCTCAACCGTGCCACCCGTATTGATCCCGACGACCCTGAATCTGACCCAGTTGACACCATCCGCGGAGAGATTGAGCTGCGCCATGTTGATTTTTCCTACCCCTCCCGCCCTGATATCCAGATCTTCAAGGACTTCAACCTTAAGATCAGGGCTGGCCATAGTCAAGCTCTTGTTGGTGCCAGTGGCTCTGGCAAGAGTTCCGTCATTGCGCTCATTGAGCGGTTCTATGATCCCACTGGGGGGAAGGTGATGGTCGATGGGAAGGACATCCGGCGCCTCAACCTCAAGCAGTTGCGCCTCAAAATTGGTCTCGTGCAGCAGGAGCCTGCACTTTTTGCAGCGAGCATCTTCGACAACATTGCCTACGGCAAAGATGGGGTGACAGAGGAGGAGGTTGTAGAGGCGGCAAAGGCTGCCAACGTGCACGGGTTTGTGAGCGGGCTTCCCGATGGTTACAAGACGGCGGTCGGTGAGAGAGGGGTGCAGTTATCGGGGGGCCAGAAGCAAAGGATCGCGATTGCAAGGGCGGTGCTCAAGGACCCAGCGGTGCTTCTGCTGGACGAGGCAACGAGCGCCCTCGACGCGGAGTCGGAGTGCGTCCTGCAGGAGGCCCTGGAACGGTTGATGAGGGGGCGGACCACCGTGCTGGTGGCCCACCGCCTGTCGACAATCAGAGGAGTGGATTGCATCGGGGTTGTGCAGGATGGCCGGATCGTGGAGCAGGGGAGTCATTCCGATCTGGTCGGAAGGCCGGAGGGGGCTTACTCAAGGTTGTTACAGTTGCAGCACTATCATGCTTGATTAAGAGACTAGTTTTTGCGTGAGAAATGACCCATCTGACTTGCGTTTCAAGAGTGGTTTGGATGTAGATAGATTGGGAGGGGTTGGGTTTTTTTCACCACGATCAGTTTGTCATCCTTGAAGAATTTTAACTCCACGGAAACCCCATTAGCATCTTACTGAACAGGGTGGGGGTGGGTGGGAATGTATTTGAGATGATCATGTATTATTATTAGTAGTAGTATGTGTATGGTATTTATGTGAATGGATTGTTCTCTTTGATGATGGCAAATGGTAGAGTTATTCATGTGATATTTCTTACGCAGGGCCTATGTGCTCATTATTGAAGCCATTGTCTATCTATGATTAGGGTTCAATTATCTTGGTGATGTGTTCTGTTTGGTTTTGAGGAGAAAACTTGTCCATGAAAGAAATGAAATGGTATGAATATTGAGATATTGTGAAATTTTATAGAGAAATGCGTCTTGGTACTACAATATTTTCTCACTTGAAATATGGTGACACTAACCTCATATTTTAGTAGCGTGATATGTACAAAACTGTAGATATTGTTGGGGGATTATTAGGGGCAATACACTTAATTAGAGTCTGTCATCATTTTCTACAATCCTGTGTAATAGTCGGAACAACAAAAATTTTGACAGTCATTTCAGTTCTTAGGAATACCAAATTTATGCAGTCTAATTTTATAGGACTGCTAAAATTTTGGAAGTCCTTACATAGGAATGTGAAAATTCGGACAGTCTAGGGCTGCCGAAATTATGATATCTTCTAACATTTTGTGTAGTGCCTCTAGTAATCTTCTAATCTTGAACGTGTGATTCCGAGGTCCATGAAATAGACCTAAGTGGCTAGAGAAAGTAGTAGTTGTTGACAATGGGGCGAGACTAGTATGGTTGTTTCAGAAGTAAGACTCGATGTGGTTCGGCTTTAGGAGGTGCTGCACCCATGACGTTCTAGAAGAAATATCGTCTCTCTTGAAACGGAGGAGTGTCGCCTGTAAGCGAGCGACTGGAGAAGCAGGAGCAATGAGAGGGAGAATTGGAGGCATGTGTGGGCAAGGGGGGAGATAGAGAGAGAGGGGACATTATTGCATGCTTAAACTACTAATTAGTTCAATATAATTGTGATTTCTATTTGTTCAATAACAATTCAGATGATTATTACATGTCATACATACTTATAATATATTGTGTAATCTTGTTTTATGTTTTGTCTGAAATTGACATAATATTCAAAATTTTCAATCAAATATATGTAGTTAACTTTACATTTACTATACGTAAATTAGTTTTGGATTTTTCATCAGGTTTTGGGTTCAATTGAAACTGAATTCAAGCAAACCCTATCCGTTAAGGATGGGTTATTATGGTCTACGTTTGGAGTCAAAATAATAGAAGTCTAAAATATTCAGTAAGAATATCGGATACCACTGATCTTGGTCTCGTTTGGTTTGCGGAATCATGCAGTTGGAAAAGGAAAACGATTACTTTCTTATGTTTGAGTGCCAAAGGAATTGAGGAGAAAAATAAGCTCATTTCCAATGGAAGACAAATTAGGGGGAAAATGATTTCATCCATCCAAGGAAGGAATCACTTTCCCACCCTTTCATTTCCAAATTCCTTGGCTTTCCAAACATCAGAAAGGAAAATCACTGGAAATTATAACTTTCAAAGGAAAAAAATACCAAGGAATTGATTTTCTTTCCATTCCTTTCGGCGAACCAAAGGAGGCTTAGGGTAGATTGGAGATGGTAGAATCACATAAAAATAGTGTTATAGGATATTTTACATTAACTACACTTATGTTTCATACTTATTACATTAACTATTCATACTTTGAAACTAATTATATGGACCATTCATATGTTTTATATTTTCTATACAAAGTTTTAAAACTAACTACCCATATGTTTAATTTTTTCTTTTTTATAAATAAGAAGAGTAGTTCGTATAATTAGTTTCAAAATAGAATAATTTATGTAATACCCATGAAATGAAATATAGAAACGATTGGTGTATTTATTTCATGAACTTTTTCTCTTTTAGATGGTGAACACTCCTTGCTATATCGTTCTTTCTTGTAGAAAATAATGGTTGGATAATTTTATTGATGGACTACCTCACTATATATAGGGAGTCTAGCTCCTCTACATACTACATATTCCGATGTGGGACTAAAAGTCCCTTATTGACTCTCAACACTCCCCCTCAAGATGGGCGATAGATATTGATCATCCCCATCTTGTTACATAGCTTCGACAGACTTAATGAACTAAGACCCTTAGTCAGACAGTCTGTAACTTGTTCTTCTGAGCGGACATGGTCAATCTTCAGTATCCCTTGTTCCAGCTTCTCCTTGATGAAGAATCGATCAATCTCGATGTGCTTTGTTCTGTCGTGCTGGACTGGATTGTTAGCTATACTTATTGCAGCTTGACTATCGCTCAGAAGACGCAATGGTGCTCCCTTATCCAGCTTCAACTCTGTCAGCAATGCTTTCACCCATAGCAACTCTGACACTCCCAGAGCCATTGCTCTGTATTCTGCTTCAGCTGTCTACCGTGCTACCACAGACTGTTTCTTGCTTCTCCATGAGACCAGATTTCCTCCTACAAAAACACAGTATCCTGTGGTAGACCTTCTGTCGTCTATGCAGCTCGCCCAGTCTGCATCACAGTATCCCTCAACTTCTATGCGTCCATTCTTCTTGAACCATAGCCCCTTTTCCGGCGTTCCTTTCAGATACCTCAAGATCTGAAATACTGCTTCCATATGACCCTTTCTCGGATCATGCATGTAGCGACTCACTACACTCACCGCAAATGAGATATCAGGGCGAGTGTGTTCCAGATATATCAATTTCCCTACAAGTCGTTGATATCTTTCACGATCAACGGGTTCTCCTGCTTCTGCTCCCAACTTGCACTTTTGGTCAATTGGAGTGACCGCTGCTTTGCATCCCAGCATCCCTGTCTCCTTCAGCAGATCCAGTGTGTACTTTCTTTGTGAGAGAACAATTCCTTGTTCGCCTTCACACACCTCGATACCTAGAAAGTACCTCATCGCTCCTAAATCCTTCACTTCAAACTCCTTTGCGAGTTTTGACTTCAGTTTAGTGATCTCGACTTCATCATCACCTGTGATCACTATATCATCCACATATACAGCAAGTATAGTGATGTGGCCTCTTGCATGCTGGAGGAAGACCGTATGATCAGCATTTGTTTGACGGTATCCCATGCCTGTAACAGCCTTTCTGAATCTGTCAAACCAGGCTCGAGGAGATTGCTTGAGCCCGTATAGCGACTTCTTCAGTTTACACACCTTTCCTTGCGACGTCCCTCCGTTTGATGCCGTCGCGTAGCATCCTGGCGGGAGCTCCATGTATACTTCTTCTTGCAGGTCCCCATGAAGAAAGGCATTCTTCACATCCAGCTGGTACAACTTCCACCCATAATTCGCTGCAATGGAGACCAGAGTTCTCACGGTGCTCATTTTTGCTACTGGGGCAAACGTCTCATCATAGTCTATGCCATATGACTGTGTGAATCCTTTTGCAACCAACCTCGCCTTGTATCGCTCAACCTTTCCTTCTGGCATCTCTTTCACTGTGTACACCCATTTGCATCCCACAGCTTTCTTCCCTTTGGGTAATGGAACCAGCTCCCATGTCTTATTTTTCTCCAGTGCTCCAAGTTCTTCCATCATTGCAGCTTTCCACCTTGGATCTTTCTTTGCTTCCTGCCAACACTTGGGCAACGAAGTAGAGTCTAACGATGCAATGAAGGCTCGATAATTCGAAGAAATGTTAGAATAAGACAAGAAGTTGGCAATGTCATGTTCGTAATCATCAAAACGAGCAGGAGCCTTACCCGCATTGATGCGAGAAGATCTCCTTAAGGGAGCAATAGGTGGTGGAGAGATCATACCATCCGAGTCAGAGAGATCCGCATCAGAATACGAGTGATTCAGTGCGGGGGCAACATCTTCAGGAGTTGGGGCAGGAGTAGACGAGGGACTTGGTACAGTAGGCACAGGGCACGGCATAGGCACAGTACTGGACTTCTGTTGTCTCCTTCTGTAGACTTGGAGTTCCTTTTCCCTTGTCTGTTGCTCCCCCTGCGTAACATGTATCTTCTTCTTCTTCATCTGTATCTGAGTCACTGTGCTCTCCCCCTTTCGTCCAGTTTTCTACAACCGGACACGGAACCGATCCGACGACCACATTTGGGCTTATTATCTCTCCCTCACATCGAACACCACCTGTGTTAGATGTGTCCCCAAATGCTGAACCTTCATCCGAACCATAGTATGGTTCGAGTTCTCTGAATGTAACGTCCATGCTGACAAACATCTTCCGCTCGACTGGACTCCAACAGGCATATCCCTTCTGAGTCGCCGTGTAACCGACAAAGACACATTTAACTGCTCTAGGATCCAGTTTGCCAACGCCAGGCCGATTATCTTGGACAAAGTGTCACGACCCGTTACCCAAATTGTTGGGCCGGGCCGAGCCATGTCCAGCCTACGCTTAAGATAAAGCGCAGTAAGCTGTTCTAGACAGTCAGGTAGTAATGATAAATGTGCTAATAATTAAGATAGTTTAAGAATGATCACAACACAGCTTCTATATAGAAGAAAAACCACTAAGTTTGATAATAATACAAACCAAAATGTAAGACTGGAGACAAGGTCCAGTTTAAAGGTACAAAACAGCGTCTGTGATAATAACCCAACACTAAGTCAAACTAAGCAGCTAAGCAGGATTCCCTGCTGGAATATCCTCAACTGGAGCTCCATAGTACGGGTCACAAAGCATTTCTTCCTCGGTCAAAATACCTACAACGTTATCCTGTCAGGACGGGAGCAAGTACAACCTCTACTACTAAAGTACTGAATGTATAATGCAAGAGATGTACAACAGGAACATGGTATGATAAGACTGAAAAATAGACATACTGGAATCAGGATAAATCATATAAAGTGGAAATCATGGTATATCTTGATTATCATTTTAAGACACTCTTGTCAATTGTGGCATATGTACATTATGTATTAAAACTGGAGCTGGTATGAGATCGGTCAATAGGTGCTATGCTAGTTTACTGTAATGTACGTATGTACATTCCACAAGTCCAGAAACTACATTGTTAGTTTACTGCAATGTACGTAAGTACATTCCACAAGTCCAGAAACTACATTCTCAGTTTACTGCAATGTACGTATGTACATTCCACAAGTCCAGTAACCGCACTGCTAGTTTACTGCAATGTACGTATGTACATTCCACAAGTCCAGAAACTACACGATTAGTATACTGCAATGTAAGTGAGTACATTCCACGAGTCCAGTAACTACACTATCAACTCTCTCATAACCCAGTAATCATCATGTAAAAGATACGGGAAATAGTGTAAAGCATGGTGGGAACTGGCAATAGTATGAAACATGTTATGATTTGACTTGCTACTCCAAGGATCAGCATTCACATGGGTTGATTAACATTCTTTTATCACATAACAGTGTTTTAACATTTAACAAAAGACTTGCAACTGGATTAATGGTAATTTACAAGGTTGTCACATGTACTTAACATTAAAAGACAGTAAATGAGTTGGTAGATGTACTTGCCTCTAGCAAAACAAGCTGCGATAAAAGTGCTATGGATGTCTGGTAACTCGTCACTGTAGAAATACATACAATAACTTAGCTTTTACACTAAGCTAAAACACTAGGACACTAATTGGTGCGACACGACTTGTGACTGGGCACCTAGCCAAAATAATGACTTGGCCTAGGAGACCAATGTGGGGTGACACACTATGTTAACTAACTTTCTAGGGTCTTTACACTAGTGAGGGGTGGGGTTCAACACGACTAAAACTCCAAATAACACAAAAAGCTACAAGTCGTAATTAATCAATAAATAAATCAGAAGATCATTGTGTTCCAACAATTTTTAAAGTAGACAAAAAGCCTAGTTTTGCATAAAACAAAGTACCAAAACGATCCTTGCTAACTATAGAAATTTATTATAATTTTTCTGGGATTTATTAACCAGTACAAATATTTTATAAAAATCAGTTTTCCTAAGTATACAGAAAGTGAGTTTTGGTTTCATATGCCAAACTAGTGGCAAAACAGTAAATTAATTACTACAAAAATTATACTAAATTAGCCAACTTAACAAAGTATCTAAAAACTATTTTTCCATAATTTTAGCAATACTCTAAGTATTTTTAGAAAATCATAAAACAGCCATGTACAATAATAATTAATTATCTGCGTATTTTGTCCATGTATATAATTTGAACCATAGTCCAAATACATGACTCAAGACCATGTATCAAGTCCAATATGACTTGTACAAGTCTAAAATGTGTGAAAACACATTTGGGCCCAAAAACCCATACTAGGCTTGGACACCAAATGGTTGCAGTATTTAAATACAGTAATAATACAATTGGTAATGGTACAAAATAATATTATTATTTTAATAAGGTAAAACTATGTATAGTAAAAATATACATACTTATGATTTAAAAGTACATATATGTATATAAGAAATACTTAATTTATAAGTATACATATATATATACAATATATATATATATATATATATATATATATATATATATATATATATATATATATATACATATATAAGAAACACTAAAAGATAAAGTGTATATATATATAATATATATATACATAGGAAAATGTATACATATTTACATATATATATATAAAATCTACTAACTATAAAATATATATACATATATATAAAATACTGTAAATACAGTATATATACATATATATATAAATACTAATATATATATATATATATACATATACATATATATATATATATATATATATATATATATATATATATATATATATATATATATATATATATATAAAACACAAAAGAAAAGAAAAGAAAAAGAAAAGAAAAGGAAACAGAAACAACAGAGGGGCTCGAGCTCGAGCCTCTGGAAAGCACAGGGGGGGGTTTTACAACGCACGGGCTGGCCAGTAGGCCAGTCCGGTTCTGCTGTTAGGATAGGGTTCCTAATTCTTTTAATTCGTTTTAGGTTAACATTATATAAAAAAAATAAAATAAAACATGAGCCTGTGTCCGGACAGTTAGGGACACAGGCATCCTCGTGTCCTAGGCCTGCACGACACGCACGAGTTTAATCTCGCGTGTCCAGTTCTAACAAAAGTGTTCGCCAGGACACGGCGAACAACATATGTGTGCACGAGACACATGCGACACGAAAAGAGGATGACACGTACGTGTCCGGTCGACGAGTGAACTTTCGGGGCGGCGAACGGACGGAGACGACGTCGTGGCGGTGGCGCTTGGGTGGCGCCGGAACCAGCACGACGAGGCGAACAAGTTGGTGGCGGTGGTTGGTGACGAGGACGTCGGACGGAGCGGGGGTGGCGCTTGGCCGGAGTTAGGGTTCCGGTGGGTTGTCGAAGAAGAAAGGGCTGCTTGGGGTTGTCGTGGGGCTTCGTAGTGGTTCTGGGCGGTGTGGGGTGACTCTGGCCGTCGAGGGGGGTCTTTAAATAGGGTTTGAGGTCGGTCTTATGGCGGTTGGGCAGCCGGAAATGGCGGAGAGGGCAGCATCGGTGAGTCGGTTGGGCAGCCGAGCGAGTCAGAGGAGAGAGGGTGTCGGTCGGGGGGGGGGGGGGTTGAGGGTTTTGCAATTAGGTCCCCTTAGAATTAGGATTTACATAATAGGTCTAAACAGTAACAAATGCAAATTATAGTTTGCATAACAGAATTTAAACAATTTCTAAATTGCAAACTACTATAAAATACAATTTAATAAATTGCATATTGATATTAAAATAATTCTAAAAATTACAAAGTGATATTAAAACAATTCAGCAAATTGCAAAATGATATTAAAATATTTTAAAAAATTTACAAATCAATATTTTTGTATTAAAAACTCATTTAAAAATTCTAGAAAATTCATAAAAATCCTAATAATTATTTTAAGGCTAAAATTAACATTAATAATTAATTAACACTAATTAAAAAAAATTTGAAAATCAGGGGCTTACAAGTCTTCCCTCCTTGAAAAATTTCGTCCTCGAAATTTACAAGAACTGAAGACACGCAAGGTATCTAACGTTAAAAAATAATTACAGCGATGACTAAGGCTATCTCCTAATGATGGAACGTCTATGAAACAGGTCTACTGGTCAATGGTTTGGTCTCATGGGTGCAGTTACTAAATGATGGTTTGGCATGAGTCTAGTGATAGGTAACTTAATGAGGCACTAGAATCAAACAGTCATATGCAAATAAATCCAACCTGTGGCACCGTCTGTCAAGTATTCTGGCTCTGGGCCCTGTACTGGTACTGCTGCCTGAATGGCTAAAGGGTATGCTCTCTCTGAAGGTCCTCTGGTAAATGGCTTCGCCTTCGGGCACTCCCGAATCATATGGGTGGAAGACCCGCAAGCAAGACACTGGCTCAATTTCTTCCTACAGATGGAGACATCGTGCCCTGGCTTTTTGCAGAAGGCACAAGAGACCCACTTCTGCTGCTGTTGCCCCGGATCTTGGGCAAATGATAACTGATGCTGAGGATGAGCTGGTGGAGAATAGGCCTGCTGGTGCTGGGTAGTCGTCCTCTGCTGGAAAGTCTGGCGCTTGGATGGCCCGTCATGATGTGTGGTAGCTGGCCTCTTGCAAGACAAAAGACGCTCCTCGATACCTCGGGCTCTCTCCAGTAGCTGGTAGTAGTCTGTGATCCCGTTGGCCACTAGTAAGATGCTAATGTCCGGGACAAGACCATGGCAGAATCTGCGAGCCATCTCCTCCGGGTCGGCTACTAAGCTCGGGGCAAAACGACTGAGTCTGCTAAACTCACCTGCGTACTCATCGACTGTACGGCTCCCCTGTTGCAAGTTCTGGAATTGCAATCCCATGGCAACTCTAGCGGTGGTGGAGAAGAACTTCCTCTTGAACTGGATCTTGAATTGCTCCCAGTTTCCTCTGCCGCCAATGAACATCGTCTCATTTCTGAACCAGACCCCTGCCAGGTCTGCTAACAAAAATCCTGCTGCCTCGACCCAAAGGTCGTCAGGTAATCTAGCCCCTATGAGCTTCCTCTCTACGGAATCTAACCAGTCATCGGCTACAACTATGCCTTCCGTCCCAAGAAACTCCTTTGGTTTTAGGTTCATAAAACTCTTGATACTACCTAGCCTCAATTGATGTTCTATAGGTTGCGAGACGGGGGTATGCTGAGTATTCAGGAGCCCCTGGATCAAAGCCAGTAATTGGGTTCCGTCGAGGGAAACAACAGTCTGGGGAGGTATGATAGGAGGTGGGGGTGGTATACCGTCACCTGAGGTGGCGGAATCGGGAGAGTGTGTAGGGTCCATCTATTTATAAAAGACAAAGGAATTATAAGAATAAAGCAAGCAATCATAAGCAAACAATTTAGTTACACTACTGGTCCTATGCTGTGATGAGTTTTCCTATGTTGCAATCCTAAAATTCCTCTAGGTGTTCTAGATGTTGTTCCTAGTGTTATCTAGTTATCCTTAATTTCTGCAGGCGTGCTTGGTACAGTAACGTAACCAAACAACTTTAGTCAGGACCTGCATGGGCCGCCAAAAAAAACATGTCACGACCCGTTACCCAAATTGTTGGGCCGGGCCGAGCCATGTCCAGCCTACGCTTAAGATAAAGCGCAGTAAGCTGTTCTAGACAGTCAGGTAGTAATGATAAATGTGCTAATAATTAAGATAGTTTAAGAATGATCACAACACAGCTTCTATATAGAAGAAAAACCACTAAGTTTGATAATAATACAAACCAAAATGTAAGACTGGAGACAAGGTCCAGTTTAAAGGTACAAAACAGCGTCTGTGATAATAACCCAACACTAAGTCAAACTAAGCAGCTAAGCAGGATTCCCTGCTGGAATATCCTCAACTGGAGCTCCATAGTACGGGTCACAAAGCATTTCTTCCTCGGTCAAAATACCTACAACGTTATCCTGTCAGGACGGGAGCAAGTACAACCTCTACTACTAAAGTACTGAATGTATAATGCAAGAGATGTACAACAGGAACATGGTATGATAAGACTGAAAAATAGACATACTGGAATCAGGATAAATCATATAAAGTGGAAATCATGGTATATCTTGATTATCATTTTAAGACACTCTTGTCAATTGTGGCATATGTACATTATGTATTAAAACTGGAGCTGGTATGAGATCGGTCAATAGGTGCTATGCTAGTTTACTGCAATGTACGTATGTACATTCCACAAGTCCAGAAACTACATTGTTAGTTTACTGCAATGTACGTAAGTACATTCCACAAGTCCAGAAACTACATTCTCAGTTTACTGCAATGTACGTATGTACATTCCACAAGTCCAGTAACCGTACTGCTAGTTTACTGCAATGTACGTATGTACATTCCACAAGTCCAGAAACTACACGATTAGTATACTGCAATGTAAGTGAGTACATTCCACGAGTCCAGTAACTACACTATCAACTCTCTCATAACCCAGTAATCATCATGTAAAAGATACGGGAAATAGTGTAAAGCATGGTGGGAACTGGCAATAGTATGAAACATGTTATGATTTGACTTGCTACTCCAAGGATCAGCATTCACATGGGTTGATTAACATTCTTTTATCACATAACAGTGTTTTAACATTTAACAAAAGACTTGCAACTGGATTAATGGTAATTTACAAGGTTGTCACATGTACTTAACATTAAAAGACAGTAAATGAGTTGGTAGATGTACTTGCCTCTAGCAAAACAAGCTGCGATAAAAGTGCTATGGATGTCTGGTAACTCGTCACTGTAGAAATACATACAATAACTTAGCTTTTACACTAAGCTAAAATACTAGGACACTAATTGGTGCGACACGACTTGTGACTGGGCACCTAGCCAAAATAATGACTTGGCCTAGGAGACCAATGTGGGGTGACACACTATGTTAACTAACTTTCTAGGGTCTTTACACTAGTGAGGGGTGGGGTTCAACACGACTAAAACTCCAAATAACACAAAAAGCTACAAGTCGTAATTAATCAATAAATAAATCAGAAGATCATTGTGTTCCAACAATTTTTAAAGTAGACAAAAAGCCTAGTTTTGCATAAAACAAAGTACCAAAACGATCCTTGCTAACTATAGAAATTTATTATAATTTTTCTGGGATTTATTAACCAGTACAAATATTTTATAAAAATCAGTTTTCCTAAGTATACAGAAAGTGAGTTTTGGTTTCATATGCCAAACTAGTGGCAAAACAGTAAATTAATTACTACAAAAATTATACTAAATTAGCCAACTTAACAAAGTATCTAAAAACTATTTTTCCATAATTTTAGCAATACTCTAAGTATTTTTAGAAAATCATAAAACAGCCATGTACAATAATAATTAATTATCTGCGTATTTTGTCCATGTATATAATTTGAACCATAGTCCAAATACATGACTCAAGACCATGTATCAAGTCCAATATGACTTGTACAAGTCTAAAATATGTGAAAACACATTTGGGCCCAAAAACCCATACTAGGCTTGGACACCAAATGGTTGCAGTATTTAAATACAGTAATAATACAATTGGTAATGGTACAAAATAATATTATTATTTTAATAAGGTAAAACTATGTATAGTAAAAATATACATACTTATGATTTAAAAGTACATATATGTATATAAGAAATACTTAATTTATAAGTATA
Source organism: Iris pallida (assembly GCA_029216955.1). Classification (NCBI taxonomy): domain Eukaryota; kingdom Viridiplantae; phylum Streptophyta; class Magnoliopsida; order Asparagales; family Iridaceae; genus Iris; species Iris pallida. Next base: position 5,752,874 of record JANAVB010016598.1, on the reverse strand, counting down.
CATATATATATACAAAATATATATATATATATATATATATATATATATATATATATATATATATATATATATATATATATATATATATATATATAAGAAAACACTAAAAGATAAAGTGTATATATATAATATATATATACATAGGAAAATGTATACATATTTACATATATATATATATAAAATCTACTAACTATAAAATATATATACATATATATAAAATACTGTAAATACAGTATATATACATATATATATAAATACTAATATATATATATATACATATACATATATATATATATATATATATATATATATATATATATATATATATATATATATATATATATATATATATAAAACACAAAAGAAAAGAAAAGAAAAAGAAAAGAAAAGGAAACAGAAACAACAGAGGGGCTCGAGCTCGAGCCTCTGGAAAGCACAGGGGGGGGTTTTACAACGCACGGGCTGGCCAGTAGGCCAGTCCGGTTCTGCTGTTAGGATAGGGTTCCTAATTCTTTTAATTCGTTTTAGGTTAACATTATATAAAAAAAATAAAATAAAACATGAGCCTGTGTCCGGACAGTTAGGGACACAGGCATCCTCGTGTCCTAGGCCTGCACGACACGCACGAGTTTAATCTCGCGTGTCCAGTTCTAACAAAAGTGTTCGCCAGGACACGGCGAACAACATATGTGTGCACGAGACACATGCGACACGAAAAGAGGATGACACGTACGTGTCCGGTCGACGAGTGAACTTTCGGGGCGGCGAACGGACGGAGACGACGTCGTGGCGGTGGCGCTTGGGTGGCGCCGGAACCAGCACGACGAGGCGAACAAGTTGGTGGCGGTGGTTTGGTGACGAGGACGTCGGACGGAGCGGGGGTGGCGCTTGGCCGGAGTTAGGGTTCCGGTGGGTTGTCGAAGAAGAAAGGGCTGCTTGGGGTTGTCGTGGGGCTTCGTAGTGGTTCTGGGCGGTGTGGGGTGACTCTGGCCGTCGAGGGGGGTCTTTAAATAGGGTTTGAGGTCGGTCTTATGGCGGTTGGGCAGCCGGAAATGGCGGAGAGGGCAGCATCGGTGAGTCGGTTGGGCAGCCGAGCGAGTCAGAGGAGAGAGGGTGTCGGTCGGGGGGGGGGGGGTTGAGGGTTTTGCAATTAGGTCCCCTTAGAATTAGGATTTACATAATAGGTCTAAACAGTAACAAATGCAAATTATAGTTTGCATAACAGAATTTAAACAATTTCTAAATTGCAAACTACTATAAAATACAATTTAATAAATTGCATATTGATATTAAAATAATTCTAAAAATTACAAAGTGATATTAAAACAATTCAGCAAATTGCAAAATGATATTAAAATATTTTAAAAAATTTACAAATCAATATTTTTGTATTAAAAACTCATTTAAAAATTCTAGAAAATTCATAAAAATCCTAATAATTATTTTAAGGCTAAAATTAACATTAATAATTAATTAACACTAATTAAAAAAATTTGAAAATCAGGGGCTTACACAAAGCACACACATCCAAAAACTTTTGGTGGAACAGTGTATGTAGTTGCCCCGGTAAGCATCTCCAATGGTGTCTTCCAGTTCAATACTTGAGACGGCATTCTGTTGATGAGATACGAGGCCGTCAAAATAGCCTGCCCCCATAAGTGCTTCGGGACATTCATAGCCAGCATCATCGTCCGTGCGACTTCCAGCAGGTGTCTGTTCTTTCGTTCAGCCACACCATTTTGTGCCGGAGTATAAGCACATGAAGTTTGATGTAGTATTCCATGGGTGGAAAAATACTCAGCAACCTGCTTATTAGTATACTCCGTCCCATTGTCAGACCGGAAACACTTAATTTTAGCGCCATATTGTGTTTCCACCCGGCGATGAAAGTCCCGAAAAGCCGCAAGGACGTCACTTTTATTCTTCAGAAGGTAGACCCACGTCACGCGGGTATAACAGTCAATGAAGGTGACGAACCATCGAAAACCGTTAATTCCGGTTGTAGGACAAGGGCCCCATACGTCCGAATGTATCATGTCAAAAGCAGCTGAACTCCTATTCCCCGAGCTTACATACGAGCTTCTGGTATGTTTTTCCAACTCACAAGCATCACAAAATAACTTCTCTTTATCAGCCCTTTGATACAAGGACGGATACATTCGACTAAGAACTTGAAAAGAGGAATGACCGACACGCTGGTGGTGGAGTAGCAAGTCGGCTTCAACACTGCGACAGGAAGCTTCTGGTGGTGCGGCTGCTACCAAGGATACCAATGCTTTGTCCAGTCCAGTCCTGTCTAAATACCACAGTCCCTTATGCCAAGTGCCAGTCCCAAGTCGTCGTCCTGTCCCCTTCTCCTAAAAAGTCACCTTAGGAATGTCAAAGGAAACAGTACAGTTAAGATCAAGTATAATGGCACTAATGGATAAAAGATTGACAGGAAAAGATGGAGCATGTAAGACATTGGTTAGAGTGATGGAAGGGGTGCATGCGACAGTGCCTGTACCCACTACAGGTCTGGATGTACCATCAGCGGTCTGAATACTCTCCGGCAATGGTAGGTGAGTATATCCCTGAAACGCATCACGGGACCCCGTGACATGGCGAGATGCCCCAGAGTCCATAATCCATCCTGACTGATGGATAGAGGCAAGAGCACGTGCAGAATCATCGGTGCTGGTTTGAGTAAAGCAAGCGAGGTGTTCTCCTGAGGATGAAGACGTCCCAGGACAGTCGACCGAACCCATCTTTGTGCCTCGCAACTTCTCAAGGAACTCCCGCTCAAGTGGGGTTATTTCAGTCAGTTGAGTCTCTCCCCCTTCCTCCGCCAGATTTGCTTTGTGTCCGCCCCGTCTACCGCCATATCCTCCTCTACCACCACGTCGGCCTCCACGACCCCGTCCTCGATCAGTAGACTGATTTCGCAAGGGTTTCGGACAAAATCGGATGTAATGTCCGGAGTCACCACAATTGTGACAAACACCACCTATAGATTGAGGTTGATTGAAGGCAGCAAGGGCAGACTTTTCAACCGCGGCTGGCTCCCCCTGGGAGGAGCCCTTGTTGGGCATCAACTTCAGTCGAGCTTCTTCCTGTGTCATAACAGCTATAGCTTCTTCCAAGGTCGGAAGCGTGGGTTGGGAAAGGAGGATATTTCGTCGCTGCTCAAATACAGGATGTAGTCCCTTCAGGAATTTTATCATACGTTGCCGGAAAATATAAGCCAGGAACGTCTGAAAGTACTTTGCGAAGGCTGGTTCGACTTGTGCATCTTCCATCCCAAGAGGATCATAATGATCCAGATCAGACCAATACTTCTTCAACATGGCCGCATACTCAGAGATGGTACGGTCGACTTGGGCCACCCTATCGAGTTCATCTTGCAGTTGAAATACTCGCATAGGGTTGCCGGAGCCGGAGTACATATCTTTGAGAGTTTGCCATATATCAGCAGCAGCCTCCATAGCCTCGACATTGCCCGACACCTGGTCGGTTAAAGAGGCAGTCAACCACCCAGCCACGACGTTGTTGACAATCTCCCATACAGCAAACTCCTTGGTGGAGTGATCTGCTGGCGCCTTGGCGTGGCCAGTGACATAGCCAACCAAGCCACGTCCCTTCAGTATCCGCATCGCCTGCCGCGACCACTTCAAGTAGTTGGAAGTGCCTTCCAACTTCGTCTCCAGCTTCCCCATTTTATAAGGTGACGGATCCACATCAGTATGGATCACACGTGGGGTTACCTCGGTTAATCTCTTGGATAAGATATCATCAACCAAGGCCTTCAACTCTTCGGCCGTCAGTTTGCCACTGATCGAATCCATGGCGTCTTCAACTGTGAACTCAATTCGTCGTCTCCTTCGTCGTCTTCTTCGTCGTCTACTTCGTCGTCGTCGGAGTCTGCAACTGACCCAACTTCGTCGTCTTCGTCGTCGTCGTCGTCGACGTCGTCTTCTTCAACGCCAGAGACTTTACTAATGCGCTACTAACTTGGCCAGCACCGGCGCGCGCATGTAAAGTGAACACGTCAGGATACCAGAGAAGACATAATCAGTCTCTGCATAGATCCCGATGTGAAGAAGGAATAACAAATAAAGCATTTGTTAGTTCCAAATGACGTAAGCACGGAACAGAGTTGGTGCAAATAAAGATTTGACAGCCGTCTCTATTCGAAATACGCCGTTTTTTTTTTTGTGTTAAAAGCTAGGGTTAGGGTTTGATGAGGCTACTAGGTCTTAGGATTAGGGTTTCCATGGAAACAAACACAAAAAAAACTAGGGTTAGGGTTAGGGTTGATGTGCGGCGGTGGGGGGGGGGGGGGGGCGTCTGCTGGAAGGGGTGGGGGGCGGGGTGCTGGTCGGGGGGGGGGGGGGGTCGGGAGGGGGTTGGTCTGCTGTGGTCGGGTGGGGAAGGTCAGGGAGGGGTCGGCGTGGGGGGGGGGGGGGTTCTGGTCGGGTGGGGGGGGGGTCGGCGGGGGGGGTCGGCGTGGGGGGTGTTCTGGTCGGGTGGGGGGGGGGGGGTCGGGAGGGGTAGGGATTGCTGCAGGGGTGGGGTGCTGCCGAGGGCGGGTGGGGTTGGGGAGGCGGGGGGGGGGGGTCGGCTAGGGGGGGGGGGGGTCGGCTAGAAATTTTTTTTTTTTTTTTTGTTTGTGGAGAGAGAGAGAGAGAGAGAGAGAGAGAGAGAGAGAGAGTTATGGCTCTGATACCATGTAGAAAATAATGGTTGGATAATTTTATTGATGGACTATCTCACTATATATAGGGAGTCTAGCTCCTCTACATACTACATATTCCGATGTGGGACTAAAAGTCCCTTATTGACTCTCAACATTTCTTGATATTTTTTTGTAGCAAATTTAATCAAGCTTTGCAGATTAAATCAACAGGGCCGACCCTGAATTCATGAAGGTCCTAGGCAAACTTTCAAAATGGGAACCCATATATAATTTAAAAAAAAAATTAAAACTATATATGTTACAACCAAGAATTGAAACTAGCACATCTAGGTGCAAGTATAACATAATAACCACTACACCATAATTGTTTCATCTTAAAAGATGGTAATGTTACATATTAGTGCTATATATATATATATATATATATATATATATATATATATATATATATATAAATTAAATTTTTTGGACTTTTATATTCTTTGGGGTCCTGGATGGTCGTCCTGGTCATCCAGGACCAGAGTCGGTCCTGTAAATCAATAAACCTTTACTCTTTCAGAGAAACTTTAATATAGAAGGAGATACTAAAATTTTAATATCTTTTTGAATGGCAAATGGAAGGTTCTCAAATCTTATGTCTACATGTTTTAGGGAGTGAAAAGGGGGCCACTTTATGTCCCCACGTTTGATACAGAAGGAGGTTTGCAAGTACACGAGCAGATGGATCTTGATTAGAATAAAAGAAGGGAAGAGAACATATTGGGAAGAGAACATATTGAAGGCCACAATATTGCATGAAAGAGCAGTCAGCTTTGATGCCTACACATGCAGACTCCGATTCTTTGAATATATCCATCCCTATTTTAAGTCACAACAGTCCAAAGCTAGTGATTCCAACGCACTTACTTTTGGAGTCCATTTTTATTCATCCATCAATATTATAATATTTGTTCATCATCCAATCATGTGAAGACATGTGATAAATAAAACTATAAACCTATTTTAGGGAGTGTACAAAACCACTCTTAGAATGATTTTATTTGTCACATATTTTCATATAATTGGAAAGTGAACATTGAACAAATATCATAGTATTGATGGGTGAAAAAAAATAGACTCGTTACTTTTCTAACCTAGATATTGTTGTTTCTATCACAGTAATCTTTCGTTGAATGATACATTATTCGTCACAATCATCCATGCAAACAATTTCACATCGTATATAATATCAGACAAGTATATTTTGTGGGAGTTGAAATTTGGAAGTATAGGTTTTTGAGATTTGATTTGATCTGTTCTATCCGTGGATTAAATAATTTTTTTGGAAGGAAGTACTTACTCTTGATATATACTAATAAGTAGGGGTGGTGGTCGGTTTGGAGATTTCGGTTTGAATTGAAGCCAACCATATCGAAATCGAATTGGACATTCGGTTCGATTTTATTGGTTTGGTCTTAATTTTCAGTTTAAAATATTGGATTATTTAGTTAGGATCTCACATATATATGGATATTAGAATTTATTTTCGAAATTGTCCAAATTTAGGTCTTGAAATTACAGTTCAGTGATTCCAAGGTCCACACTCTAACATCGGTCAATTTCGAGACCCAAATCCTAATATCCATGTATATGTGAGACCCTAAAACTAAATATCCCTAAAATATTTCAGCTTATGGGAACGTTGTCGCGTTTGGAGTTCGATTGTCGGGTGTAGAGTTCCATTGCCGATTCGAACCGATAATTAAAATAATATGAAATAATATTTCTACCCTCCTCCATTTATATACTCAGAAAATCTTAAATTTTTCTTGTCACGACCCGATCCCAATTTAATGGGTCGAACCGGACCATGCCCAGCCTGCACCGTGGTGAGACGGCGGCAGTAAGCTGTTCCATTGCAGGTATTCACAACAACACAAGTACATTTGCCACAACTGTTCTATTCGGAATTGAAACTTTATTTGATAAAATATTCAGAAATACAACTGGAAGGGAAATGCTGAAAATAAAACTACAAACTCCAAATAAAAGAAAGATGCAGGAAAGGGAAACTATCTAAGCATCAGGTTCAGTGGTCCCAGGATCAGCGTCCTCCAGAGACGGCTCCGGTACCGTCGCAGGGTAGAGAACCGGGTCATAGTAGCTATTATAGTATAGCTCGTCATCCTCAGTGTTACCTAAAATGTTGTCTCCAGTCAGGAGGGAGCAAAGTACAATTCATGCTAATTAAACAGTTAAATAAGAAATAGAATCATGCAGTTCTAAACAGTTTTAAAACATGTTTGTTACAGTAGAAAACAGTGATTTGAATAGGTAATGACATATGACCGGCTTGGATTTGTTACAGTAATGGATAAGGGGGTTTTGTTACAGTATGGTCATAATCATTACGCTATTCCCCAGTCCCCAATAGTTACAGTAGATACAGTACAGTACTCTCGGTGAGAGTTTCGTGTTTGAGACGTGGTTTAGACATGCAGTAAAACGATTAAATAAATAACTGTAAACTAACACAAACTATACTTGCCTCAATTGAATGACTGGAGAGACGGGTTGATACCGAGGAGGAACGTCAGGTGAATCTTTGAATTCCTACAGTTGAGAACTCGACTCAGATTCCTGAATAACCAGACTAAGTGTGCTAGTTGCAATCTCTAGTAGTCATGTCCTAGTCAGGTTTTAAGTTGTATTAAACTACAGCTAACGGTTACGTCGCAACTACGTGCGTTGATTAAACCGGTTAATTGGATTATTTGGAAATACACGAAAATCAATTTAACTTTGGAAAACTTTGTGTTTTCGTAATATATTTATAAAAATACAGTTTTCTTTTAGTGATAAATCGTGAACTAGTTATTTAATAATATTTTATCCATTTTAACTAAATTCATAATTAATCTGTAAATTACGCTCTAACTACGATTATACGTCTAGTCACAAACCACCCAAGATCACATCCACCAGAAAATAAAATAAAACTACGCTACACAATACAATGGCACAGCTAAACATCCTAGAGTGGGCTTATGCCCTGTACAATTATCTTTTACATCAAATAAAAAAAAAATGACTTAATTATTAAATAAAGTGCAGTAATTAAATAACTATAATAAATAGCCTAAATATTAAATAAAATAATTGAAAATGAAAGCTAAGAGTCTCAGACTCGGTCCATTCCTCAAAATTCGGCTAATACCACAACGTCCGGTCGGACCGGTGCGTTTGCATTTTGTCGGGGCCCACAGACCGGTACGGTCGTCGCCCGAAAATCAGTTTAGAAATTCATTTTCGAAAGCCAGTTTTGAAATCAATATAAATATAGTTTTGTAAAAATTTGGGCAGCACTTCCTCTATTTCGGGACAAACCCAAAACTGGAAAATGCGCCACGGAAAACCTGCAAATATTTCCAACCCAAAATAATCCACAGAATATATCCACCAAAATAATCCCAAGCCACAGAAAATAATTCTCATTTCACCGAACTTCCCGAAATGTCCGGGAATCCCATAATCAACCAATTCACACCAAACCAGCAGGTAAAACACAGGAAAAATACACTAACATAGCTAATCGAAAATATAACGCAGCTAACCGGATTTCCCGAAGGGAATCCGGGGACCGATTTCATCACCGACTCTACGGGAGGGACGAACTACTGTGATTACCAAGAAATTACCAAATTCCGTTGGCGGGGAGCCGCGGAAAAATCTTGGGAAAAACCCGAAACGAAGTTCGGCAGCAGGTCGCAGATCTGGACAACAACGTCGCGAATCCCGGACAGCAAAACTTCACAGATCCAGACTCAACCACGCACCGAAGAGGGGCGGAAGAGTCTGCGGAAGAGAGGGGATCCGCGGGAGAGGGCGGCTAGGGCAGCGCCTCGCCGGAGAAGGGGCGCTGGCCGCGGGGTTGCCGGACAGCGGCGGCGGGTGGCAGGAGGAGTCCGCGGAGGGGGTCGGGCCGACGGGCTCGGCGGACGGCGGCGGATGGCCGCGGAGATGGGCGGACGGCTGGCGCGGGGAGCCGCGCGGTCGGGGGCGCTGGACAGCGCAGCGGGGCCGCGGAGGGGGCGGCGGACGCTGGAGGCGACGGAGCACCGACGGGCGCGGGGTGGCGCTGTCGGCCGGGGGTCGGCGCCTCGGGTCGCGGAAAGGGTTTGGGGTCGGTTTTCTCCAGAAATGGAGAAATCAGAGAGAGAGGGAGAGATCGGTTTAGAGTTCTCCACAGAAGGAGAATGGGAGATATGAGTGAGAAAGGGGTTCTGTTGTGAGAATTTCTTTGTGAGGAAGAGAGTGGGTTTGCTGAATATGTGGAGAGATGGGGAGAACGTGGGGTTATAATGGGGAGTTGGTTTTGAGTAAAAAAAAGGGGAAGGTTGGTTATGTGAACGTGGTGTAGCAAAAGATGGGGGAGTTGCTTACCAAGTCTCAAATGAGAAACGCTGGTCCTTCGGGACCAGCTCAAAACCGAGTAAAAATATATATATATATATTTTTATTTTTATTTTATTTATAAAGATATGGACCAAGGTCTGGAAAAACCAGGTTTGAAATGAAAAGGAAAGGATGGGCTCGGGCCTGGGTCTGGGCTCGGACTCGGGTCTGGGTCCAAAATCGAAAATCCCAGTTATTATAGTTTTTAAAAATCTCTTCACCCAAAAGTAATTTAATATTAATATTTAATAATAATTATAATTTGAAAACATTTAATTTAATAACACCAAAAATTCTATTTAACTAATCTACGGAAAACTGGGTTTCACAATCTTCCCTCCTTAGAAAATTTCGTCCTCGAAATTTAAAGTAAGGTAGGAAAGACAAACATGTACGGGTACTGCGCCCGTAACTCAGGTCCAACTATAAGGATTTCCAAGGCAGTCGTGGATGAGACGGTTTAGGAACAAGTTTTATGATATCATCCACGCAGAAAAAATACAAAAGCGAACCAAAGTACACGAGGTTGATCAGACCATCATGCACCGGTCCTGATTAGACAATATATTAGTGGGTGCACCCAATAAAATATCGTCATGATCAAGCTAGATTTAAAGAGATAGCTTGCAAAACTAGACTAACTTAGCAGCATTAGTCAAATTTAGAACGGGGAAAAGAGAGGATAAGGAATAGGAGTTTAAGTGATGGCTCAAATTCTGATTCTCATCTCTGACTAGGCTTGCAACTGGTTTCTCTGGCACTGAAAGGTTGAGTCCAATCTTCAGCTCTGAAATATCCAAAATGTGACTCAGATCCGGAATGTGACGTCTGAGCTGTGACGTAGGAGTCGTTGCACACTTTCAAGATTAGCTGGTAGAGCTAACTGGTACGCTACTTCCAACTCGTCTTAACTTCAAATGGCCTGATGTACCTGGCCTCAATTTCCAGCTCCGTCAAAGCTGATTGTTCCTCTGGTAGGAAAAACTTTACCAAATGCAATTTGGTCTTCCCAAGACCTACCAAATTCCGAGACGCAACATCCCAAACGTCTTCAAGCGTCTGGATTGACCTCTCTGATTGCTTGTCCCGCGGTACTCCATGAATCCGGTAGATGTGCTTCTCGTACAATGCTGCCAACTTCTCGGTGAACAACTAACCTTGAAGGGAATAAAGTGTGCTGACTTAGTCAGTCGGTCCACTATAATTCAACTGGTGTTCTTCCCTCCTTGGAATCAAGGCAAACCTAACACATAGTCCATCGTTATGTGCTCCTACTTCCGGTCCGGAATGCCCAACGACTGTAGAAGCCCTGCGGGTCTCTGTCGACTAGCCTTCACTTGTTAACCAATAAAACATCTAACCTCAATTCTGAATACATCCTTCTTCATTCCATACTACCCAATAATAGTACGCATATCCCAATACGTATTGCTAGGATGTATGGAATACTGGTGCGCTTCTTGTATTAGTTCGTTCCTCAGTTCGCCAGATAGTACAAAAAGCCTCGTACTATTCTTCAGAGCTCCATTATTGGCGATTTGAGAAACCTTCAAGTGTTCCTGCCAACACTTGATCTCTAAGTTTGCAAAGTGTCTCGTCTTGAAACTGAGTCTCCTTGACTTTGGTCTCTCGGCCTCGAACTTCATCAATACTGAATCATCATCCAGCTCCGTCCTTCTATCTCCAGGTAGTATAACCTCCAGTCCAAACTTCTCGATGTCTTCTAGCAGATGCTAGTCCTTGGTTAAGAACTTCGCCATCAGTATCAACTAAGTGCATTAGCGACCACATTAGCCTTACCTGAATGGTACTGCAGGTTGATGTCGAAATCCTTCATCTGCTTCAGCCATCTTCTTAGTCTAACATTCAGCCCTTTCTGAGTGAAGACATATTTCAGACTTTTGTAGTCCGTATATATTTCACTCCCTTTCCATAAAAATCATGCTTCCAAAGCTTCAAAGTAAAGATAATTGCAGCAATTCAAATTAGGTGTGGGATGATTCTTCTCATGAGTCTGTAGTTGCCTACAAGTGTAAGCGATTACTTTCCCATGTTGTTTTGAAGAATGCAGCCCAGTCCTTTTTCCAGAGGCATTACTGTAAATTGAGAATCCACCGGTTCCTGCGGGTAGCGCAAGGATTGGTGTAGTGGTAAGTCTCTTCTTCAGCTCCTCAATGCCGCCTGGTAAACTTTCGTTCAGATGAACTCTTCATTCTTCCAAGTGAGCTTCGTCATCGGCTCAGCAATCTTGACGAAATCCTTCACGAACTTTTGATAGTAGTCGGCCAAGTTCAAAATTCTTCCGAATTGAACTTGGGGTATATCACTCTTCAACAACAGCTATCTTCCATCGAAATTTCTTCTCTGGACAACATGGCCAAAAGTCTACCTTGTCAACAATTCACGTTCAGATAACTTACCAATTAAAGTTTCCAAAACTTCTTCAGGTGTTCTTCATGCTCTTCTTCAATCTTCAAATATATCAGAATATTATCTATGGAGAAGATAAACTGATTCAAATACTCATAAAAAATCTCTGTTCATGAAATTCATGAACACAGCAGGAGCATTTGTCAGTCTAACGTCCTGACCAAAGAAAACTACCCATACTTGGTGTTTGAACGTCGTCTTGAAAATGTCCTCTTTCCTGACTTTGATTTGATGGTAGTCAAATCTTAAGTCAAACTTCGAAACACCTATCTCCACATAACCAGATCAAACAGATCCTCGATCCGGGCAGAAAGTACTTGTTCTCTAGTGTCTGGTAATCGATGCACATCCGTTGTTCCATCCTTCTGGAGCACCAACAAGATAGGTACTCCCTAAGGTAAAGTTCCACTCTGAATAAATCCTAGAGCCTTCATTGATCTGGTCCTTCATCTTCTTGGCCACCTTCGGGTTGACTCTGTAACATCCTTTAGAATTTAGGGGAGGAGCCGGGGACTAGTCATGGGTGAATCCTATGTCTAGATCTGGGATAATCCGGGGAGACTATCAGGAAAACATCTGCCATAAGGGTGTAACAAAAACTTCTATTCATGTGGAGGGTTACAGCAAAAGCTCTTATGTTTGATCTAAGGATATCCTGTTACAACTTTCAAAAGATGATGCTATTCAGCGGTTCTAGGTACTATTCCTCATGGTTCTGGCTCTTGGATGAGCAGTCTCCAACTGCTTCCTTTTCTATGAACCTCAAGTATGCATCATGCCTTATTGTAAGGGGCAGGGTCTGCTGGGTAGGAAGAGGGTCCTTAGGTTGTGGCCTAACAGGTGTTGCTGGAATATGAGCTCTGTTTTGATAGACAGATAAGGGCAGTCCTTTACCCGATGTTCAGCAGATCTACATGCCAAACATTGTCCCAATCTCTTGTGGCAACTAACGGCCTGATGACCAGGCCTCTTGCAATAGTTACAAGCCCAAAGCTTCTTACTGCAAGACTGCCGGAAAGTAGAGAGTACTCGATGGGACCCAATATCTTCTAGATTTAGGGGTATCCTTCCTAGGACAAAAGTTCTGCTCTAACTTGGTTGGAGGTAACTAAGGCTACATCATTGACGTTCTTCTTGTCTTCTCTCGTGATATTCATCTGTTCCTGCTGGGCTTCATCTTGAGCTTTCTGGAACTCCAGGATTTCTTGAAATAGGACAACCATTTGGAAGATGATTGCTGGTACTGGTGGAGCAACAAAATGAATAATCCACCAGGGAAATGCAATTCAGTTTGAGATGAGGTAGGATTCGCCAGTGTAGGAAAAAACTTCACTGGATGCATTATGCGGACGGTCAACAGCCGCGAGGGGAAAGACCCTGGGCTTGGTTGAGGGGATGGGGTATGATCCGGAGATAACACCTCATCGCCAACAGGATTTGGTCTTGTCAATGGTCATTCTCTGGAAGGTTTAGGATGCACTCATAAGCAAGGTAGCCTACCAGTCTATAATCAACCAAAAATATTTAATAATAAAATATTTTGGTCCTATGTCGTGACAAATTGATGTTCTAGTGTTCTAATTGCTTCTAGATAGGTTTTCCTAAGTTGTTGTTGTTGTTGTTGCTGCGACCTGCATGGGCCACCACTGAAAACATGTCACGACCCGATCCCAATTTAATGGGTCGAACCGGACCATGCCCAGCCTGCACCGTGGTGAGACGACGGCAGTAAGCTGTTCCATTGCAGGTATTCACAACAACACAAGTACATTTGCCACAACTGTTCTATTCGGAATTGAAACTTTATTTGATAAAATATTCAGAAATACAACTGGAAGGGAAATGCTGAAAATAAAACAACAAACTCCAAATAAAAGAAAGATGCAGGAAAGGAAAACTATCTAAGCATCAGGTTCAGTGGTCCCAGGATCAGCGTCCTCCAGAGACGGCTCCGGTACCGTCGCAGGGTAGAGAACCGGGTCATAGTAGCTATTATAGTATAGCTCGTCATCCTCAGTGTTACCTAAAATGTTGTCTCCAGTCAGGAGGGAGCAAAGTACAATTCATGCTAATTAAACAGTTAAATAAGAAATAGAATCATGCAGTTCTAAACAGTTTTAAAACATGTTTGTTACAGTAGAAAACAGTGATTTAAATAGGTAATGACATATGACCGGCTTGGGTTTGTTACAGTAATGGATAAGGGGGTTTTGTTACAGTATGGTCATAATCATTACGCTATTCCCCAGTCCCCAATAGTTACAGTAGATACAGTACAGTACTCTCGGTGAGAGTTTCGTGTTTGAGACGTGGTTTAGACATGCAGTAAAACGATTAAATAAATAACTGTAAACTAACACAAACTATACTTGCCTCAATTGAATGACTGGAGAGACGGGTTGATACCGAGGAGGAACGTCAGGTGAATCTTCGAATTCCTACAGTTGAGAACTCGACTTAGATTCCTGAATAACCAGACTAAGTGTGCTAGTTGCAATCTCTAGTAGTCATGTCCTAGTCAGGTTTTAAGTTGTATTAAACTACAGCTAACGGTTACGTCGCAACTACGTGCGTTGATTAAACCGGTTAATTGGATTATTTGGAAATACACGAAAATTAATTTAACTTTGGAAAACTTTGTGTTTTCGTAATATATTTATAAAAATACAGTTTTCTTTTAGTGATAAATCGTGAACTAGTTATTTAATAATATTTTATCCATTTTAACTAAATTCATAATTAATCTGTAAATTACGCTCTAACTACGATTATACGTCTAGTCACAAACCACCCAAGATCACATCCACCAAAAAATAAAATAAAACTACGCTACACAATACAATGGCACAGCTAAACATCCTAGAGTGGGCTTATGCCCTGTACAATTATCTTTTACATCAAATAAGAGAAAAATGACTTAATTATTAAATAAAGTGCAGTAATTAAATAACTATAATAAATAGCCTAAATATTAAATAAAATAATTGAAAATAAAAGCTAAGAGTCTCAGACTCGGTCCATTCCTCAAAATTCGGCTAATACCACAACGTCCGGTCGGACCGGTGCGTTTGCATTTCGCCGGGGCCCACAGACCGGTACGGTCGTCGCCCGAAAATCAGTTTAGAAATTCATTTTCGAAAGCCAGTTTTGAAATCAATATAAATATAGTTTTGTAAAAATTTGGGCAGCACTTCCTCTATTTCGGGACAAACCCAAAACTGGGAAATGTGCCACGGAAAACCTGTAAATATTTCCAACCCAAAATAATCCACAGAATATATCCACCAAAATAATCCCAAGCCACAGAAAATAATTCTCAATTCACCGAACTTCCCGAAATGTCCGGGAATCCCATAATCAACCAATTCACACCAAACCAGCAGGTAAAACACAGGAAAAATACGCTAACGTAGCTAATCGAAAATATAACGCAGCTAACCGGATTTCCCGAAGGGAATCCGGGGACCGATTTCATCACCGACTCTACGGGAGGGACGAACTACTGTGATTACCAAGAAATTACCAAATTCCGTTGGCGGGGAGCCGCGGGAAAATCTTGGGAAAAACCCGAAACGAAGTTCGGCAGCAGGTCGCAGATCTGGACAGCAACGTCGCGAATCCCGGACAGCAAAACTTCACAGATCCAGACTCAACCATGCACCGAAGAGGGGCGGAAGAGTCTGCGGAAGAGAGGGGATCCGCGGGAGAGGGCGGCTAGGGCAGCGCCTCGCCGGAGAAGGGGCGCTGGCCGCGGGGTTGCCGGACAGCGGCGGCGGGTGGCAGAAGGAGTCCGCGGAGGGGGTCGGGCCGACGGGCTCGGCGGACGGCGGCGGATGGCCGCGGAGATGGGCGGACGACTGGCGCGGGGAGCCGCGCGGTCGGGGGTGCTGGACAGCGCAGCGGGGCCGCGGAGGGGGCGGCGGACGCTGGAGTCGGCGGAGCACCAACGGGCGCGGGGTGGCGCTGTCGGCCGGGGGTCGGCGCCTCGGGTCGTGGAAAGGGTTTGGGGTCGGTTTTCTCCAGAAATGGAGAAATCAGAGAGAGAGGGAGAGATCGGTTTAGAGTTCTCCACAGAAGGAGAATGGGAGATATGAGTGAGAAAGGGGTTCTGTTGTAAGAATTTCTTTTGTGAGGAAGAGAGTGGGTTTGCTGAATATGTGGAGAGATGGGGAGAACGTGGGGTTATAATGGGGAGTTGGTTTTGAGTAAAAAAAAAGGGGAAGGTTGGTTATGTGAACGTGGTGTAGCAAAAGATGGGGGAGTTGCTTACCAAGTCTCAAATGAGAAACGCTGGTCCTTCGAGACCAGCTCAAAATCGAGTAAAAATATATATATATATATATATTTTTATTTTTATTTTATTTATAAAGATATGGACCAAGGTCTGGAAAAACCAGGTTTGAAATGAAAAGGAAAGGATGGGCTCGGGCCTGGGTCTGGGCTCGGACTCGGGTCTTGGTCCAAAATCGAAAATCCCAGTTATTATAGTTTTTAAAAATCTCTTCACCCAAAAGTAATTTAATATTAATATTTAATAATAATTATAATTTGAAAACATTTAATTTAATAACACCAAAAATTCTATTTAACTAATCTACGGAAAACTGGGTTTCACATTTCTAAACCTCAATCTCTTCCTGTTTCTAGGGGTGAGCATTATTTGTTTTTGGACCGAAAATCGAACCAAATAATATTTGGTTCGGTTTGAAATTTTTTTGGTTCAGTTAAAAATACTAATTTTTTTTATTTAGTTTCGATTTCGATTTTGGGTTTCAGTAGAGGTCTAAAATCAAAAAATAAATCAGACTTATGCAATTATGTAAATATCCTCAATTGTATGCATATTTGTGATTAAAAATGTGTATATTTTGTAAACAACAATTCAATATATGTGTTTTGGAGCCAAACTTTGATAATTTAACAACTAGTCTAACTTTGGACGCAACTTTAAAATACAACAGATATGCGTATAAAATTATAATTTTTAATATAATTTAACCACAATTCTAAGTTCGGACCCGACCCATTAGATAATAGAAATAGTTCAATCGAACAAACTGAATAAATCAAATCAATTATTCGGTGCGGTTCGATTTCGATTTTGACTAATTTTGGTTCGGTTTCGGTTTTAGTATTTTGGAATTTTGGCTTATTTGATTTTGACTATTTTGGTTCGGTTGAAACCGAATAATCTGAACGGTCACCCTACCTCTTTCTGTTGCGGCAATGTAGAATGTTGACTCCAAAAATCTCCTTCCCTATCCGAGTCCTGTTGGAGTCCAGTCTGGATTTGGTAATAGCATATTTATAGAGTCCAAATATGATTAAATATTTGATTTAATTTGATTTGGATGTCCATAATTAGCGCTGGGCTATTTTAGATATAATAGGATTCTTATTTGAGGGTTTCCTATTTACGAGATCATATTATAATCTAAAATAGGATGTTGATGGGCTATTTTAGGTGTAGTAGGATTCTTATTTGAGGGCTTCCTATTTAAGAAATCATATTATGACCTAAAATAAGTTTTTCTCATCCTATATATATGGGGTGAGGGTGGAGGCACAAAGTACAACACAGAAGTGGAGATTCGAGGAGCTCGTCAACAGAAAATCTAAGAAAAAGTTTCGCACTTTGCTCTTAGGACTTCGCCATCCAAGACAAAAGGAAGAAGAGATCTAATCGAGGGGTCGTCAACTTCGGTTAGGAAGATTGCTACAAGTTGGTGAGCGATTTCAATTGTAATCTCTTTATTTTCTTCTTGAGTGTGGTGAGGGGGTTGAACCTATTAGAACAAAGGGTTCAACGTTAGTTTTTGTCAATCTTGTAATTTTATCTGAGTTATAGAGATTGGAATTTGTCAAGGTGACGTAGTCACCGCTATATACTTGTCTTTATCTGTGCTTGGTGTCCGTTAGACGGGAGTTGGTTATTTCAGGTGGGTTAGCCTAAGTTTTCGCTGCGGCAATGTCTCAGACACGATATCGGAGCGCAGGAGGGCGTATCCGATTCCCAACATCTGGTATCAAAGCTTTGGAGGTTCTGGCAACCATGTCTACGGAGCAGATGGACACTCGTATGATCACCCTCATAGGGGGAAACTGGACGATTTGGAAGCCAATGATGGAGGATCTACTCTGGTACAAGGACTTGCATGGTCCATTGGAGGGCGACAACGCAAAGCCAATGGACAAAGCTGCTGAAGACTGGAAACTACTAGATCGGAAGGCCGTTGGATTCATTCGCCAATAGTTGGATGATTTAAGGTTTCACTACGTGTCCATAGAGAGTTCAACAAAAGCATTGTGGGAGAAGATGCATTCGCTGTACCAAAAGGAAGACGGCTGGCAACAAGGCATTTCTTATTCGTCAACTCGAAGTACACGGAGGGTGCCCCAGTGGCACAACAACTGAACGAGGTTCAGGGTATCATCAATCAGCTGTCTGCGATAAAGATGGTGATTGATGGTGAGCTTCAGGCCCTACTGCTCTTGAGTTCTCTGCTGGAAAGCTGGGAGACATTGGTGGTGTCGGTGAGCAACTCCGTGCTTGATGGAGTTGTCACGATAGAGGCAGTCAAAAGTAGCTTGTTGAATGAGGAGGTCCGACGCAAGCAAGCGGAATCGTCGTAGGAGTTCGCTCTGGTGACTTCCTACGGGAAGAAAAGACCCAATTCACAGGCGAGGACAGGGGAGAGTTCTCAGAATCTTGCGATTGTGTACAGCAAGGAGGGCTGCTATCACAGTTACGAAAGGGGTCATATCAAGAGGAACTGCATGAAGCTCAAAGCTGAGAAGGCAAAAGACAAGGACGATCAGGAGGATCTCACAGCAATGGGAGATATCATCATTGCGGCAACCGACGCAGAGGAACTTTGTGGCATGTGTCATGACGGCGACTGGATCATGGATACGGGGGCATCGTATCACGCCACTCCACATAGAAGGATTTTTACGTTATACCACGGTGGCAGGTTTGGACGTGTGAACATGGGCGACAAGGGGACAGCTGCAGTTGTAGGCATCGGTAATGTGCACTTGACAATGGAGCTCAGTGAGAAGCTCGTTCTTAAGGGTGTGCAACATGTACCGAGTTTGTGCTACAACTTGATTTCGGTAGGGAGGCTAGCAGATAATGGCTGTCGCAGTCTGTTTGGGGACAAAGATTGGATGCTTACGATGGGTTTCCAACAGCTGGCTCAGAGAGATTTGTGTTGTGGCATGTACAGGCTCAAGCCGTTGAGCTGTACAGGTAGGCCACAGACATAGGATAGAGACTCGAAGGGTGCTCGACAGGAGGTGGTTCGTCGATAACTTGCCGAGGAGGGGCTTCTAGGTGCTTTGAGGGATACGGAGGATTCGGTTCGTCGAGACAACGCGACGGATGGTGGTGAGTCAAAGATTGAGGGTCAGTCTGTCAGTCCCATGATAGCTGGTCGGTCTCCAGGTGGGGGTTGCTCTACGGATCTGGTTTTGGCGATGAGTAGTTTGCCAAAGCTTCACGGAGCGACATTGGTTTCAGCAGTTCAAAGTCAGGAAGGAGATCATAGTTTACAGCAAACTCAATCTGAGGCGGGAGCATCATCATTCACACAGTTCAGGGGAGCTGTAGGTCATCGATGGCATACACAGTACGTGATGTTCTGCTCGAGGACACATGTGTATGGGGGAGCTTTAAGTTCAGACACGAAGGTGGGCCGGTTCTGGAGTTCGAATCTCAGGAAGACCGTACCGTCTGCTTGGTTGGGCCAGCCAAGGATGAAGAAGCTCGTCGAAACGTTAACACTTTTCGGTAGAAGATAGAAGTCGAGAACAGGCAGCCGAGACTTGCGGTGAGGCTGATCGTCAGGGACTTCGATCTTGATCGTGTTATTGATATCAGCAGGATCCCAGTAGTGCAAGAGGTGTTACGCATGTCAGCTAGCGTCGACGTGACGGTCGAGGAGCTGGAGATGAAGGAAGATGCAAAGCAGCTCAGGAGATCGAAGATCAGTGGCATGGGGGAGCAGAAACTCTGTCGCATGACGAAAGGCATGGAGTCCAGTTGAGGAGCCATGGGATCAACACCCTCTCATCAGACTGGAGGGGAAGATTGTTGGAGTCCAGTCTGGATTTGGTAATAGCATATTTATGGAGTCCAAATCTGATTAAATATTTGATTTAATTTGATTTGGATGTCCATAATTAGTGCTGAGCTATTTCAGATATAATAGGATTCTTATTTGAGGGTTTCCTATTTAAGAGATCCTATTATAATCTAAAATAGGATGTTGATGGGCTATTTTAGGTGTAGTAGGATTCTTATTTGAGGGCTTCCTATTTAAGAAATCCTATTATGACCTAAAATAAGTTTTTCTCATCCTATATATATGGGGTGAGGGTGGAGGCACAAAGTACAACACAAAAGTGGAGATTCGAGGTGCTAGTCCACAGAAAATCTAAGAAAAAGTTCTGCACTTTGCTCTTAGGACTTCGCCATCCAAGACAGAAGGAAGAAGAGATCTAATCGAGGGGTTGTCAACTTCTGTTAGGAAGATTGCTACGGGATGGTGAGCAATTTTAATTGTAATCTCTTTCTTTTCTTCTTGAGTGCGGTAAGGGGGTTGAACCTATTAGGGCAAAGGGTTCAACGTTAGTTTTTGTTAATCTTGTAATTTCATCTGAGTTATAGAGACTGTGATTTGTCCAAGTGACGTAGTCACCGCCATATACTTGTCTTTATCTGTGCTTGGTGTCCGTTAGACGGGTGTTGGTTATTTCAGGTGGGTTAGCCTAAGTTTCCGTTGCGGCAACGTCTCAGATACGGTATCGGAGCGCAGGAGGGCGTATTCGATTTCCAACAAGTCCCTCTTCCTGAGTCGGTAAGCCCTCGGCCCCTTGCTGCACTCCTTCGTCCTCTGCTAAATAACTTAGTCTCTCGAGATAAAAACCTAACCTCATCCTCCTTCCTGTAAGGGTTCATGTGTTCCCTAAATCTCTCTCTTAGTCTCTCGAGATCAAAACCTAAATCTTAGAGATCAAGCATTGGGAACTCTAAGATATAATCTAAATCCCCAACTCTTATTGGGGTTATAAACTAGAATCCTAAATCTTGTTGTTTAATTTTATTTCAATTTTTTTATCTTTTATTT
>JANAVB010016598.1:5609704-5727204 GCA_029216955.1 Iris pallida | reverse complement strand
AAAAAAGCTTATACTATATTATTCTTGTGCATAGATGTACTAATAGTTTACAGTTCCATTGTTTCAACCATTAGCAATAATAATATCATGTGGCTTCTTTTGTCTTTTATCTTTTACTTTTACTAAGGAATCATTGATCGTAAGGATGTTGAAGAAAATACAGAATTTTTTTATTAGGACGTGAAGAAAAAAGGAAAGAAGGGCTAAATACAAATCAAAACCTCATAGATCTAGTGACTAGCAGTGGAGATATAACACATCCTGGCTGGGTGGTTCGATCAACATGAAAACGTTATATATATATATATATATATATATATATATATATATATATATATATATATATATATATACGTTTTCATGTTGATCGAACCTTAGGCTCATATTCGTACATGAACCATGCACATGTGGACTAATAGAAATGGACTCCTACATCTCATGTGCACCCATCCTTGTGCACTAGTACACTTTATTCCTATTAGTCCACATATGTAGAAAGTTGGTGAAGGAGTTAGTTGCTGAAGTTTTCAAGGAAAATTTCATCTTTAACTTCTTGTTTGTCCAAGCTACCAAACTCTTTTGCCCCTTAAATTTTATAGGTATGTTATTCATCTTATCTATTATTTATTTCATATTTTATTTTGAGAATTTTAGGCTAGTTTTTGGTAGACCCTATAAATTTTTATTCTAAATTATGATTTCAACATGAACACCTTGTAGCAAGATATAAGTAACTCCTAGTCCCGAATAACTTTTGCTCTTTTGTAATTTTTCTTATGAAACCTAAGATGTAAGACTATCACATAGCTAAAGTTTGTTATTTATTGGATTCAATTGCTATATATCAAAATTCCTTAGGTGAGTAATTTGTCGTTGAATTTGTAACTAAAAATAGTTCACATTGCATGAGGCATAACTTGAACTACAGAACTCCTTTTGATATGTTTCAAGTTTTTATGTATTAATTAATGTTGCTAGTCCTATTTTGGGTTATAAATCACCAAATAAATCCTAGGCCTAGAAACCTAAAAAAACCCTTTGGTTTAATATTTTTCTTAGTCTTATTTGGTTGTGGCCATGCTGCTTATATTTTATCTAATTTTTTGGAGTCGATTTTCTAGCCCTAGGAGGTTTTAGAAACCATAAAATTATTATTAGAGCACTAAATTAAGTGCTTTAGGAATTGAAACCCAAGGACTAACAGTTAGAACTTCAACAAAGGGTCTAATTAGGTGTTTATTGATTGTTTCTTGCTATATTTTCCTTGGGGGTAGTTGAGGGATCTTCATGTGGGTATCTATTAGTTATCAATACAATTCCATCTGAAATTGAAGATAAATAATTACCAAACCCATTTCTACTGTTCATATATGTTCTAACATATTTCCTTTGTAAGATTCTTCTTCATCATGATACTTTATCAATGTACTAGAGATAGTTCTTATTATGATTCCTGTTATTCATCCTTGCTACATGTACTCGCCATTGTTACTTGTTTAATAGTGCACATGATAGTTAGTGATACGGGAGGGAAAAATACTATTAGTATGCATGTGGTCTACGTTCCTGAATCAACCCATTTTTCTTTATCTCACGAGTGATATCGGTCATGCATCACACACAATGACTGATGTATATCCCATAGCCATCCACATGTGAAAAATTAGTATTCTAAAACAAACTATACACGTGATTATGAGTAATGCTATTCGTACCTCCAAATTGTCCCTCCAAACTATCTCTCCTTATGTGGCAGCTGACATAGCATGTTAAATAATATTATGTGTCATCTGATATGGCAGATGACATGATAAATTTTAACCCAAAAAGTTAATTATCCATTTTTTTCATGTTAATATTAATATTAATGTTAATGTTAATACAAATATTAATGTTAATATTAATATTAATATTAATATTAATATTAATATTAATATAAATGTTAATATTAATATTTTTGTTAATGTTAATGTTAATTTTAATTTTAAAATTTGCCATGTCAACTGCCACATCAACATGTCACGTCAGCTGCCACGTAAGGAGGGATGGTTTGGAGGGACAAATAACATTATTCCGTGATTATTTACTGTTCCTGCTATTGTTTCTCATATCAAGTTCATAGACATGATACATGTAGTTTTGTTGTATTTACATTCTCATATGTCATATCTTATTACCTTGGTTATCTCTTTCTTTTCACATGTCTCGCTAGTTCATATATCATCTCGTTAGTTCATATATCATGATGCATAGCTTAGGGATTTGTAATATACTTTGCTCTTATTTTGACTGGATTATGTTGACAGCTATAGACGAAGATATCTATCCTACACACTACGGATCCCACGATGGATACATGGACGCTTTAGGAAACCATCCTTAGATTTGGCTACTATAGCTGAGCATAGTTTGTTTTTATTTAGCAAATTTGTTCCGATGATATTTCACTTGGATTGTTTTAGTAGATCTCTTTTGGTGTATGATTTCCCTTTGGAAATCATATGAACTTTAATTAATCAATTGTAGGACCTTAGTTAATATTTCTCTTGTCATTTCTTTTATCATACTGTCTTAGTTATAAATGTGAATGAGTAAGATATATCTTTTTTTCGTTTTCTTCCCGTGCAGACTCAGAGTATGTCATTTTCATCAAGCCTATGATATTATGGGATCGTGGGTGGGGCGGCCGCACGTCCTTACAATATTTTATCAGTGTCATTGCACATCTGTCAACACTAGTACCCTTTCGGTCGTGCACGAGATAAAGACGTCCACAGGACGGTCGCACCCACTTGACCGCACGCACAAGGTAAGGTAACATCTCTGATCCCGTGCTCGAGTAGAGGTACATTCACGGACCGGTCGCATCTGCATGAACGCTCGCTCGAGGCGAGATAATGTGTACGAGTCTAGTGGACTTATTCTCGTAGGCTCAGAGTTTTGCCGCATTCATCAGGCTTCTGATGCGTGAGAGCGTAGGTGCCCCGGGATGCACGCTCTACACAAGGCTTCTCATCATCGCGCTATGGGTTAGATATATTAAATGTATTATAATTATGATTCTTACTGTCAGAGGATATTATATTATTAAGGTTCTATGTGGATATTGGCATTGGGGTATATATAGACAACATACTATCTCTGATGCTGCGACGTATTATGAACTTGGCCGTACAATCGTACCAAATTATTTAGGAACGGATCGTGATAGGTTGCGATAGTAAACCGGAGTTTGATCGTTATCTAGATGAGGTTGCTGTAGATGGTGATGATGATAGTGATAATTTTGATCTTTTGGGAGGTGGTGGAAGCTTAATTCTCCTTAATTTTTAATCCTTTGGAAGATTGTTCGTGATGTGTTAGTTGTCCCCATATGAATCCTGGCTTCCGAGTATGCTTTTATTACGGATGGCCATGCATGTGCTTGATACATATACGTGCTATTTGACTCCAAAGATTGTTCAACCTCTTATAATTAGTTGTCAAAAATGGTTTCAGCGACTTTACGATCGACCTATTGTATCTATTATTGAAGACGATTTTGAAGACGTCAATACAATTGAAATCAATAATTTAAAAATTTCTAATTGCATTATATATTTAATTTAGACTTGTATATCTCTCATTTCAATTGGGTGAGTTAGACTGTGGAATCAACATTAAGTGAGGTTTGATTACTCTTTGCTCTTTAGATTTTGAGTAATATTTTGGACAATGTTTGATTGTAATATTATGTCAATTGGGATATGCCTATATGTTTGCTTTGTTGCTAACTTCACTCGATATACATGTTACTATTTTGGCCCAAATTATTTTGGACAATGCCTATCTGGCTTTGTTTAGTTTGTGAGGCTGCTAGTTCACTTGTTGTAACTATTATGCCTGTAACCATTTATTGTAACTATTATGCCTATATGACTTTGGGAGGGACTTAGAGTTCAATTGCTTACTTGCTGTTTCTTTATATACTATATTTATTCATGTATAATACAGCTTCTACTTCTTTGTGACTCTATGTCTTTGTGAGGCTGCCAGTTCGTGAGTTTCTCTTATGTCATACTTTGAATAGTTGAATGTTTAATTCATTTAAATGTTAGTAACATTCTCTATAAGAAAGTTGGTGATGATAATATTGTTAGAAAAGAAACGCGAAAACTATTCCCCAAACTAGAGAGTACCTGCAAGAGAACTGAGCAATACAACGCGTGTCACGACCTGCACCCACTGTGAGGGTACGAGAGCGTAACAACGCCCAGCCTACGCCGTAGTGTTGGCGGTAGAACGCTGTTCTAGGTCATGAACTATAACTAACATAATAGTATACTCTCCATAAGGAGGCCAACACAGAGGTAAAACTCAATCACAATCTATAGATAGAATATGGCACGATGAAATAGATAAAGGAATCCTCAACTGAGGTACAACAGAAATAAAATACAAGTCTCAACATCTCTACAATATACAACTCTGAACAATGACAACAGCTAAACATAAAAAGGAAAATAGTCTAAACTATCTATACTAAGCAAGGTATCGTCCTCAGCAGCTGCCTGAACCTCCCCTGGGGTCCAGGTCGCGAGTGTCAACTAGGCAACTCCAAGTAAGGGTGCAGGGTGCCTCATCATCCTCTGTAAAATTTTCAACAGGTCCAGTCAGGACGGGAGCGAGCACAGTACATCTCAACAGTTCATAGCAGGTTAGAAAATATAATCATGTAGTAAAGTAAGATATAGATACTGAAGGAAATGCAGTATGTAAACAGAGAGAGAACTGTAATAGAAATATCTACTATAAGTAGAGAGCTACCAGTGACTAGTGAGTCAGAGTAAAATATAAACATGTGAATGGCATAGGAGGTTCATGACTACAGCTAAGGAAGTGATTCATGACTACAGCTACTTGGATAATATTCACATGTCTACTTCTACTCCCCCATCCCCAATCGATACACAAAGATCTGTTCAAGTTATGTTAAGGTTCGTGAAACTTCACATGGCTCATAAAATGAGTGATACGTGAAGGAGATTCATGAAGGCTCTGTGAACATGAGAGTACATGTGTCACAAGCGATTCGTGAATCAGAGGAAGCATAGAGATACGTGATGATTCGTAAAACGCATAAAACATGCAGTATCCGATGCTCCCGAGGGGGATGACATCTCATAAAAAGATCCATATAGTACCAATCCGTGTGACCAACGTGAAGTATCAAGTAAAGTAATTTAAAGCAGGAAAATAATTCTAAGCAGGATATGAAATGATCAGAGAATGTACTCGCCTCGTATCTAAATGTCTGAAGTAAATGTACTGTCCGAGATGAGGTACCTGACTCCTAGTTAGAGCAACACAAGTCAAGATGTATACAGAGGGTGATATATGAAATGTACAATGCATCTGCATGCTGTCTAGGTCAAACTAGACCAAAGTTAACTCTCGGTCAACTCTAGTCAACTAGACTAGTCAAACTAGGTCAACTAGGTCAAGTCCTAGCCCAACAAGTCTAATAAGTCTTACTAGGCCTAACCAAGCCTAGGCTAACAACCAAGCACACTCATAAGTCACAGAGAACACACATACCAAACCAATGCTATACCAAGCCTATGCCAACCCATATATCAATATCAATATCATATATCATATATCAATATCATATCTATATATATACATATTTATATACATTTATATATGCATACATACATATATATTTACATAGGTTCATAATGCATACATACATATATAGTTTAGATAGGTTCATATATGTATACATATATATTTTACATGCATTTATACATAGAGAAATAGAGAAGGGGGTTAAAGGAGGTAACATGTGTGTGTAGGAGAGTGAGTGAGGAAATGAATGTGTGTAGATATGTAAACTGTGAGTGAGACATAGGGTGAAATATGTGTGTGTGTGACAGGTTTGTGAGGGAAAAATGTGAGGGTGTAGGAGATCCAATGTGTGTGTAGTTGAACCTGTGTACTTGAGTGGGTGTGTGTGGTGAGTTTGAGAATGAGGGTGAGAGGGTGAACTGTCAAGAGACAGTGGCATACATACAATGTGAAATCTGTGTCCTAAAACAGTGTGACAGTGAGCAACATATATTGTGAAATCTGGAATTAGTATATTCATTACAATGTGAAGCAGGAAAGGGAATTCAGT
Organism: Iris pallida; assembly: GCA_029216955.1. Taxonomy (NCBI): domain Eukaryota; kingdom Viridiplantae; phylum Streptophyta; class Magnoliopsida; order Asparagales; family Iridaceae; genus Iris; species Iris pallida. The sequence goes on along the minus strand of JANAVB010016598.1, from coordinate 5,721,044 downwards.
CCTTGAGGGGACTGGAACAAATTCCAGTTTTCAGAGCTATTCCTGAAAATAGGACCCCCAACCATGCACTAACAGTGAACAAGGCAACCAGTGGGTAATATAACTAAACTAAATCAGGAAACTCAAGTTTCAGTGAACCACAGTTTCAGTTGTGTCTCTGTGTGAACACCATTCTCAGGAATATATTCAGTCCTAGCCATCCTAAACCAAAACCGAAATCAGTTTTATAAGGAATGTCAGTTTACATTTTATTGAATCATCATTCATTTAAAACAGTTCTAAAGGAGGAAAGGAAACCATCTCAGTTAAAGGGAAAAAAAATACAAGTTGACAGGAAAAAGGAAGAATTAATTAACAGTCCAATAATGAATCCTACTATAGACAGTACCACATTACAACTTAACAGTTAATCAATTTAGAAATGGGAAAGGAAGCCAATTCCCAGGTGTATGGACAGGTAATAGGTTAGTGTTGGGGCTGTGCTCAGGAGCCATTTATAGGCTGTGTGTGTACTGAATTAATGTGTGTGCACAGAGCCTGTGAGCTTGGTGGAGTGAAAAACCTGTGTGTCTCAGTCCAGGAAATGAATCTAACTTCAAAAATCAGTAAAAGGAATGAAATCAAAAGACTTCTATGAATAACTCAACCTAAATTCGAATCCTTCATACATTCTCAGATTTCAGTCTAACAGGGAATCAATTGACAGTTCTTATAGATTAACAGTGAACTAGGGAATAAACTTCAGTGTAATAGAAAAGGGAATCCAGTATTCGAATTCCCAGGTTGTCTCAAGCATCAAACCAAGTGTCAGTATTAAGCAAGTAATCTCAGGAATCAAATTACAGTGGATTAACATTTTCCTTTCAACCAAACTCATAACCAATGAATTTAACAAATAACTGACATGTGTGTATACACCACTTTAAATCTCAAACTAAATTACCATTTAAATCAGGAAATGGATTCAATAAAGAGGGAAATTGGTTCTCATTTATTCAGATTTCCAAAACAGTGACTGAAACCAAAATAACTAAACACAAATTCGGATTCCAACTCAAAATCGAAAATCCCAAACAATGTACAAGAACCCAAGCTACCACGAGAATCTAATCTAACATGTACCAATACGTATATACAATCAAAATGATAACTGAAACATCATTTAAAATTAGATTTAAAAATAGGAATTAAAGTTTAGGAATTGAAAGTTCAATGTGGTATCAGTCAATATGAAACTCAAGTTCGAAATTCCCAATCCATGACATAAAACCTATTCTAATGAGTAAAATCGAATTAACAGGTACTAACAAACATGTGGGATTAATCATGTCAATTTAAACACATCATTTAATCAATTAAACAGAGAATGAACTCAGGAATCAAAGAACTGGGCACTGTAGAATAACAGTCTCGTGCACGTGTTCACTGTGTTCGTGGACACGGCACGACACGAATTAAGACACGTGCTCGTGCAAACGTGTACGCCCACACTAGGGCTACACACTCGTGTCAACACGAGGTGTCCACGTGAGGCGTGTCACGTGTACGAGGCACGTATCAGACGTGATTTCCCGACTGATACTGCACAGTAAAATCCCAATGCACGTGTCCGTGCTCCCTCGATACGACACGATCTCGTGTCAAACTTGGGGGGTGCACTGGCAGTCACTGCCCCTTCCTCACGCCAAATTTCAGCTGTCCACGTGGCGTGTGCAGCGAGCACGAGGGGTGCGTGAGCAGGGGACTGTGTACGTGCATTGTACAGCGAGTTCGTGTCCGATTTGGACACAGACACGACTCAAATTCGTGCTCAGTCTATACGAAACATGATGTACACATATAGATCTATCAATCCATGCAATTGGTTCCACAAAAATCAAAAATAAATTCCTCACAGACATTTCATCAAACACATGCACACATATCATGATACGTGTCCGATACGAACACCAAACGGACACGAATCGACACAAAACCAATACCTACGGCTAGGGGACACCTAGGGCTGTCCAAATATGCAAGAAAACGGGAATTTCATGGAGAGAATGAGAAGTTACCTATTGGTGTTCTTCTCCTAAAGAAGCTTCAAAATGGGGGATCCTTCATGCTAATCCCAAAGCTCCAAATTGTCCCAAATTTGAGAATACTCTCCATGATCAGCAAGAGAACATTGGTTAGATCATAATGGAAGAAATCCCAATAAAAAAGAAGTCCTATTGATTAAACTAGGAAGAAATTTAATGGAGGCTTACCTATTCCTTAAGAAAATGAAGAACTAATAAAGAAAGAGGCACAAATCCCCAAAGAGACATTATATAGGCAAGGGGGGGTCTTGGCTGGTCATAAAAGTTAGGGTTAGGGTTTTTAGGTTTCATCCTATGGCTATGATTGAATCAAGGGAAATAGATGGCCTAGAACAAAGGGTTCTATCTTAGTCCTTTGCAAATCACTTAACCATGACTAAACTTGACTTAACCCCTTAACCAACCCATCTAATTCTCAAAGTGGCTCATTAAGTTAGTCATGACTCATCTAGGTTAGGTCCAATCTAGGTTAGGCTAACCAAAACACAAGGCAATAATTAAATTAGTATTTAAATCAACCACTCAATTAAATTATTCAAAAATTTCTAATAAAATATATTAAATTCAAATAAATCCTAAAATAACCAAAATACCCTCTATTATAAAATGTACTAGTCAAACATCCTAATCACGTGGCTAGGCTCTAAGGTTACATTAGACAAACACCAAAATCATAAGTCATGATTTAAAAATAGTTTTTACAAATGATTAAAATCACCAAAAATCATATTATCAAATTAAATATCATAATTAAATAAATTAAAATATAAAATTTCAAAATTACCCTCATTTTAGAAAACTGGGTGTTACAATCCTACCCACCTTAGAAAAATTTCGTCCTCGAAATTAAGATGGTAGCGGGCCTTCTAGGTCAAACACCCCACAATCAAGGTCTCAAACATACCGTCAGATAATCATATACGTCTGTCCAAAATCATGATACTCAGAATTTTTGTTATGCTAGTGAGCACGGCTACGATAATCACAGAGTCCTTGACTAAGGTTCGTACCTCTAGGTTCATGGTATTTAAAATTTTTGCATTGCCACATGCGACGGCAAAAACCTTAAATTCCCATACCCGAGAAATACATCCAAAATCTGACTACATGTCCTCACTATGCCAACTAACACGACCATCAAAGATTCTAGATCCCATGATTTAGGTGACCTAGCCCATATGATTTATCTCAGAAGAAAATCAATATAACACCAAATACAACAGGACAAAATTGATAAATCAACAAGGAACAGGGAGAATCGAATTTCAAGACAGCTATAAGAGACAATTGTGGAAATGAAATCAAAAGAACGGAACCTGCAATTGGATCTCCAATGGCCTGTGCATCCTTGACTGTCCTGACGATAGCTCGCCCCGCTAGTTTCCTCTGGTCTGCTGCTGATGCTGCATGAATCACCGCTGCTGAGAGAAATCAGAAATAACGGGAGAAAATCTCTGTACAGATAGAGGTGCACCTCCAATGTAATAGAAATGCCAACCCGAGTCGGCACAACAGGAGCTGCGGTCTCGAGGCCCTGATGAACAGGACGAGAGGTGGCCAGCCTCTCGATAGTATCCCCCGAACCGAAGTGATGAGATCGTGTCTTCATAACCATCATGAAAATAGACCAAAATAAGAAGCAATTTCTGAGAATGAAGCGAAAATTCAAAGGAGGACAGTTTATATTCATGGAAAGTCAATAAGCAACAATTTTTAGACAAAAGGAACCTGATTAAGAGCTTTTCCTAATGTGATTGAGTACCTCCAAAATATCATAATTCTACTGCAGGCTGTAGTGATACTCTAGTTCGAATATCACTACATAAACTAGACCTGCATGGGCCACCACTAAAAATGTGTCACGACCCGTACCCACTGTGAGGGTACGAGAGCGTAACAACGCCCAGCCTACGCCGCAGTGTCGGCGGTAGAACGCTGTTCTAGGTCATGAACTATAACTAACATAATAGTATACTCTCCATAAGGAGGCCAACACAGAGGTAAAACTCAATCACAATCTATAGATAGAATATGGCACGATGAAATAGATAAAGGAATCCTCAACTGAGGTACAACAGAAATAAAATACAAGTCTCAACATCTCTACAATATACAACTCTGAACAATGACAACAGCTAAACATAAAAAGGAAAACAGTCTAAACTATCTATACTAAGCAAGGTATCGTCCTCAGCAGCTGCCTGAACCTCCCCTGGGGTCCAGGTCGCGAGTGTCAACTAGGCAACTCCAAGTAAGGGTGCAGGGTGCCTCATCATCCTCTGTAAAATTTTTAATAGGTCCAGTCAGGACGGGAGCGAGCACAGTACATATCAACAGTTCATAGCAGGTTAGAAAATATAATCATGCAGTAAAGTAAGATATAGATACTGAAGGAAATACAGTATGTAAACAGAGAGAGAACTGTAATAGAAATATCTACTATAAGTAGAGAGCTACCAGTGACTAGTGAGTCAGAGTAAAATATAAACATGTGAATGGCATAGGAGGTTCATGACTACAGCTAAGGAAGTGATTCATGACTACAGCTACTTGAATAATATTCACATGTCTACTTCTACTCCCCCATCCCCAATCGATACACAAAGATCTGTTCAAGTTATGTTAAGGTTCGTAAAACTTCACATGGCTCATAAAATGAGTGATACGTGAAGGAGATTCATGAAGGCTCTGTGAACATGAGAGTACATGTGTCACAAGCGATTCGTGAATCAGAGGAAGCATAGAGATACGTGATGATTCGTGAAACGCACAAAACATGCAGTATCCGATGCTCTCGAGGGGGATAACATCTCATGAAAAGATCCATATAGTACCAATCCGTGTGACCAATGTGAAGTATCAAGTAAAGTAATTTAAAGCAGGAAAATAATTCTAAGCAGGATATGAAATGATCAGAGAATGTACTCGCCTCGTATCTAAATGTCTGAAGTAAATGTACTGTCCGAGATGAGGTACCTGACTCCTAGTTAGAGCAACACAAGTCAAGATGTATACAGAGGGTGAAATATGAAATGTACAATGCATCTGTATGCTATCTAGGTCAAACTAGACCAAAGTCAACTCTCGGTCAACTCTAGTCAACTAGACTAGTCAAACTAGGTCAACTAGGTCAAGTCCTAGCCCAACAAGTCTAATAAGTCTCACTAGGCCTAACCAAGCCTAGGCTAACAACCAAGCACACTCACAAGTCACAGAGAACACACATACCAAACCAAGGCTATACCAAGCCTATGCCAACCCATATATCAATATCAATATCAATATCATATATCATATATCAATATCATATATCAATATCATATCTATATATATACATATTTACATACATTCATATATGCATACATACATATATATTTATATAGGTTCATAATGCATACATACATATATAGTTTAGATAGGTTCATATATGCATACATATATATTTTACATACATTTATACATAGAGAAATAGAAAGGAGGGTTAAAGGAGGTAACATGTGTGTGTAGGAGAGTGAGTGAGGAAATGAATGTGTGTAGATATGTAAACTGTGAGTGAGACATAGGGTGAAATATGTGTGTGTGTGACAGGTTTGTGAGGGAAAAATGTGAGGGTGTGACAGTAGATAGGAGATCCAATGTGTGTGTAGTTGAACCTGTGTACTTGAGTGGGTGTGTGTGGTGAGTATGAGAATACTCTCCATGAACAGCTAGAGAACATTGGTTAGATCATAATGGAAGAAATCCCATTCAAAAAGAAGTCCTATTGATGAAACTAGAAAGAAATTTAATGGAGGCTTACCTATTCCTTAAGAAAATGAAGAACTAATAAAGAAAGAGGCACAAATCCCCAAAGTGACATTATATAGGCAAGGGGGGGGGGGGGGTCTTGGCTGGTCATAAAAGTTAGGGTTAGGGTTTTTAGGTTTCATCCTATGGCTATGATTGAATCAAGGGAAATAAATGGCCTAGAACAAAGGGTTCTATCTTAGTCCTTTGCAAATCACTTAACCATGACTAAACTTGACTTAACCCCTTAACCAACCCATCTAATTCTCAAAGTGGCTCATTAAGTTAGTCATGACTCATCTAGGTTAGGTCCAATCTAGGTTAGGCTAACCAAAACACAAGGCAATAATTAAATTAGTATTTAAATCAACCACTCAATTAAATTATTCAAAAATTTCTAATAAAATATATTAAATTCAAATAAATCCTAAAATGACCAAAATACCCTCTAAGCTAAAATGTACTAATCAAACATCCTAATCACGTAGCTAGGCTCTAAGGTTACACTAGACAAATACCAAAATTATAAGTCATGATTTAAAAATAGTTTTTACAAATGATTAAAATCACCAAAAATCATATTATCAAATTAAATATCATAATTAAATAAATTAAAATATAAAATTTCAAAATTACCCTTATTTTAGAAAACTGGGTGTTACAACGCACGAACCAAAACACCAAAACAAACCACGCAGACGCAGAATTTTTGACGTGAAAAACCCTTGCGGGAAAAAAACTACGAGACGATCGGAGTCCAACCCTGAGAAGCCTTCACTAATGAAATAAAGGATTACACCCTCTACAAACTTCTTCTGATCCAAATCGAATCCCTACAACACTTAGGAGTAAGAATAATGATTACAAAGCTACGAAGAACAAGGACGTTGAGTAGATATTACCCGAACATGATCCTTGTTTGCCATTAAAATTGTTTGATGTAAACTTTAATACAAACAGAACAGTGTTACAATATAGGACTTAGATATAGTCCTAGGAGTACACTTTTGTTTAATCTGGGTTCCTTGTGCCAATGGAGCGAGTGGTAATGCGTTGACTCCGTTGACGAGCTGACGATGGTTATCGATTCTCTGAAGGTTTGGATTGCTCTGGGTGCTGGAGCTTGCTGAGAGGAGGAAGACATTGAGTGTCTGTATCTGCCTCTCTGGTGATTCTCTGTATGCTCCTTGTGTATTCTGTGTGTGGGTGAGAAGGACATGATCCCTCTATTTATAGCTGGGCAGGTTGGCTGCTCATGCGCACATATAGGATGCGCTGGTGCGTGGGAACGCCACGTAGAGATTGCTGATGGAGGCGCATGGATGATGCACCCTAATCGAGAGATTGAATTCTTCATGCTGCTGTTGTAAGCCGGCACGTAGCAGAGGAGAAGATCTTTCTGTTGCTGAAATCTTAGATGAGTTGAGTCAAAGGACACGTGTCGTCGACTCATGGCTCAGAGATCTCGGATTTGGTGGAGAGAAGTGATCTGGTGAGCTGCGCCTTGGATTGGACGCAGGAGGAGGCTGCGGCTCATAACCTTAAGGAGTTACAAACCGTTCGGGGCACATGGCTTTTGAGGCGCATGCAAGTGACTTTCCTTCTGTCTTTTGGGATCAGAGAGCAGTCTGAGACGTATGGCTTTTGAGGCGCATGCAGATTTGGATGCATGGCTGCAGAAACGTATGCGGGTGGTTGAGTGGCCACGTAGCAGTAGCCGTCGGAATAAAGTCATGATGATGCTGACGTTGCCGACGCTTCGTTTTCTGAAAAAGCTGTCAACTGTTCAGACTTTGGAAGGTGTGCTGCCAACTCTGTCAGTTCAGCATTTAATGTTTTTGACATTCGATGGACAACTGAGTGGGCGCATCGATTGGCGTTCTACTCGGTATGGGGATGTGTGGGGGCGCATCCTCTGTGATGCGCCTGGTACTGAAGGGCGCGTCTGTGTGATGCGCCTGATGTCGAAGGGCGCGTCCGTGTGATGCGCTACCTGGCCGACGCATCCGATATGTCTTTTAATGATACGGCTGTTTCGCTCCTCGAGTACTTTAAATAGTCGTTTGGCTGAATTCGAGGCGTCCGGTTCATCCATTTAATGCAAATTTATTGCACAGAATTCGGAGAGCCATCCACTTGGCGCGTGGGTTTGATCTGCCCGGCCTATAAATAGTGGTATGGAGAGAAGGTTTGCTTCTCTTTCCCTTACGTACTTCCAACATGAACTTGGGTACTCGGGTGCATTCTGTTGACGAAGTGCTCCCGATGGTGAAGATGAGACGCCATGTCGTCATTGATGCTCTTGAAGGTGACTGTTACATCCAAAAGACGGAGTCGAGGGCTTCTGAGGCAGGCGGAAGGTGCCTGTTGCATCCAAAGATAGGGATGCCCGGGCCTCGTCTCCGTTACTCCGGAAGAGCCGTAGATCGGAATTGCAGTGCTAGGCTCTTTCTTCCTTCAAAGTGGGCGTTGTCCACTCTGGTGGGTTTGGAAGCTGCTCCTTTAGCCGTGGTTTCGATCACGGTCTTCCTCCGCCTTTGGAGGCTCTTTCGAAGCCTCCCCTGGCCACAGATTTGCGGTGCTCTTCTCTTTCTTGGTTCCAGCCAGAGGGTTAAATGCTTTGTTTAGTCGAAGCACTTATCAGGTGAACCTGGCTGGAAGAGCGGCACATAACTGGGCTGCTGAAGGGATGCACATAACTGGGGATGCACATAACTGAGCTGCTGAAGGGATGCGCCGTGCTGAGTACACATGGTGGGATGCGCCTGGTTGGAGGCACATGGTATCTGCTGCACCTGACTGGCGGCGCATGGTGGCTGCTGCGCCTATCTGGAGGTGCATGGTGGCCGCTGGCTGTAGACTTAGGATCTTTCCTTTGTAGAAATTCTCCTTTGTACAACCTTTTCTAGACATGTAATAGACTTTTATATATAAATAAAAAGTCCTTTTTCAAATGTCTATACTTGTTGATTTTGCTGTGAAGTATTTTGTCCGAGCTCTGGCGCATGTAGCGTCTGACGCATGGGCTTTCTGGTTGTGAAATTATATGCTTCTACAAGACCCCCTTCAAACTTTTCAAAACTTTTGAATAAGTTTTGGAATACTTTGAATAAGAAGCATGGAGGTCAGGGCGCACGATTGTTGGACGCATGCCTGTTCGGGCGCATGCTCCTCTCAGTTAATGCATATGATGATGCCTCGATAACCGAAAAGATTAATGATGATCTTTTGGTTGTATTTGCTGTTATCTCTTCACAGAACCCGAGGCGAGGGCTGAGATCACTCGTCATCGGTTCACGCGTGCGACCAAGCCCTATAAATAGGTGAGAGATGGGGAGAGAGAGTTCCTCTTCTCTGTGCCTTTGCTTTCTTTAGAGTTCTTCTTTAAAACCCTAACTTTTTCCTCTTTGAGAGAATGGCTCCCAAGACTCCTCGCGGCGGTGCTAGCAAGGGAAAGGAGAAAGTGGAGGAGCCTATAAAAGTTGTGGCGGCTGACGCTCCCCGTCGGCCTGTCGAAGTTCGGCCGGAGGTGGTTGGTAAGTCTCATTTTTCGTACACCAACGCACATAGACCTTGAGTCTTTGATGATGTGCCGCGGTCTTTGCCCGTCGACGCACATGGGTTTAAATCCTGATGATGCGCCGAGGCTCTACTGCTGACGCGCATGGGTTAAAACCCTGATGATGCGCCGAAGCACTGCTAACGCGCATGGGTTTAAACCCAGATGATGTGCCGAAGCTCCTTTTTCAGACACATTGTGTGCTTCTGGTGGGTCGTAGACTCTCTTGTTTCTTCTAACATTTTCGAATCTTTGCTAGTGTCAATGACTATCCCGCCTTTGAATGAAGTGTTTTTGGAGGCTGCCTTCAATCAGATGGGAGTAGATTATGACGAGGAAGTGATAAACCCTGCTCAAGATGCTCTTATGCTGGATCAGCCTCCCGAGAGAATAACTCAAATCCGGGAACAACAGTATGGGTTCCTCAAACGGATGATGGAGCATGGAGTTTTAAAATCTTCCACATCTGATAAAGTGACCTTCTTGAAGCCTGAGTTCCTATTCGGAGACCGCCTCACTTCTACTGAAACAACGGTGTTGAAGGTCAAGGAGGACTGGTTCTTTGCAGCAAATGGGGTGCATATGACTGTTAAGCAACTTGAACGTCAATGACATTTGACGTCCTTCTGTCGCCTTGCTTCCAAGAGGAGGATGTCTTGGGATCTTACCCCCTCTCAGGGGGAACGGTGACTGGCGTCATCCAAATTGATTCTACTTCCGACCAAAGGGATACTTTGACCGCCGTACGGTCTGGGTCTTCTTTCACCTGGCGGACTCTACGTCCTGGGAGCCTCTACAGTGATGTTCCCATTGATACGTTTGCTTACAGTGCTTCGACTTTTACACATCGTATGCTTTTGATGGAACGCTCATACCCGAAAGGAGATTTTCGGGTGGAGGGTTGGTGCCATTACGTTTCCAAATAGGATAGACTGACACTCTGGATCTTGTCGCGGTTTTGGACTGAGCTCCGAGAGATTGGGTTGACTGCCGCGATCCGTGCTACCCAGGCGGGTGTTGACATCAATATGCATATGTTCCTCGTATTCCTGGAAATGTTTGATATCCATACCGGGACATTTTTTACTCCGGTGGGGGAGTTAGGGCTCGCACTTCATGAGATGTATGAGGTGTCAAAGCTCCCTTGGGGGTCGGAACCCTATGAAGAGTACTTTTCAACCAACGAAGAGTTTCAGGTCCTGGAGGACAAGGCTGAGGAGATGACGGCCGTTTTCAAGGAAGTGGCGAGTCATCATTACTATATACAGAGAAGGAATAAAAGCGGGACGCAACTCCATGTGACCGCTTGGAGAGATTATGCCTTTAGACAAGACAAAAAGGATCCTTCGCAGTTTTCTACCCCGCCGGCGCTCTCTCGTAGCGAAGTGCTATCCGAAATGAGCAGGTTAAGTGAGAAGAATCCCCGAAGGAATGAAGACCAGCAGTCAGATGAACGCTCCTACAGTTGCTTCTGGCATCTTGCTTATCGGATGTCATCCAAGGCGGTGTTGACGGCCTACTTGATGATATGGCTCCGGGATTGCATGTTTGCAGGCGAATCCGGTGCCGTGGAGAGGGTGACCCGGAACTTATTCCTGCCAGCCGTAAAATTGGTCTTCGGCCGGCGTTTGGCTCTTCTCCCCTCAATGGTATGTAACCTGCAAAGAGGTTTGCGAGAGTTTACAGGAAATATGATTCATGACAGAGGCAGAAACAATAACTTCCCGCGTGCCGAACTGCCGTTTCACTATTTGATGGGATGGTTAATTTTACACCATCCCAATGTGATGAGCCCAGGCTCAGAAGAAGGCTATAGGACTGGAGATGCATTCCTTCGCCGTTTCCATCGGAGGAGCTGGTCGCACACTGGTGTCCCTGTTTGTAGAAAGGTTTTATCCCGTCTTCAGGGTTGGAAGATCACCAAAGTTGGTCCAATCTACTTGGGTTTTTAGGCCAACGAAGATTTAAGGGATTCGGGCGAAGGTACCACCGCTCTGCCTCAATGGGGATTCCGCTGGTTGCAAAGTATCCGACCATCCCATCTGGTGTACCGGAACAGGAATCAGTGCTACCTGGAACTGTATTTACCGAGCCGCTTTGCACGACAATTTGGTTATGTCCAGTTGATGTTGGATAACCCTAGTATTACTCTGGGGTATGTTAGAAGTTTGTTGGATGGTGCACGAGCTTGGCATTACTATAATGCCGAATGTACCGGAGCTTATTTTACGTTGCCCGTCCCAGATCCGCGACCGTCCATTCTTTACTCGGCCGCCAAATTTTACTGTGCTATTGCTGTCGCGCCCTTCGGATATGATAGGGAGACCAGTCTTATCGCAGGCACCCAGTTAGCAGTGACCGGGGACATGCCAATGAAAGTTCGATCGCATCGTCCACCAGGGGCGGGTCATCGGGGTGCCCCTTCTGCGTCTCAGGCAGAACCCTCGGTCGATCGATCAAAACGATGTGTAGATACAGGGGCTGAATCTCATGTGCCAAAGAAGCAGAAGCAGGCGTCGTCACCGACGGTGTCGTCGGATTCAACGTCGGCAGAGGTAAGGATGTCTTATACAGTCCAGTTTAGGTTCCACATTTTATGTACGATGCTTCCCCTTCTTTTGTAGGAACCGCTAAAAAGAAAGCCTCGTACTCCAAAATCGAGTGGGAGTAGGCGAAAAGAGATGGCGGGCTCGTCTGGAGTGCGTATCCCGCCGACTATGATGTCTCCCATGGAGGAGAATCCGGAGGATGCTGTCGTCGTGGAGATTCCGGTATTCCCAGATTATGTCAGGAGGGAAGCTGAGGGTGCAGCAGCTTCTGAGATGATGAAGGCCACAATGGAGGCTTCGAATGCCGAGGGAAGCACGCGACTTCCTGGCGGCGAGGTGAAATGGAGTTCGTTGTCTTCGGATGACGTTGCTCCAGAGCTGCAGGAGTCTGTTGTGGGGGCAACAGATATGGTTGGGACAGAGGAGAGGGTTGATTCCCCTCCTTGTTATGATGAGGGGAGGTCGGCTGTATCATTGCCAAGTCCTACCCCAGCCTTACCCGCAGAAATTGAGGTGGCTACCAATCAGGAGGTAGCGACAGATTCTGTCCCTGTAGAGGGACTTGAGAAGGATGGAACTAATCTGCCGGTCCAGTCTCCCAGGACGGGCCAGGAGATGAGTGTTGATCTCTCCGTTCTGCCAGGGAAGGTACTGGTCGCTGATAGTACGTTGGGGGTAGCAGAGGTGGTCGTTGAAGTCGGTGGTCCCTCCGGGTTTGAGAAGGGTAAGGGTGTGGAACCCTCTGTTGCTCCTTCTACTTGGGGTACTATCTCGACGCCTGTGCCGGCTTCCTCTGTTCCTTCGGCTCCTCGGGCTAGCAGTCTAGCCCCTGTCGATGAAGAGCCTATTGATGCCGAGGTTCCAGCCTCGCAGGTTGAGGTTAGCGGATCTTCTACCGGTCCGCTAACTACAGCAGCTCCTCCAACTCCCGCTATGACACCGCAGGTGCTGGCGGACGCAGATGAATATATGAAATTTCTCGTCGAGGGGGTGTACAAAATGCTGCAGAGGGGTGTATCTGCGGTGATCGATGCCAACGGGAGTTTTGCGATGACAAGAACTCTGGCAATGCCCTGTATCGAGCTGATCCGCGTTCACCAAGGCCACGACCATATGGCTGAAATCCTGGAGGCTTCGGTGATCGAGCTGGACTAGCGGCTCACGAAACTTCAGCGCATCCAGCAAAATGACCTCTCCATCTTGATAGATACGGAGAAGGGGAAGTTGATCGCCGAGATCGAGTCTTCCTACCAGGCCACTGTGAGCATTTGGGAGCGGGAGGTAGCTGAGACTGAGGCTGCGGTAGAGCAGTTATCTCAGTTCGTGAAGAAGATAATGGAAACGCGAGCTGCGTTGGATGCTAATATCGCAGAGATCAACACCCAGATGCACCGCCTTGAGGACCAACGGGCCCGACTCCAGTTAGATGCCGAACGTGTCCGGGCTGAACACATAGCATTCAAGAAGGAGGAAGCAACTTTTACTCAGCGGACTCTTGCCCTAGCTCAGCAGCGACAACAGCTTGATGAGAAGCATGAGAGCGAAACTTCTGCTGAGGCTGTTGAATTAATGCGTCAAGAAGCGGAGCGTCGAGTCCGGGCGACTGTGGAGACTCGTGCAGCCGACTTGAGACGTCGAGTCAGAGAGCTCTCAGCCAACCCTGGAGATGTTCAGGGACTGTAGCCTTTCCCTTTTTATGTGTTTTACAACCCTTGCTGGGGGATAGCGTAGTTCTGTACTCTCTCTTTTTAGAAAAAAGAAGTACACAACCTTTTTTTTTGTGATGTATTCATTTTTGTTATTATGAACTTGATGATTTGTGTGGACCTATTATCTTTTGCGCACCTTGGTTTTTATGTACATATAATAAGTTTGAAGGAACCAATATGTTTGCTCAGAGGTAATGTGGACGTGGCAATCATTGGGGTTCAACTGATAGAATCTTCCTACTCAGAGGTATTATGGACGTGGTAGGAATGATCCTGGGGGATACGCTGAACAACTCAGAGGTGATGTGGACGTGGAAGTTCTGCGATCAATGTACGACAACACAGGGGTTGTTTGTACGAGATGTTTACTCAGAGGTAATGTAGACGTGGTAAACATGAAGGATAGCGTAGGCTTACGAAGTGTAAGATTCCGCTTTATAGGGTGTAGAGGGACAACTCAGAGGTGATGTGGACGTGGTTGTCTTTCTACTGGAGGATGCTACGGAACAGCTGGGTCCCGGAAGTGTATGATTTTATTGGAAGGGAATTGTCTGTGAGTCCTGATGATTGGATCCACCGATCCCTTGGTGGACGCACATGTCCGAAGGATGTCAAGAATAGTACTTCTTTAGGAACTTGTCATTGATGGGCATCATGAACAAGTCCCCATTGGGTTTGGCGAGGCGGTAAGCACCGTTTGAGTATACCGTCTCGATGATGAAAGGTCCTTCCCACTTGGGCTCGAACTTTCCTGGTGTCTTGTGAGTTAATACCATTGGCCTTCTGAGTGCTAAAACCAGATCGCCAACTTGGAAAGTCCTCTGCTTGACCTTCTTGTTGAAAGCCTGTGATATACGGGCTTGGTAGAGTTCGATGCGTTGTTGGGCAAGGAGACGCTTCTCGTCGAGTGCCTCCAGTTCCCGCAGACGACGACGTTGATTTTCGTCTTCTGTGAGTTTGTTTGTGATTGCTACGCGGAGTAAGGATATCTGGATCTCGAGAGGCAGTACCGTTTTGCTCCCGTAGACCAGAGAGAATGGTGTGTTGCCTGTTGGGGTCCGTACCGTTGTGCGGTAGGCCCAAAGGCATTCGCCAAGCTTTTCGTCCCAGTCGCGTTTGTTGGATGACACGACCTTTTTGAGCAGCCTAACGATAGTTTTGTTGAACGTCTCTGCTAACCTGTTTGCAGCCGGATTGTAGGCGGTGGATGCCACATTTTGAATGCGATTCTTGTCACAGAACCTGCTAAAAATGTGGCTAATAAACTGAGGACCATTGTCATAGATGATCCGCCGGGGTACTCCGAAACGGTAAATGACATGGTGTTTGATAAAGCTGACCACCCTGGAGCTCTTTACTTCCGCCAATGGGACTGCTTCTGCCCACTTGGAGAAGTAATCGGTAATGGCCAGGATGAAGCGGTGTCCTCTTGATGAATGAGGGGTGATTGGTCCTACAATGTCCATTCCCCAGGCTTCAAAGGGCCAGGAGGCGACTGTAGGATGTAGTGGTTCAGATGGTGTATGTATGAAGTCTGCATGAAGTTGACATGCGTGGCACTTCTTAGCATATTCAACAGCGTCGACGGCTATGGTTGGCCAGTAGTAGCCCATACATCGCAGTCGATCCTGCAACTTAGGACCGGGTTGATGAGCTCCACAAGTTCCGTCATGAGCTTCTCGAAGAGCCTCGGCCGCTTCTTCGTTGGACAGGCATCGAAGTAGAAGCCCATCGAAGGAGCGTCGGTACAGCGTTTTAGTGGCTGTATCGTAGTAGAATCGAAGAGAGCGTCTCCTGACTGAGACGGCTTCCTTCGGATCCTTTGGAAGGATTCCGTAGACAGCGAAGTCGATGAACGGGAACCTCCAGTCTCAGATATTAACACCAGTATTCGTCGGCATGGCGTGGGCCACTCATAAGCATAGGTTGTTTCTAGGACAAACCAAGTCTCGGCCAACTACCGTAACGTAGTGTTGAGTCCCAAGGGGAGCTGCCAGTGAGGCTGCGAGGCCAGCCAGAGCGTCGGCCTCCAAGTTTTGTAGACGGGGTACATGTTCGATGAAGAACCCGGTGAAGGTTGAAATGATGTTCAATGCAACTTCATGGTAAGGGATCAGATCTTCATGGCGAACCTCGTATTGCCCACGAATCTGGTTTACGACGAGTTTTGAGTCACCGTAGGCTTCCAGATGATCCATCCCCAGCTGTTGTGCCAGCTGGAGTCCCATGATGAGCGCGTTGTACTCGGCAACATTGTTGGAGCACGATTTTGAAAGGGAGTAAGCACGCTGGATGACCAGCTGATCGGGGGAGACTAAGACTACCCCCACTCCTGCGATGATTTGTCCTTTGGGGCCTGTTCTTGAAGCGCCATCGAAAAACATCCGCTAAACGGAGCTTCCTTCAGTGACGTTGGATTCTTGGACCTCATCCGGGATGTCTTCATAGATCTTTGAGGATTCTGGGATGGGGTGTGCAGCTAAAATATCAGCTAGAGCTTGACCCTTAACGGCTTTTTATGGCACAAATACCATGTTGTATGGTGTTAGCAGGATTGCCCATGTAGCTAGCCGGGAGTTTAATGACCCCGGCTTCGTCATGAGGACTCTGAGCGGATTGACTCGGGAAATGACATGAATTGTCTGACCCGAGACATAATGACGAGTCTTCTGGATGGAAAACACCAAAGCCAAGCACTCCTTTTCAACGGGGTTGTACCGGTGTTCGGTCCCGATGAGCGTTCGACTGAGGTAGTAGATTGCTTGCTCATAGCCTGTATCGCTGTTTTGAGCCAGCAGAGCGCCAAGGGAATGATCCATGGCACGGACGTAAAGGAGAAATGGCTTGCCGACGACGGGTGCCACCAGGACTGGTGGGCTCGTCAAGTAGGTTTTGATGTCGTCGAAAGCCTTTTGGCACTCCTCTGTCCAGACGTAAGAGACTCCCTTCTTCATGAGCTGAGTAAAGGGTTGACATTTACCGGAGAGGTTTGCTATGAACCTCCGGATGTATGCCAGACGTCCTTGTAAGCCCCGAAGTTCTCGAAGGTTCTTCGGAGGGTCCATGTTGAGGATGGCTTTGGTCTTCTCGGGGTCAACATGAATGCCTTTCGCCGTGATGACAAAGCCCAAGAATTTGCCGCTAGAAACCCCCAGGAAGGATTTAGCGGGATTCATCTTGAGTTGATGTGCCCGTATGAGATCGAAGACTGTCTTCAGGTCCTGTAGGTGATCTCCTTTGAGGCGGCTCTTGACTGTGATGTCGTCAACATAGGATTCGACTGTCTTGCGAAGATGTTGACGGAAGATGGTGCTCATAGCTCGTTAGTATGTCGTGCCGGCGTTCTTCAAGCCGAAGGGCATCACTGTGTAGCAGAAAACACCCTTCGGAGTCCTGAATGACGTATGTTTTGCGTCATCGGGGAATATCTTGATTTGATTGTAGCCTGAATACCCGTCCATGAAAGACATACGTTCAAAGCCACATGTGTTGTCGATCATCACGTCGGTAATTGGAAGCGGGAATTCGTCCTTCGGGCAAGCAGAGTTGAGATCCCTAAAGTCGATACAGACTCGTATCTTCTCATTCTTTTTGGTGACAGGTACGACATTGGCTACCCAGTCTGGGTGTTGTTCCTCACTGATGAAGCCGCTGGTCAAGAGCTTGTCCACCTCTTGATCGATGGCATTCATGATGTCCGGACGAAAGCATCGCTGTTGTTGTTTAATACGTTTGGCATCAGGTAAGATGTTCAGCCTATGCATTGCGATCTGTGGATCGAGTCCCAGCATGTCTTCGTAGCTCTAGGCGAAGACGTCGATATACTCTTTAGCCAGCTGGATCAAAGACTCTCGATCTTCTCCTTCTAGGCTTTTGCTGATGAAGATGGGTTTGGAAGAAGATTCGTCCCCAAGGTCGATCTGCTCGACTTCGTCTTCGGTGGGAGGTTCACGTAACTCAAAACGAGACTCCTATTGTTCTCCTAGGCATTGAGCCCAAGGTTCTTCTTCGAAGGGTTCCGACGCTTGGTCTTCGCCTTCATCTTTTCGAGGTTGTGCTGACGTCATGTTGGCTGACAGCACTTTTCTGAAGACTGATCCGATACTGGTATCGGAATCCCAAGTCGATGCTTCGGACGAGTGGGAATGTTCTACGTCTTCTGCGTCTGAACTCTCTGGAGTTGATGGTGGCGTGACATAGCCTACCCCCCGTCGAGTCCGATTGTAGTAGTCCTGCGACTTTTCCTTAGGTGTTGGAAGCCGGAGAGGGAGGCGTCGACCCTTGCCGTAGTTTAGGCCTTTGTTTCTTTTTAGGTCGTAGCCCATCTTTTGGACGATGTGCTTTGACGTATCTGTGTACCGATAGACTTGTACTCTGCGGTATCAGGTTCTGGCTCGAGTGGCGGGAGGTCTTGATGACGCTCGACTTTGCCAAAGATGATGGATCCTTCGTCTCGACTTCGTGGAGGGACTATGAAACAGACTCCTTGAGACGGGACTACTCGATTTACATGATGGACGGTCGTTATTTGAGTTTGCAACGACCGTAGAGCGTTATCTAATGCATACATGGCATTCCAGTGTGAAAGACAAGAATAATTAAAAGACACTCTATTATTGATAAAATACGAGATTTTATCCCGTGGGATTATATTGTCTAAGGAGGGTGCATCTACATCAACAGAGATATATTCGCCAAGCTCCTCATCTGTAAGCACTGGGGTCGGCTCAGGAGAGTCCACCACAACTTTGATTTTGGGGTCTGAGAGGGTTATGTGAGCCCTCTCTGGCATCTTGGATGACTGCAGCGGCTTGCCTTTAAGACGCACCTTCAGAGGTGCCTCAACTGCGCCTCCAGTGGGTGGTGCCTTCCCCTGTAATTTTGCCACCAGGGGCGCCGATGTTTGATGCGGCTTTCCCTTGAGGCGTATCTTCAGGGGAGCTTCAGGAGTCGGTGCTTTCCCTGATAGCTTGATGCTCATTGGCGGCACCTTCTGGGGTGGTTTGTCCTTCAGTCGGATCTTCAAAGGGGCATCTGGAGTCGTCTCAGGCTCCATGTCTGGCTCAGTTGCCGTCTCTGCCTCATCATCAGCATCATTGGCTTCCTCCTCGTCAAGTGATTTGTACAAGTCGGAATCGGTGAAGTAGACTTCAATCCCTTTGAAAGGATCAATATCTGCGAATTCCGTCCGGATGACGCCGTTGGTGGATACATATTTCATGCACTGGTGGAGCGTGGAGGGCATCACCATGTACTCATGTAACCATGGTCGACCGAGCAGGATGTTGTAGTTGACCTCGGCATCCACAACGTAGCAGGTCCCAGTGGCTCGCTTTTGCTAGCGTTGAAGCCACTGATGGTCATGTTGGAGGGCGCCAGCCAGTACATTGGGATCCCCAGTATTGATAGCAGCACCTTCGGAATAATGCTAAGAGAAGACCCCGGATCGATCTGAATCCGGCTCACCTTGACTGAACCGATATACCCTGTGTAATACAGCGGCCGGTTATGTCGGTGGTGCTTGAACAACATGTCTTGTTGGGTGAAAGTTATGTTTGGGATAACTTCATCCGCACAATGACAGTACGCACAAGTAGTTGGGAGGTCTTCAGGCTGCTTGACCTGACTGAGAAAGGATTCAGCATCCTTCAGAGCTTCACAGAGAGCTTCTCGGGAGTCTTTGGAAAGACGCAGGAGCTCGAACAAAGACAAGCGTGCATGAGTACTGGCCAGTTGTGCCAGTATGTCAAAGTTGTGGGGCTTGGCTAGCCCCGAAGCATTCTCCTTCCGTAGAGGTCTGTCGAAACGGGCCTCCACCTGCTTCTGCTTATTGGCTGCTGAGGGCTTAGACGGGCCCTCCTCAGGGATGGTGCCAGGAGGCACCACCTCGGTGGCAGCTTCGCCTGGCTGGGCGTTCTGTTGTGCACGCGTCTGCACAGGGAGTGCATCTTCCGTTGAAGAAGAGACCGTACGGCAAGACTTGATCTTCCTGCCTTTTGATTTGGAGGTAGAGCGTACCTCCGGTTGAGTCACCTCAGAGACGAGGTCGGGGTGAACCTATAGGACCTCTCCTCGAAATGTGGTGAGTGGGATGAGTCCACTCACGTTGTCACGGGTAGGTGGTAAGTTAACCACCTCCATTGTCGCCTTAGGGATGGGGACGACGCCATCTTGTGTGGTAGTCGGCGGCAAGGTACCGAACTGGAGTGACACCACATTGGCTGACACCGTCTTCTCTTCGTAGTCGACGGAGATTACATCCGCATTAATCATACGCTGGATGTAATTTTTGAGGACATAGCAGTCCTTGGTGTCCGACAAACCGATGGTAGTGACAGTACCTCGGTTGTCCACTTTCTCGACTTCATCGGGCCGCTTTGGGTCCGACAGCTTGATCTTGTCACCCTGTTTCAGTATTTCAAAGAGTTGCAGGGTGTCTTCGTCGTTGAACGAATAAACCTCCTTGGGCCTCGGTGCCAGTGGAGGCTTCTGAGTAGGCGCAGATGCGCCTTTCGAGGCATTAACAGTCAATGCCTGTTTCCCCTTTGCTTCTCGTCCGGGGTTGTTGGCAGCAGACCTTTTCCCCTTATCATCAAAGGCGGGGAAGCTGACACCCAGAAGACGTGCGTTGGCCGCCTTTTTTTTCTGCGGCTTCAGCTTCGATGATCAGGGAGCTCCAGTCGAGAGGGGGAGTAGAGTTGAGCCAGAGCTTCACTGCAGGCAGCATGTTCATGCTGCAAGAGGAGAGGAGCGCATGTTCCGGCATGCCTGGGGGTAGTCTGAAGCAGGCCTGTCGGAAGCGTTCGATGAACACCCGAACCGTTTCCTTCTTCTTCTGGCGTATCTCTATGAGGGACGCCATCGTCATGTCCTTTCTGCCGTCGTAGAAGCGGTCGAGGAAGAGGCGCGTCAAGTCATCGAAGGACGATATGGAATTGTCGGGAAGACTGCAGTACCAGTCGTACGCCACTCCTTTTAGGGCTCCGACAAATATGCTAGTGAGGAGTGCGTCCTCCTTCGGGAGATGTCCCGTTTGGGACTGGAAGTACGTCAGGTATCAACGCGGGGAGTCCTTTCCGTCGTACGGCGCGAGTGTTTGTGGTTTATACTTTGGGGGATAAACCACCTTGTTCCACTCGAGGGGATAAGGCTGGGAAATGCCCATTTTTTGGCGCTCCTCTTGCCTGTTCTTGGACTCGAAGCGCTCCCGCAAGTCCTTGATCATTTAGACCACATCCTCCGTGGAGCTGGGAGTCGGAGAAGGAGGTACCATCTGGAGTGGTGTGTTTGAGGGCTCCGACGTCCGGGGTGCTTCTGTGTCTGAGGGTACCCGTTGAAGGGGTACACTCGACTCCCCATTGGCTCCTGGGTCGGGACCGGTTGAAGGGGTTCTGGTCAAGGTCGACCGTATATCAAACACTGCTTGAGTCAGTGCTTGTATAAAGGCAGAGAGGGTTTTGAGTCCTCCCTCTAATGAGTCTATGCGTTGGACAATGTCCTGCGACGGCACATTAGACTCGGAATCAGCCCCAGCCATGTATACTGTCACGACACGGCCGGGAGTGGATGGATTGGTTGAGGCTTCGCTCTCGGCCTCACTCTCATGCAGGGGAGTCGTCTCTCCTGGAGTTTCATCTTGGCCACCCCCAGCCACGTTCTGGAGATCATCTTCGACAGGTGCATCTGCAAGGGCCTGATTGCCCTCAGCTCCGTCCTGAAGGGTCTTCTCGTCTCTACCCCCAGCTGTGTTCCGGGGGACATCCTCGTTTTGAGGGGCTTCTGGGAGGCTGACTTCGCCTCGAGGATGAAGATCCGCCGCAGCTGTGCTTTGGACATCTTCGTCTTCGGAAGGAGGCTCAACAAGGGACTGACTACCCCCAGTTTCTTCCAAGAACTTCTTCCTCGACCGAGTGCCTTCGAACACTCCAGAGGTCGAGACAGCTGCCTTGGTTTTCCTCGGCTGGCTTTTGGATGAGGACGAGGAATTACCAGTCGTCTTTCGGACTGACGAGGAGTTGGAGATCACGTTGCATGAAGCAACCCTTGGCTCCTCTTCTGTTGACACCTTCATCCTAAGGCGATGTGGAGGGGTATCGATGACTGCAGCCGCTGGAAGACTGACTGCCTTGGTGGTACTGCCGCCTTGCAATAGCAGTTGATGGTGACCACCGCACAAGTATGCCCTGTGAGAGGCGCATCGTGCTTGTTGGTCGACTCTCCTGACTGGCGCTTGTGAGTGATCACGTTACGCAGGTCGTTGGAGGAGAGCGCTACCTTTACACCCCCTTCAGCCGCATGACAAGGCCAAACGCCGGGGTGGTCAGGTGAGTGCTGTGCCCCCTGATCTAATACTAAGCAGGCATCACGATCAGTAGTGGGAGAACCACAACATTTGAAGTAACTTGAACGGACCTCAAACGCATAACCAGAGGAGGCGCAGGAGTTAAAGACCACTGAATTTGCCTCACTCGACTTGGTTGTGCACGCAGTAGATGCCCCCAAGTGAGATGAGGACTTTGAAGGTCGACTCGTTTTTGGTACAGAGGCACCTGAGTTGACTTTGTACAACTTGCCATCAGCAGCGCACGTGATTGTGAGCGCGTGCTTATGGCCTGCTGCTGGCATAGCACGTTTGTGGCGCATGGCCCGTGCCGCCTTGGATTTCTTCGTACTAGCCCGCTGGGGCGCATAGTACTCAGCATCCAAATTCTCCTCGCCATTACAGCGAGTGAGTCTGTCAAAGACAGAGACTTTTTGTGGCATATCAGAGGTGATGCGCGGGGCATTGACTGCGCCCCTGCTCCGTCGACGCATCTTCCTCGCCTGAGAGGGAGATGGCTGGGGAACGTGGTCAGCCGCACGCTTCCCCGAGAGATGTGCTGCATCAGCGGGCGCACCTTTGTTGCTGAGAACGTCAGCAGGCAGGGAGGGCTGGATTGGCGCATTCCCTTCAGTGGTGGTGCCCGAGGCATCGATTTTACGCACCCAGACTCGGCGGGTCTTCTTCGGCTTCGGCAGCTGCTTCGAAGGACTCGCACTTCCTTCAGAAATAAACTCCTCGTACGCCTGTTGATTGAGGCGCACGACCAGCGTTTTGTGGGAGGAGCCCACCTTCACGTCGTCGGCTTGTGACACAACTTTCTCGGTAGAGGAGAAAGAAGTCCCCAGCGGAGTCGCCAGCTTGTTTGCCATTAAAATTATTTGATGTAAACTTTAATACAAATAGAACAGTGTTACAATATAGGACTTAGATGTAGTCCTAGGAGTACACTTTTGTTTAATCTGGGTTCCTTGTGCCAATGGAGCGAGTGGTAATGCGTTGACTCCGTTGACGAGCTGACGACGGTTATCGGTTCTCTGAAGGTTTGGATTGCTCTGGGTGCTGGAGCTTGCTAAGAGGAGGAAGACGTTGAGTGTCTGTATCTGCCTCTCTGGTGATTCTCTGTATGCTCCTTGTGTATTCTGTGTGTGGGTGAGAAGGACATGATCCCTCTATTTATAGCTGGGCAGGTTAGCTGCTCATGCGCACATGTAGGAGTGGGAACGCCACGTGGAGATTGCTGATGGAGGCGCGTGGATGATGCGCCCTAATCGAGGGGTTGAATTCTTCATGCTGCTGTTGTGAGCCGGCACGTAGCAGAGGAGAAGATCTTTCTGTTGCTGAAATCTTAGATGAGTTGAGTCAAAGGACACGTGTCGTCGACTCATGGCTCGGAGATCTCGAATTTGGTGGGAGGAAGTGATCTGGTGACCTGTGCCTTGGATTGGACGCAGGAGGAGGCTGCGGCTCATAACCTTTAGGAGTTACAAACCGTTCGGGGCGCATGGCTTTTGAGGCGCATGCAGATTTGGACGCATGGCTGCAGAGGCGCATGCGGGTGGTTGAGTGGCCACGTGGCAGTAGCCGTCGGAATAAAGTCATGATGATGCTGACGTTGCCGACGCTTCGTTTTCTGAAAAAGCTGTCAACTGTTCAGACTTTGGGAGGTATGCTGCCAACTCTGTCAGTTCAGCATTTAATATTTTTGACATTCGATGGACAGCTGAGTGGGCACGTCGATTGGCGTTCCACTCGGTATGGGGATGTGTGGGGGCGCATCCTCTGTGATACGCCTGGTACTGAAGGGCGCATCTGTGTGATGCACCTGATGTCGAAGGGCGCGTCCGTGTGATGCGCTACCTGGCCGGCGCATCCGACATGTCTTTTAATGATGCGGCTGTTTCGCTCCTCGAGTGCTTTAAATAGCCGTTTGGCTGAATTCGAGGCGTCCGGTTCATCCATTTAATGCAAATTCATTGCACGAAATTCGGAGAGCCATCCACTTGGCGCGTGGGTTTGATCTGCCTGGCCTATAAATAGTAGCATGGAGAGAAGGTTTGCTTCTCGTTTCCTTACGTACTTCCAACATGAACTTGGGTACTCGGGTGCATTCTGTTGACGAAGTGCTCCCGAGGGTGAAGATGAGACGCCATGTCGTCATTGATGCTCTTGAAGGTGACTGTTACATCCAAAAGACGGAGTCGAGGGCTTCTGAGGCAGGCGGAAGGTGCCTGTTGCATCCAAAGATAGGGATGCCCGGACCTCGTCTCCGTTACTCCGGAAGAGCCGTAGATCGGAATTGCGGTGCTAGGCTCTTTCTTCCTTCAAAGTGGGCGTTGTCCACTCTGGTGGGTTTGGAAGCTGCTCCTTTAGTCGTGGTTTCGATCATGGTCTTCCTCCTCCTTTGGAGGCTCTTTCGAAGCCTCCCCTGGCCACAGATTTGCGGTGCTCTTCTCTTCCTTGGTTCCAGCCAGAGGGTTAAATGCTTTGTTTAGTCGAAGCACTTATCAGGTGAACCTAGCTGGAAGAGCGGCACATAACTGGGCTGTTGAAGGGATGCACATAACTGGGGATGCACATAACTGAGCTGCTGAAGGGATGCGCCGTGCTGAGTACACATGGTGGGATGCACCTGGTTGGAGGCGCATGGTATCTGCTACGCCTGACTGGCGGTGCATGGTGGCTGCTGCGCCTATCTGGAGGCACATGGTAGCCGCTGGCTGTAGACTTAGAATCTTTCCTTTGTAGAAATTCTCCTTTGTACAACCTTTTCTAGACATGTAATAGACTTTTATATATAAATAAAAAGTCCTTTTTCAAATGTCTATACTTGTTGATTTTGCTGTGAAGTATTTTGTTCGAGCTCTGGCGCATGTAGCGTCTGGCGCATGGGCTTTCTGGTTGTGAAATTCCATGCTTCTACAATCCTCCTTCGAAATTGGCCTTCAATCCTCCTTCTTCTCTTCCAAAGTTGCAATGGCACTCTTGCCTCTTTTCTCTCTCTTGTTTTTCAATGTTGTGTTGTGATTAGGGTTAGGAATAACCATGTATAAACCCCCTAATCCGCAGCAAAACCTGGACCGTAGGATATGATCCAACGGTGATTAAATTACCCTGAAAAATGCTTCAGCCCCGACACACAGAGTTCGGCCAGAACTAACTCTGTCCTGGTACAGAGTTCGGCCAGAACTCTGTCCTAGCACAGAGTTCGGCCAGAACTCTGTGTTCTGGCAACAGAACAGTTCTGGAACTGGGAGGCAGAGTTCGGCCAGAACTCTCCTCTGGGGCAGAGTTCGGCCAGAACTCTCCCTTGGGGCAGAGCTCGGCCCGAACTCTACCACCCTCTCTCCAGCAGCTCCTCTGGCAGCTCCCGAGTTTCTCCGTCTTTTCCGACTGGCCTCGTCACCTCCCCGAGCTTCTCTGACACAGACGACGCTCGTCGCACTCCGGGGTCTTCTCCACATAGGTTGGAAACCCTACCCACTCCAACAAATCTCCCCTTTCACAACTAGGTGGAGGAGGTCGTCATCCTGACGATCTGCCTGCAGTACTCAAACTTCCTCCTTGGTAGAACCTTCGTGAGTATGTCCGCTCCATTGTCATCAGTATGAACCTTCTCAAGCGCCGTGTCATTCTTCTCAACCACATCCCGTATTCAATGATACCGAGTCTCGATGTGCTTGGACCGACTATGAAATGTCTGGTTCTTCACAAGGTGAATAGCACTCTGAATGTCACAAAGCAAAGTATACTGCTCTTGCTTTAGCCCCATTTCCTGTAACAGCTTCTTCGTCCACAACAGCTCCTTGCAAGCCTCCGTCGTCGTAATGTATTCCGCCTCCGTCGTCGACATGGCAACACACTTCTGCAACCGCGACTACCACGATACCGCTCCTCCGGCAAATATCATTACATAGCCCGAAGTCGATCGTCTCGTGTCTACATCTCCAGCCATATCAGCATCGGTATACCCAACCAACTTCGGCTCGTCACCACCAAAAGAAAGTCTCCAATCGGTAGTGCCCTGAAGATATCATATCATCCACTTGACCGTACTCCAATGTACCATTCCAGGATTTAAAAGATACCTGCTAACAGTGCCAACTGCATGAGTGATGTCTGGCCTCATACACACCATAACATACATAAGGCTCCCTACAGCTGAAGCATATGGATCCCTCTCCATATCTCCTTTTTCGTCCTCGGTAGATGGACACTGCTCCTCAGTGAACTTAAAGTGAGCCACAAGGGGGCAACTCACTTTCTTCGACCCGTCCATACCGAAATGCTGAAGTACCCGGTGAATGTACTTCTTTTGGGACAAGTGTAGCAGCTTGGACTCTCTCTCTCGGCTGATCTCCATCCCAAGAATAGTCTTCGCTGTGCCCAAATCCTTCATAGAGAAGGCTGTGCCTAGTTGGAGCTTCAACTCCGCTATCCTAGTGGCATTCTGACCAACTAATAGCATATCATCAACATAGAGCAATAAAATGATAAAATCATCCTCGGCAAAATACCTCACAAATATACAGTGGTTCGACATCGTTCGTGCATAACCATGCTCCTCCATAAACGACTCAAACTTCCTGTACCACTACCTCGGAGCCTGCTTTAGACCATACAAGCCCTTCCTCAATCGACAGACCAAATGTGACTTATCCTTCTCACAGAATCCCTCTGGCTGCTCCATGTATAACTCCTCCTCAAGATCACCGTGGAGGAATGCCGTCTTCACGTCCATCTGCTCGACCTCCAAGTTGAGACTGGCTGCCAATGCTAGCCCCACCCGAATAGACGAATGCTTGACGACAGGCGAAAAGATCTCATCATATAAGCCCACTTCCCAAATTTTTACTTTTTTTAATTTTATTTGTTTATGATTAATTTTATGGTCATTGGAAGTCATGCCAAAGCTTGTTGGTGAGTTATGACCATCTTGTGGTCACATGATCTCTCGATAGGGTCTATATGCATTCTATGGCTATATTATATTTTATTATAATTTTTAGACATTTTTATATATTTTTAAATATTTATTCTATGGAGATTTATATTTATGAATGACTTTCATAATTTATTTTGAGGCCATTTGTGACTATTTTGAGACCCATTATTTTTTAGGCTCTAATAGGTTAAATATATTTTCTGTATTTTTCTACAATTTTTCTGGAATTTTTAGATAATTAAATATAGAAAAACCTATTTTCTAAGACTTCTAGAATTTACTGTGCAAGCCTATGAGCAAATATTGACCCCAAATATTTTTCTAGGGTTCTATATGTTATTTTATATTTTCTGGAATTTTTACAGATTTTTCTGATATTTTTACATATTTATTTTGAGTTATTTGATTAAAAACTGATTAAAAATTTATTTCTGGTAATTAAAAACATATTTTCCTAAAATATTACACAGTCAGCCGTACCCTGGCCCACCTGTCGGCGCTCAAACCTGTCAGCCACCGCCTCTCTCTCCTATATATATATTATTATATTCGTCCACTCTAATTAAATTCCAGCCGCCTTTTGTGGGAGAACTCATCTAGGTGGTTTTCGAATTCCCGAAGCGATTACCGTCAACTCCGACGTGCTTTTTGCGTGCCGTTTTATTTGTTGGATTCGTATCGAGGTAAGATTTCTGAATATGTAATTTATTTTCATAATTTCTGAACCTAAATTTCTAAAAAATTCGTAGAGTGTCGGTTGTCCGAAACTTGACACGTTTCGGTGTTTTCGAGATTCCGGGAGAAACAAAAATCAAAATCATGAACCGTTTAAAGTTTCAGAAAGATAACACAGAGCTCTACGACATATATTTTTCCCAAAAATTATTTCGTTCATTTAGTATTTTAGTTTTACTGTTGAACTCAGAATTGATCGGTTGATCACCGTTTTGGTCACGATTAGCCATAACGGCGATATCTTTTGACCAAAGCGTGATTTTGCGGCACGGTTGATTCCAGCGCACTCGTGGCACTGAAAATATACCAAAATGCACTTTTAAAATCTAGAGTTCATAACATTTGACTAAAAAGTCAACGGCACGTCTCGATTTGCGTGCCATGATTTCCAAAATTGGAAACATGACTTTTGATGGCCAAACTTGCATGTATAGATTATATTCAGATTATTATTAGATTAAATTAGGTTTTTAAGTGAATTATTCTAGAATTAATTATTATTAGATTAGTTATCCAACTAGCCACTATTTAGAACTAGAACATTAGAATTAATTTGTGATTTTCGTGCTCGGTTCGTGGTGCGATGTGTGTTATAGGTTGACAGCTTATAGATCGACATCCCCTCAACCTCGGCTTGTGACTATGATTTGTGTAAGGATTCAGGCAAGTACAGTATTGCATTTATGTTTTAGTTCATTATAACGTTTACTCTATAGTTTTCTCGTTTGATATCCCGTTAAGTCATTGCTTGATATTCTATTGAGACACAATTGTGACACGGTATTTATCGTATCCTTCTTAGTGTATCATTGACCATTATTGATTGTTAGAGAGTGGAAAGGGAAAATACTTGGTAAATATGTGAACAAATCCAATTACCGTTACCGAATGATAGCTAAGTCATACACGCCCACGTATGAGTTAGCCATACCAATTACTGAATGATAGCCATCGTATGATGCGCCGTATTAGCCCAGCCATTCACATATTAAAAGGTATTTCACACACACATAGTGGTTCCTATTTTTCCGTCATCTAGTCCATTATCTTGTTAGTTCATATCTTGCTAGTTTATATCTTACCAGTTTATATCTTGTTAGATCCCATCTTGCTAGTTTATATTTTGCTAGTTCATATCTTGATCGTTCAAACGTGGCTAGTACTAGTTCTTTATATACTCTTTGTCATCATTGTTTCTCGCTTGTTCTAACTTATTTTGGACTAACAACATTAATTGCAATATGGTTGTACTCTGCTCCTTTCCTGACTGGATCGTTGTTATAGGTGAGGATGACGTGTCTACTTTTGCGCTATGGACCATACGAGGAGGAGATAGAGACTCAAAGGCCAAACCATAGAAGACTAGTTAGATGTGTGGTAGTTTTCTATAATTGTAAAAGCTTATATTCTTCTTCAAGTGTAAAACTTCTAAATTTTGTAAAGTTGATTTAGTTGTTGTGAATGAACAGTTAGTATTTATGAGCACTTTGTTTATTGTGGGCTAGACAGCGTACTACCGCCGACACTGCGGCGTAGGCTGGGCTTGGACACGTCTCGTATCCGAAAAGCGGGTGCGGGTCGTGACAAGTTTATATGGTGGCACATGCAGGTCTGATTTTGCAAAAGATTGCGAACTTGTGGTAGTACTTAAGTTAGCAGTACTACTGCAAGCCTACGACTAGTGTGCTTATTCACAATTAGGATTGATTTAATTTTAGGAGAATAAATAGGACTAGAAGTCCCTTATTCAATTTGACCCTTGGATAGTTAAGATATTTAAATAGGCCATGTGATTTAGCTAATGATTTATTGAAGTCTCGGTATAGATAAATCGAAGAATTTTTCTAAGAGAATATGTTATTTTGTTTTGACATGTTGGTAGGATCCAAGGTGGGTAGAATATACGTTTGGTAAGTTAGGCCTTCATAGAATTCAATTCCTAATTTTGATCATTTTTGTGCCATTTTATCTTCTGCCTTCTCTAAACCTCGTTTTATTTTCAAAACTATTTTACGATCATTTTATTTAATTCCTAATCTTGGTTCAATTATCTATATATTAATTCAAGTTGTCTTCGTTCATTTTGTGATCGTTTTGTTTTCAAAACTGATACTTTTACTCAAGGACAGATACTTATATTTTCTTATCATGATCGACTTAATTGAATTTATTGAAGTTCCTTTGAAATTCTTATGGATATAGTTAAAATAATTTTCAGTGACATACAATGGTAAGGTAGATTTGCACTGTCCCCATTTATTTGAATTATGGAGACTGCGGATTCACTGCAGTCAGCAGCGCACTGACGTGGCATGACCCCTAAGTTGAAATGATTTTAAGTATGCATAGGTTGTCGAATATTACTAAAACTATATCATAGTTATATTATTGATCCTTTGATTTATTATGTCAATATTGGGTAGAGTTGATAAAGTGTTCGATAACATATTATACTTGAGTCATGAAACCAAGGGTTCACGGCAGCCAGATGTACACTGGCGAGGCATGGATTCTCGGTTAAATGACTTCGGATATACTTATGATTTTCGAATATCGTAGCGACTTTATCTTTTATTGGCATATGACTATTAATTTTTTTTCTTTCAAATTTATTTGATGTCTTATTTCTTGTTACCACTTCTCTACAACTAGTAGTTCTTTATTTCTCTCATATTTTTCTATTTTTTAATTGTCATCTTTTAAATCTATTTTGAATTCCTTCCACTATATTTCTAAAACGTATTTAGATTTCGATTCTATACGCCTGATCAATTTCGATCATTCATCACATTATTTTCTTGATTATATTCTTTGTCGTGCTTATTCATATCGATTGGTCATGTCATATTTTGATGATATTCTTGGTTGTGCCTATTTGTATACTTTGAAATTTCGAGGACGAATTTTTTTCTAAGATGGATAGATTTGTAAGCCCACTTCCCAAATTTTTAATTTTTTTAATTTTATTTGATTATGATTAATTTTATGGTCATTGGAAGTCATGCCAAAGCTTGTTGGTGAGTTATAACCATCTTGTGGTCACATGATCTCTAGATAGGGTCTATATGTATTCTATGGCTATATTATATTTTATTATAATTTTTAGACATTTTTATATATTTTTAAATATTTATTCTATGAAGATTTATATTTATGAATGACTTTTATAATTTATTTTGAGGCCATTTATGACTATTTTGAGACCCATTATTTTTCTTTAGGCTCTATTAGGTTCAATATATTTTCTGTATTTTTCTACAATTTTTCTGGAATTTTTAGATAATTAAATATAGAAAAAACCTATTTTCTAAGACTTCTAGAATTTACTGTGCAAGCCTATGAGCAAATATTGACCCCAAATATTTTTTTAGGGTTCTATATGTTATTTTATATTTTTTGGAATTTTTACAGATTTTTTTGATATTTTTACATATTTATTTTGAGTTATTTGATTAAAAACTGATTAAAAATTCATCTTTGTTAATTAAAAACCTATTTTCCTAAAATATTACACAGTCATCCGTACCCTGGCCCACCTGTCGGCGCTCAAACCTGTCAGCCAACGCCTCTCTCTCATATATATATATATTATATTCGTCCACCATAATTAAATTTTAGCCGCCTTTTGTGGGAGAACTCATCTAGGGTTTTCGACTTCCCGAAGCGATTCCTGCCAACTCCGACGTGCTTTTTGCGCGCCGTTTTTTTGTTGGATTCGTATCGAGGTAAGATTTCTGAATATATAATTTATTTTTATAATTTTTGAACCTAAATTTCTGAAAAATTCGTAGAGTGTCGGTTGTCCGAAACTTGACACGTTTCGATGTTTTTGAGATTCTGGGAGAATCAGAAATCGAAATCATAAACCGTTTGAAGTTTCGAAAAGCTAACACAGAGCTCTAAGACATATATTTTCCCCAGAAATTATTTCATTCATTTTATATTCTAGTTTTACTGTTGAACTCAGAATTGATCGGTTGATCACCGTTTTGGTCACGATTAGCCATAACGGCGATATCTTTTGACCAAAGCGTGATTTTGTGGCACGGTTGATTCCAGTGCACTCATGGCGCTGAGATCTACCAAGGTGCACTTTCAAAATCTAGAGTTCACAACATTTGACTAAAAAGTCAACGATATGCCTCGATTTGCGTGCTATTGTTTCCAAAATTGGAAACATGACTTTTGATGGCCAAACTTACATGTTTAGATTATATTCAGATTATTATTAGGTTAAATTAGGGTTTTAAGTGAATTATTCCAGAATTAATTATTATTAGATTAGTAACCCAACTAGCCACTATTTAGAACTAGAATATTAGAATTGATTTGTGGTTTTCGTGCACGGTTCGTGGTGCGATGTGTGTTATAGGTTGACATCTTATAGATCGGCATCCCCTCATCCTCGGCTTATGACTATGGTTTGTGAAAGGATTCAGGCAAATACAGTATTGCATTTATGTTTTAGTTCATTATAACGTTTACTCTATAGTTTTCTCATTTGATATCCCGTTGAGTCATTGCTTGATATTCCATTGAGACACAATTGTGACATGGTAGTTATCGTATCCTTCTTAGTGTATCATTGACCATTATTGATTGTTAGAGAGTCGGGAGGGAAAATACTCGATAAATACGTGAACAAACCCAACTACCGTTACCGAATGATAGCTAAGTCATACACACCCACGTATGAGTTAGCCGTACCAATTACTGAATGATAGCCATCGTATGATGTACCGTATTAGCCCAGCCGTTCACATATTAAAAGGTATTTCACACACATATATTGGTTCCTATTTTTCCTTCATCTAGTCTATTATCTTGTTAGTTCATATCTTGCTAGTTTACATCTTGCCAGTTTATATCTTGTTAGATCCCATCTTGCTAGTTTACATTTTGCTAGTTCATATCTTGATCGTTCAAACGTGGCTAGTACTAGTTCTTTATATACTCTTTGTCATCATTGTTTCTTGCTTGTTCTAACTTATTTTGGACTAAAAACATTAATTGCAATATGGTTATACTCTGCTCCTTTCCTGACTGGGTCGTTGTTATAGGTGAGGATGACGTGTCTACTTTTGTGCTATGGACCATACGAGGGGGAGATAGAGACTCAAAGGCCAAACCATATAAGACTAGTTAGATGTGGTAGTTTTCTATAATTGTAAATGCTTATATTCTTCTTCAAGTGTAAAACTTCTAAATTTTGTAAAGTTGATTTAGTTGTTGTGAATGAACAGTTAGTATTTATGAGCACTTTGTTTATTGCGGGCTAGACAGCTTACTACCGCCGACACTGCGGCATAGGCTGGGCTTGGACACGTCTCATATCCGAAAAGCGGGTGCGGGTCGTGACACATCATAATCCATGCCTTTCCGCTGACCGTAGCCTTTAATTACCAGCCTCGTTTTGTATCGAGGGCGAGTAGCATCATCCGTCTGCTTCACTCTAAACACCCATCAATTCTTCAAAGCCTTCTTGCCCTTTGGAAATCGCACCAGCTCATAAGTAGAATTGGCGTGTAAGAAACTCATCTCCTCCTGCATAGCCTCCATCCACTTCTGCCTGTGTTCGTCTTTCACAGGCTCTGCAAAACTTTCAGGCTCTCCTCCGTCAGTCAGTAGCACATACTCACCTGGTGAGTATCTCGTAGATGGTCGACGATCTCTGTCGCTCCTTCTCAGTGGAGCCACTGGTGCTGGTTGTATACCGACAACCTCCTCCCCTTCAGGAACTATCTTCCCGGTATGCTCATCCTCCTGAGGAACACCCTGACCACCATCAGCAGGCTGATGATCAAGGTTGGGAGCAACTCCATGTACTGGCTCCCCTATAATTGGATCCTCTACGATGTCCTCTGGAAACTGCTCGAAACGAAATAACTCTAATTCAGGCAATTCCTCAGCCTCAAAAGGCATCTCGAAATCCTGCGTGTTGGTCATGGTCTGATCCTCGATGAATACCACGTCCCTGCTTTTTTAAAGCTTTCTTCCCACCGGGTCGTAGAGCCTATAGCCAAACTCATCCCGACCGTAGCCGACAAAGATACTTCGCCTCGTCTTCGGCTCAAGTTTGGACCTTTCGTCCTTCGGTACATACATAAAGGCCTTACAGCCAAACACTCGCAGGTGATTGTATGACGGCTCTTTGTCGTACCATACTTTGTCAGGCACATCACCCTGCAAAGGAGCACTAGGAGATATAATAACATAAGCAGCTGTTAGAAGAGCCTCACCCCAATAACTGCCAGGTAAGTTTGCTTTTGACAGCAAATATCGCACCCTCTCCATCAGCATCCTGTTCATGCGCTCTGCTACACCATTGAGCTGAGGTGTCTTGGACGGAGTCTTCTGGTGTCGTATCCCTTGTTCTGTGCTATAAGCATCAAAGGGACCAATGTATTCGCCGCCATTGTCAGACCGAACACACGATAACTTCTTGCCCGTCTCTCTTTCAACAGAGGTTTGAAACTCTTTGAAAGTAGGCAGCACCTGATCCTTGGTCTTTAAGGCATAGACCCAAACCTTCCTGGAACAGTCATCAATAAAAGTTATAAAGTAAGATGCACCACCAATAGATTTTACCTTCATAGGACCGTAGACATCCGAGTGAATCAACTCGAGCAACGCCGACTTCTTTGAACTTGGGTGACTTTGGAAAGATACCCTATTTTGCTTCCCAACTAAGCAATGCATGCACTTCTCCAACTTTGTAGACTTGAGCCCTGAAATCACCTTCCTTTTCACCAAGTAGCTCATTCCTTTCTCGCTGATATGGCCGAGCCGCCTGTGCCACAACTCGGTAAATGCATCATTGACTGCGTTCACCACTTATGCTCCCTGTGCGCTCCCCTCCATATAGTAGAGACCGAAATTCTTGCTTCCTCTGGCAATCACCATCGAACCTCTGGAAAGCTTCTACTGACTATTCCCGAAGAGACTGAAGAATCCCTCGTCATCCAACCTTCCAACCGACACCAGGTTGAAACGAATATCAGGGACATGATGAACATCTTTGAGAACAAGGACTACACCCGTCTTCGTTCTCAAATGTACATCTCCAACGGCAACTGCCTTCGACACATCTCCATTGCCCATCTTCAACACTCCACATTCGTTTGTCGTGTAAGTGACAAATAGTGCCCTGTTGTGAGATACATGCGCTGAAGCCCCTGAGTCCACCAGCCAAGAATTGTCATCGCAGGCGAGGTTTGTAATGACCTCATCACCTACGACGATCACATCGCCTCCATGTATCGAGGCCGCCGCTGTTATATTCTCATCTTGTTTCCCCTTGTCATGCACCCTTCTTCTCTCTCTTCCAAGCGAAACAGTTCTGCTTGATGTGGCCATTCTTGTCACAATGGTAACACTCCGAGTCCTCGTAATGACCCTTGGACTTCTCCCTGCTCTTGTCTCTGCCACCACCTGGACCCTTGCTCTAGCCCCTTTCGCGGCTCTATGAAACCAATGCCTCTGAGTGGTGGGATATGGATGAAGTACCCTGAGAACGTCTCTGCATCTCTTTATTTAGTACCTCATTTTTGGCAAACTCCCGGCTGACCACGCCCTCTAGAGCAGAAGCGATCATAGATACTCGTACGGTCTTCCACGAGTTTGGCAATGTATACAGCAGCCATAGTCCCTGAACTTCGTTATCGAACTTGACTCCCATTGAAGATAGCTGGTCAACCACGTCCTGGAAATCACTCAAGTGATCCCTAATAGACGCCCCATCTTTGTACCGCAGACCCACCATCGTCCGGATCAGGAACAACTTGTTTATCCCGGTCTTCTTCGCATACAAAGTTTCTAGCTTATCCCATAACGTCTTCGTGTGCTCAATATTGGCAACGTGGTTGTACACGTTTTCGTTAACGAACTGCCTGATATATCCGCACACATGTATATGCTCGAATTTCTAGTCCTCTTCGAATTTATCTCTGGGCTTCTCGGATGTAAATACGGACAAATGCAGCTTCTTGACAAACAACAAATCTTTTATCTTACTTCGCCAATAGTGATAGTTGGTGCCGTTCAGGTTCACCATGCGTACCGGATTCACATCCATCTCTCCTCTCTAGTTTTTTTTTCAACTCCTGACACCCTTCTGAATTCCAGAACCTGGCTCTGATACCACTTTGTTGGGAAAAAATACGGAAAGCTTTCCTCAAACTAGAGATTACCTGCGAGAGAACCGAACAATACAACGTACGAACCAAAACACCAAAACAAACCACGAAGACATAGAGAATTTTTGACGTGGAAAACCCTTGTGGGAAAAAACTATGGGACGATCGGAGTCCAACCCTGAGAAGCCTTCACTAATGAAATAAATGATTACACCCTCTACAAACTTCTTCCGATCCAAATCGGATCCCCACAACACTTAGGAGCAAGAATAATGATTACAAAGTTACGAAGAACAAGGACGACGAGTAGATATTACCCGAACACGATCCTCCTTCGAAATTGGCCTTCAATCCTCCTTCTTTCCCAAAGTTGCAATGGCACTTTTGCCTCTTTTCTCTCTCTTGTTCTTCAATATTGTGTTGTGATTAGGGTTAGGAATAACCATGTATAAACCCCCTAATCTGCAGCAAAACTTGGACCGTAAGATACGATCCAAACGGTGATTAAATCATCCTGAAAAATGCTTTAGCCCCGACACACAGAGTTCGGCCAGAACTCTGTCCTGGCACAGAGTTCGGTCAGAACTCTGTGTTCTGGCAACAGAACATTTTTGGAACAGGGAGGCAGAGTTCGGCCAGAACTCTCCCCTGAGGCAGAGTTCGGTCCGAACTCTGCCACTCTCTTTCCAACAGCTCCTCTGGCAGCTTCCGAGTTTCTTCGTTTTCTCCGACTGGCCTCGTCACCTCCCCGAGCTTCTGTGACACAAAGACGACGCTCGTCGCACTCCGGGGTCTTCTCCACATAGCTTGGGAACCCCATCCACTCCAATATATATATATATATATATATATATATATATATATATATATATATATATATATATATATATATATATTAGAAAAAGGTAATTCTTATTCCATGGTGATAAAAAAGAAATTACATATACATCTCCCTCATATCCTTGATCTTTCAAAATTCTATTATATGCACATCATTATCAATATTGTTAATGAGTCCTATCAGCGGTGTCTGACAATCTTCAAGAATACGCTTATTTCTCTCATTCCAGATGTGCCAAACGACAGCTGCGAACCTGACTCTGGCCATTGTGAACCAGCTAATGCCCCGACTCCTCTCTTGTCTAATATCCTCCATAATATCTGAACACTCTGTGCCTGTCCACCGGGTCTTGTTCATTTTACTTTCCTGATCACTCCATATATGCGATAAAACTGGGCATGTAAAGAATAAATGATCAATCGATTCACCCATATTATTGCATAGGACACAATTCAGGTCTTCAGTGTGTATACCAAATCGATTAAGGAGATCACGAGTAAGTAATCTCCTTAGACATAGCTTGTATAGGCAATATTGCATTTTTGCCGCTAGTCCTTTGATCCATATCATCTCCGCTCTATCCTATTGCTCCTGCGCTCTTCGTACTCGATTGTATGTGTAACTCCACTTTTTTGTTTTTCGTGGATTTTTAAAATTTTCCTGATAAAAATATTATAAGTCGCTTTAAACATTTTCCCTTGAACAATTGTGATTAACTATTTTGAATAAATTTCATGTTTGCTTTTGGAGGGAGGATCGAATTTTGGCAAAGTAACTAATTTTCAATTTAATTGGAGTGGGCCCCATTTTTCAAACCTCCTAACAACTTTTCTAGCTATTTTTTTAAGTTTATATAAATAGTGAAAAGGAAGAGGGTTTTTTTTTGCAAAATCTAATTGCGGAGGGCCTGTTTTGCAATTAGCCTGGGCGGGGGGGCTTAATTGAAAAGTTCCATTTCCTTTTGATTTCAACAGAGTGAGGAGAGAGAGAGAGAGAGAGAGAGAGAGAGAGAGAGAGTCATTCTCCTCTATTCTTTTTCTTTTCCTGAGAATACTGCTCTCCTTTCCTCAGCCTTCTCCTTCTAAATCCCTAACCCTAGTTTCTTTCTCTGACTCGACGGCGCTGACTCCTCACTCCGGCGGTTGGAGCAGAGCTCCCTCGGCGAGATTTCCTTCCACCAACGGTCCAGGCCGGTGATCGAGTTCCTTCTCCATGCGGGCTTCCTCGACGACGGTGTTCGTCCTCACATTGACGGCCAGATCCTCTTCGCCGAGTTTCTTCTCCGGCGACTCCATCTTTCCCGGCGACGATGACAGGCGATCTTCTCTGGCGAGTAGCGCGCTGCTTCCATGGCGGCGATGGCTCGGCGCCCTTCTCCATCGACGAGGCGGCTTCTCTTCGACGGGGTACGAACGTCTCTGACGGCCATGACGACGCCAACAGCGGCGGTGACTGCGGTTCCTCCGATTCAATGGCGGATGACAGGCTTGATTTCTTCCAGGCGGTGATGATGTGTCGAACTCCTCTCCGACAATGACATCTTCCACGGCGAATGGCGACTGAGGTGAGTCTTAGTTCTCGTTAGTCCAGATCGGGAAACAAATGAATATACTGTGTTCTTGATGAATTGATTGGCATTGGGTTGTTTTTTCATAGTTGGGAATTTGGTCGGGATGTCAGATTGGTAGGACGAGTCGTTAGTCGAGATTCCAGTAGACAGATCTGGATTAGGAGTGATCAGTCTATCCACTTCTCCGACGAATTGCTCTGTTCAACGTATGGGCCATCGGATCCGCGTCGAATTGATGACGACGACACAGTGAGCATCTGATAGAATTTATTGATTCATAGAGTTCTTCTATTTTTGGTGGAATGTGTTGGACTGTCTTATGGATTCGTTCTTGTTCTTGTTCGGTACCGGTTGATGCAATGCCTGTGGAACTATCGAACAATACCCGTGCGAGGAGAAGTGTCTGATCAGTTGAGCATGTCTGCAATATTCCTCTCAGGTATTGACTCAATTTTTGCTATTTTGGAGTTGTTGTCTTAAGTTTGAATGGTTGCAATATTGAACAGGTTAGTAGTGGCTGTAGGCTGTGTTCGTGTCAATACGACTTGTGATTCAGACCAGTGTGTGTTCTTTTCTGTTTGTGTCAGACCAGGACGTCGACCGTGTCCTAGTGTGGAGTTCGTGACCTGCTGCACTCATTTTAATTTGGTGTCTGTGTTCATATGGGTGTGTTCGAGCAAGCCGTGATCGGACGTACAATCGTGTCCAAGAAGTGGAGTGTGTCCATGCTTGGTTAGACGCAAGACCTGTAGCCGTGTCCGTGATTGGGGGAAGCCTACAGTAGTGTATGAGTGTTTAAATTGGCTTGGGAGAGTTACAGGTTTTGTGTAAATACATAATAGTATTGGTTTTCTATAAATGAATTCATTAATTGATTGTATATATATATATATATATATATATATATATATATATATATATATATATATATATATATATATATATATATATATATATATATATATATTCTTTTCTTAATAGTATAATTTTTTATTTGGCTAGCAAGTATTCTCATTCTTCTCCCTGCTGCTTTCGAATGGGGTGTTTGGGTTGGCGTAGTGCTTGGCAACTGAGTAGTTTGAACTCAGATTTGTTAACTAAGTTTTGTTATGTTCCGATGTCGTATTCAAGTATGGAGTGGTTTGGCTTTGAGTATTCCTTCTTCTTGAATGCTTTCTGATTTTTGAGATTCGGTTTGTGTGGTGTTTAGCAAACAATGTAGTTGATCTCAGTTCTGGAAATGACGTTTGGGTTCTGCCTATCTTCCTCTATGAGTTTTTGATTGTCGTGTTTGGAGGAAAGAAAGAGTAGCCTATGGATTTTCTAATATTGTGGTTGAACTATAGCAAGGAATTGAAACTAGAAATGTCAGTTCTGTGTTGCTAAGTCTTGGTGAAGATTGGCCGAGTATAAACTCAGTTTATTATAGAGTTGGCTTTGCATTCAGACTGAAGACTTTTGTTTAGAAATTTGTTTCGAATTGCTGGAATTGGGAGATAAGCCAGGCAGTAAATATTGAGATTACATATGCACGATTTGGTAATTTTAATAAATTAAATTATTTTAAATACTTTTAAAATACATCTGTAGATAACCCTATTTATGATTATACTATCTATGTATGGATATATAGTGGGTAATATTTAATACTTACCCTTTTGTCTTATAACTAGTAAGGTTGAGTATAGTTAATATACTCTTAAAACTTTTTTATAAATAGTTTAAGGGTAGATAGTAGATAGCTAGTGGTTATTGTTCAGAAATTAATCAACTTGTACACATTATCAAATCCAGGTGGACATAGAGACTACTATCTCCCTATTCTCGATCTTTCCGGAGCAAAGGCAAGTACTTTTCTATGGTTTTGTGCATTTACATTCCTGTACCCTTTCTTGTGACACGTCATGGCACGATATTCATGTACTCCTGTATTCCTGTACCCTTGTTTTTGTACTTATTAGTGTCGGGTGGGGAAATACACTAGCAATGTGACCAATCTCGGTTACTATATATTCCTGTACCTAGCTTAGGCCTCGCACTGTGCACGCGGGTCCTAAGTCGTACCATATTCATGTACTACTGTGCATGCTCCTGTACTCACCCCAGCCGGTCATATGGACTAGATGTATTTCGATATTGTGCACTTGTCATGTCTGCTACTTCAGAATTATAGTTTCATTCCTGTACTTTACATGTTCCTGTACTTTACATTCTTGTACTATAGATCCTGTACTCATTCCCTGTATTACTTTCTTGTACTTTCCTATTCATTTCTGTATATCTTTTCATGTACCCCTGTACACATTTCATATCATGTTCATGTTTCATTACCTAGAACTGTACTTTGCTCCGCTCCTGACTGGATAAGTTGCAGGTATACTTGCAGGATTATCATTCTACCTTATGGGCCAGAGCCCGGGATCTTAGCTGAGCAGGATGATCATGACTTAGCTTGAGGTTTCAGGTTTAGACTGTTAGCTTTACTCTTAGATATTGTCTTTAGAATTCATGTACATTTCATTCTTGAAGACTCGTACATTTATATACATAGAATTATGGATTATGGTGATCATTCAGGGATACGTTTTTAGATGCTGTGATTATATACTTTCATGTTTATCTGGTTAGTTTTTCCTAGCTCGGTACAGCTTACTTCATCGTGTCTAACGACGAAGGCTGGGCGTGTCCGACTCGTGTCCGATTATTCGAGAGCGGGTCGTGACATGTTTTTAGTGGTGGCCCATGCAGGTCTATCCTAATGGTACCTAGGTCTTAGCGTACTATTGGGGGACCTGATTACACTAGGGAAACTTGATCACAGAATAGGAAAATTGGGAAATAATGGTATATCAGGTATATTGATATCTATAAAACACTTGTTGTTTTAGGTTTAGGACATTTTAACAGTTTTCTGTTTTTCAGATGATTCAGACACGCAAATATCAGAACGGTCGATCCATCTACACTTGAGGATTTTGAGCTTCTACTACTTTCTATCATTCTACTATCTCCATGGATAGTACGCAGTTGACGGAGATGCTTCAATAGTTCCTTGACACCAGCAGACCGTCCTTTTTCAATCCAGACTTGCAAATGCATTTCCCGAGCCAGGAAGGACTTCTGACTTCCAGAATCTCAGACCTTGGACTTCTCTGACACCGAGAGCATATCTTGTACCGAGGAACAGATCGAGAACGTGGAGCCTCCACTGAAGATCAATATCCAAGTCTTGAGGATCCGACTCCTCTGAAGATTGAAGTCACCAACCGGGAAACCCAGCTCGTAACATATACAACAAGATGGGAAGCTGAAGCCCAGGAGAGACATGAAGACTTATGACGAAGACAACAACTACTATGGATTCA
The DNA here is from genome assembly GCA_029216955.1 of Iris pallida. Classification (NCBI taxonomy): domain Eukaryota; kingdom Viridiplantae; phylum Streptophyta; class Magnoliopsida; order Asparagales; family Iridaceae; genus Iris; species Iris pallida. Next base: position 5,679,446 of record JANAVB010016598.1, on the reverse strand, counting down.
CAAAGCGTCACCACACTCAGACCACGCTTCTTCAGCCAGCAGGAGATTCAGATTCAGCCGGCTATCATTTGTATTTTCTGCCGCAGCTCAGGACACCACTACGGAGAGTGCCGCAAAAGACGGAGGCTATGCTTGTACTACGGATCGCCTGCCCACCAAGTCAAGAACTGCCTGGAGGCCACAAATCACACTGCCTAAGGACGAACGCGAAGAGCACCAAAACTACAACAAGGAAGACCCGCCTCTCCAGATTCAATAATCACATGGAGCATTACCGCCGCATGGACCAGTCTACGTCAGGACAGTTAAAGAAGATTGAAGAGATTCCAGTTCCGGAGGAATAGTGAAGATAGAATGAAGACAGAAGATTTTTTTTTTGCATGGTTGGGAAAACCGTGTATCTTGATTAGCAATCCAGATTTTTTTCTTTAAAATTCTTTTAGCATCTAGACCATTTCTTGGAACTTCTTGTTTTCTATTTTGGAACCTTGGTGGATATTCGAAACTTATTTTGAGATATTGTTTCCTATTCGTTGATTGATACTCCTTCATCCATTATTCGTAACCCTGCTTTCTTTTCGAGATTCTACTCGAGAATTTTGTTTCCTAGTCAGAACTAGTTACAATTTGTAAATTTTGTTTTCTCCTCGAGGTTCAGTTTTCTATTCGGGACTTGTCGGAATTTGATTTTATTCAATATTTGCTTCTATTCACCATCCAAGACACCCTTTGAAGTTCCTTTCAAATATGAGGACTTGACATGTTCTCTATATGAGATTTCTTTTCCTATTCATGGCTTGTTTCTGTTTGAGAAATTGTTCTGATCACCACTTTGTTTCAATCTTGTCCCCTTTTTGAGGTATCACTTGTTTCATGGATACTTGTTTCCTATTCACCCAGTGATTCTCTTTTCCTATTTCGTAACTGGATTCCATTCGAGATTTTGAGATTCCTTTTCTCATTTTTGACTTTGCTTTCGTTCGTGATTTTGTCTCATATTCAAGATTTTTTCCAGACTTTGAAACTTCAGTTCCCACTCGCGACTCGATGAGACCTAGCTCTTTATTCGATATTTTGTTTCCTTGTCAAGATTTTCTATTCGAGATTTTATTTCCTAATCACGTCCTTGTTGATATTGGTTTTCTATTTGAGACCATGTATCCTATGGGAGGTTGTTTTCCTTCGAGATTTTGTTCGAGATTTTGTTGTTACTTGAGATTTTGTTGAACCTCGTTTCTAATGGGCGATTTTATTTCTTTTGCGACCTTGTCTTCTATCTGATGCCTTGTTTCTGTTCGTCTTTCGAGACTCTGTTACCCTTCGGGATAACGTTTCATATACGGAATCTTGTTACATCCCGGATTTCCTTTGAAATTTCGGTTACTATTTAAAATTTCGATCCCCTGTTCAAGATTCTAAATTCTCCCTACTTGTCTTTGAACTCACTATTCTTGATTGGACTCCCTGTTGCTTCTTAGTACCTAATAAACCCTTGTATTCTAACAGGCAGATAATACCATTTTTTACTTGGACTACCGGAACTCATTTTGAATGCTTGAAATCTTAAATTCCCGTGGATAAGACTGAGAGACTATTCAATGACCTACTGGGGCGTGGCAGTTGCGCACTGCAGTCGTTATCTGGACTACGGAGACTGAGGGTTCACTGCAGTCAGCTGCGCACTGGCGAGGCATGAACTCCAAGTTGAAGTAATTTCAGAAATTCATACGGTTTTCGGGTATTATTGAGACCTTGTCCAAAATCTTCATATTTTGATCTCTTGAGTTGCTTTGTTAATAATTGTTTGAAAATGGATAAGGTTGACATAATATTCTGTGACATATTGATATTCGAGTCACGGAGCCGAAAGTCCACTGCAGCCAGACATATACTGGCGGGGTAGGGATTCTAAGCAAAGTGAATTCAAATACCTATATGTTCTCGGGTAACATGGAGACTATATCCCTCTTTCATACGATTACTGATTTTCCTTGAAAGACAAATCCATGTACTCACTTTTGACTTGATACTGATACCTCCTATTCCTTACGACTTTTCTTCTTGCATTTTATTGTTAGATCGTTGATTTTACACATATATTTCGATCGTATTATATCTAAACTTCAATCTTAGTCATGTCTATCCAACCGTGATTTTCTATCTTGCTCTAGTCCATCTGTGCTAACTTGATTCAAATCGTGCTTAGAAGATTGTGTTTTCGTGGTTTTATTCTCTAAAGTTGTAATTAAAATTCACGCCATCTCGTGCCTATTGCGTTATTCCAAACTCCTTGCATGTAATTGTCATACTTGACCAATTTGATCAATATCGATCATGTCATCCTACGGTTGATTTCGTCATGCTAAGTCATTCATGTTGCACCTCTGGTCGTATCTAGAAATCCTGTTCGTGCCTATATTGTATACGCTGTACCTATTGAATTTACCTGATGGAAATTTCGTTTTGATCATGACCAATTTTCCAGCCTGCCTCGACTCCGATCTAAATTCTATTTGGATAATCGTGCCAAATGAGGTTTTCCTTTTCTAGTCATGACTAGACTCTGTTCTACGTCAAGTTTAAACGTAGTGCTCAAATTTTAAATATTTATTTTGAGTGCTATAAATTGCCCACGGTATTCTCTAAATTTCGAGGACGAAATTCTTTTAAGGGGGAGAGATTTGTAACTCCACTTTTTCGTTTTTCGTGGATTTTTAAAATTTTCCTGATAAAAATATTATAAGTCGCTTTAAACATTTTCCCTTGAACAATTGTGATTAACTATTTTGAATAAATTTCATGTTTGCTTTTGGAGGGAGGATTTAATTTTGGCAAAGTAACTAATTTTCAATTTAATTGGAGTGGGCCCCATTTTTCAAACCTCCTAACAACTTTTCTAACTTTTTTTTTAAGTTTATATAAATAGTGAAAAGGAAGAGGGTTTTTTTTTGCAAAATCTAATTGCGGAGGGCCTGTTTTAGAATTAGCCTGGGCGGGGGGACTTAATTGAAAAGTTCCATTTCCTTTTGATTTCAACAGAGTGAGGAGAGAGAGAGAGAGAGAGAGTCATTCTCCTCTGTTCTTTTTCTTTTCCTGAGAATACTGCTCTCCTTTCCTCTGCCTTCTCCTTCCAAATCCCTAACCCTAGTTTCTTTCTCTGACTCGATGGCGCTGACTCCTCACTCCGGCGGTTGGAGCAGAGCTCCCTCGGCGAGATTTCCTTCCACCAACGGTCCAGGCCGGTGATCGAGTTCCTTCTCCATGCGGGCTTCCTCGACGACGGTGTTCGTCCTCACAGTGACGGCCAGATCCTCTTCGTCGAGTTTCTTCTCCGGCGACTCCATCTTTTCCGGCGACGATGACAGGCGATCTTCTCTGGCGAGTAGTGCGCTGCTTCCATGGCGGTGATGGCTCGGCGCCCTTCTCCACCGACGAGGCGGCTTCTCTTCGGCGGGGTACGAACGTCTCTGATGGCCACGACGATGCCAACATCGGCGGTGACGGCGGTTCCTCCGATTCAATAGCGGATGACAGGCTTGATTTCTTCCAGGCGGTGATGATGTGTCGAAGACATCTTCCACGGCGAATGGCGACTGAGGTGAGTCTTAGTTCTCGTTAGTCCAGATCGGGAAACAAATGAATATACTGTGTTCTTGATGAATTGATTGGCGTTGGATTGTTTTTTCGTAGTTGGGAATTTGGTCGGGATGTCAGATTGGTAGGACGAGTTGTTAGTCGAGATTCCAGTAGACAGATCTGGATAAGGAGTGATCAGTCTATCCACTTCTCCGACGAATTGCTCTGTTCAACGTATGGACCATCGGATCCGCGGCGAATTGATGACGGCGACACGGTGAGCATCTGATAGAATTTATTGATTCATAGAGTTCTTCTATTTTTGGTGGAATGTTTTAGACTTTCTTATGGATTTGTTCTTGTTCTTGTTCGGTACTGGTTGATGCAATGCCAGTGGAACTATCGAACAATACCCGTGCGAGGAGAAGTGTCCGATCAGTTGAGCGTGTCTGCAATATTCCTCTCAGGTATTGACTCAATTTTTGCTATTTTGGAGTTGTTGTCTTAAGTTTGAATGGTTGCAATATTGAACAGGTTAGTAGTGGCTGTAGGCTGTGTTCGTGTCAATACGACTTGTGATTCAGACCAGTGTGTGTTCTTTTCTGTTTGTGTCAGACCAGGACGTCGACCGTGTCCTAGTGTGGAGTTCGTGACCTGCTGCACTCATTTCAATTTGGTGTCTGTGTTCGAGCAAGCCGTGACCGGACGTACAATCGTGTCCAAGAAGTGGAGTGTGTCCATGCTCGGTTAGACGCAAGACCTGTAGCCTTGTCCGTGATTGGGGGAAGCCTACAGTAGTGTATGAGTGTTTAAATTGGCTTGGGAGAGTTACAGGTTTTGTGTAAATACATAATAGTATTGGTTTTCTATAATTGAATTCATTAATTGATTGTATATATATATATAATTTTCTTAATAGTATAATTTTTTCATTGGCTTGCAAGTATTCTCATTCTTCTCCCTGCTGCTTTCGAATGGGGTGTTTGGGTTATGGTGATCATTCTGGGATACGTTTTTAGATGCTGTGATTATATACTTTCATGTTTATCTGGTTAGTTTTTCCTAGCTCGGTACAGCTTACTTCGTCGTGTCTAACGACGAAGGCTGGGCGTGTCCGACTCGTGTCCGATTATTCGAGAGCGGGTCGTGACATGTTTTTAGTGGTGGCCCATGCAGGTCTATCCTAATGGTACCTAGGTCTTAGCGTACTATTGGGGGACCTGATTACACTAGGGAAACTTGATCACAACATAGGAAAATCGGGAAATAATAGTATATCAGGTATATTGATATCTACAAAACACTTGTTGTTTTAGGTTTAGGACATTTTAACAGTTTTCTGTTTTTCAGATGATTCAGACACGCAAATATCAGAACGGTCGATCCATCTACACTTGAGGATTTCGAGCTTCTACTACTATCTATCATTCTACTATCCCCATGGGTAGTACGCAGTTGACGGAGATGCTTCAATAGTTCCTTGACACCAGCAGACCGTCCTTTTCCAATCCAGACTTGCAAATGCATTTCCCGAGCCAGGAAGGACTTCTGACTTCCAGAATCTCAGACCTTGGACTTCCCTGACACCGAGAGCATATCTTGCACCGAGGAGCAGATCGAGAACGTGGAGCCTCCACTGAAGATCAATATCCAAGTCTTGAGGATCCGACTCCTCTGAAGATTGAAGTCACCAACCGGGAAACCCAACTCGTAACACATACAACAAGATGGGAAGCTGAAGCCCAGGAGAGACATGAAGACTTATGACGAAGACAACAACTACTATGGATTCGCAAAGCGTCACCACACTCAGACCACGCTTCTTCAGCCAGCAGGAGATTCAGATTCAGCCGGCTATCATTTGTATTTTCTGCCGCAGCTCAGGACACCACTACGGAGAGTGCCGTAAAAGACGGAGGCTATGCTTGTACTACGGATCGCCTGCCCACCAAGTCAAGAACTGCCTGGAGGCCACAAATCACACTGCCCAAGGACGAACGCGAAGAGTACCAGAACTACAACACGGGAGACCCGCCTCTCCAGATTCAACAATCACATGGAGCATTACCGCCGCATGGACCAGTCTACGTCAGGACAGTTAAAGAAGATTGAAGAGATTCCAGTCCCGGAGGAATAGTGAAGATAGAATGAAGACAGAAGCCTCGAGTGACCACCTCCACCCATTCGCTTCGGGTCCGATTCTAATTCCGCATTGGCGGATGCTCTCCACAGTTTCGTTTCTGGACCAATCACGAATCTTGTCCCAGTTCCAGTCATTACTTCTGAAGTCCCACAGGTCACTGATCCTGCAGTCTCTTGGGGTCTCCGTGATACTCGGGATCATGCTATCCCCAATCCATCTCTCCAGGAAGGGGGCCGAATGACCATCACCCAAATGGAGTCTCATCACAGGTTCGACGAGGTCCCTCCCATCGAGAATACGATGCCATGCCGCAGAGGATCGGCTGTTAGAGATGGCAACTGATGGATGAATGTGCTTGAAGTACCTGGCCTTCATATACCTGGTCCCTAAGTTCTTACTAGTTCGAAGATTCTACCACAATTTTAACGAGAATGCTTTAACGATGTGGGACAGTTTGGTGAAACCCAAGCCCCCTTCCTCGGTAGGGCGCGCCATAGAGTTCCAGCTCGTCCAGTGATGCTTGTCTTGGCCTTTGCCATGCCTCCAAAAGAAGTTGCAAAAGGTCTGTTCGATCGAAGTCAGAACCTTCTTTGCTGGAGAACATGCTGCCAAAGTGTGAATTGGAATGGAGGTGAGCACATGTTTGATGAGGATCATCTTGCCGTCAGGGGATAGAGTGGCGTTGCCATCCTTCGAGTTTTTTCCTGATTCTAGAGATCAAATCCTCGAATATGCCAGAGTTGGATTTCCCGTACACAAGGGGGCATCCAAGGTATTTGAAAGGGGGATGGACAACATTGAAGGAGGTTAAGTTGGAGAGGCCGAGCACGTGCTCACGTTTGAAGTTGTGTTGGGCGTAAATAACGCTCTTGGCGGGGTTGATTTTTTGATCGAAGCATCTGGAGTACCTCTGCAGTGTGTGGAGCACCACTTCCACCGCTCCAACTTCCCCGGATGAGAAAATGAGGACATCGTCGGCGAAGGCCAAGTGGATGATGAAGGGACAGCCACTGGAGGTATGATAGTGCTAGAAGTTCGGAGTACTAATCATGTTATTAAGGTTTCTGCTCAAAGCGTCGACCGTAATGATGAAAATAGTAGAAGAAAGAGGATTGCCCTGTCTAACTCTGCGAGTGGATTTGAAAAACCCATCGACCTGACCGTTGAAAACCACGAGTTGCTAATGGATCTCCACACGGTGTTGGTCCAACTTTCTAAAAATCCGAAAGCTCTGAAAACCCAGATTATAAATTGCCAATCCAGTCTGTCATAAGCTTTCTCCATGTCGAGTTTGATAGCTTTGTTGCCCCCTCTTGCTGGGAACTTCATGCAGGTGATTAACTCTTGAGCTAGTATGATGTTGTCCTGGTTATTTCTTCCGCGGATAAAGCCGCTTTGCTTCTCGAAGATGAGCTTGGGGAGAATTCCTGCCATTCTGGTTGCAATGATCTTCGAGATGATCTTATTTGTGAAAGTGCATAGACTGATGGGACGAAAGTCACGGAAAGACTTAGGGTTAGAATTTTTCGGGATTAGGATCAGCTTGGCACTGGATATCACTTTGGGGTAAGTGGCTCCCTCGAAGAATGCAATGGCCGCCTCAGTAATGTCCTGTTTGATAGTATCCCAGCAGGTGCGAAAGAACACCCCCAAAAAATCGTCCGGACTGGGTGCGCTATTCGCATCCAGAGCCCACACCGCTTCAGTCACCTCCTGTACGGTGGAGGGCAGCTCCAGCTGAACATTGTCGGTGTCGCTGATGAGTTGTGGTATGTGATTCAGGAAGGAGTTGTCTTTGTGAACCGTCTCTTTGGAGAATAACTTGGAGTAGAACTCCGCAGCGGCCTCTTGGATGTTCTTTTGGTCAGTGATGATGTTCCCCATTTCGTCGGCAACTTGGTGAATCGAGAGCTTCTTTCTGCGGCCATTGACGCAGTCATGGAAGTATTGAGAGTTTTTATCCCCATCGCTGTCCCATTTCAACCTCGCTTTCTGCTTCCAGAAATTGGTCTCCACTCTGATCCTGAATTTGAGCATAGCTTTGGTAAGGTTCATGGCCGTCCTGGCCGTCGGTGAACGATCCAAAGCAAACTTGGCCTCGGCCCGTGAAACGTCGTCCTTCGCAACCCGCACAGCTTGAAAAATATCCCCGTAGGCTTGTTTGCTCCAAATGGTCAGGGCTTTCCTCGTTTCTTTAAGCTTGTTGCTCACCCGAACGAGGAGGTTGGGTGATTCCACCCAATTCCGTGCCTCCGCTACGATGGCCAAAAATTGACGGTGCTCGGTCCAAAAGTTGAGGAATCGAAAGTTCTTCTTGACAGGATTACAAGAGTTTTTGATTTCAATCAGCAGTGGAGCGTGGTCAGATTCTGATGTGTTGAGATGGGATAGACTGGTAGTGATCCCCATTCCGTCCTATTAGACATTCGTAAGGGCCCTGTCTAGGCGGGAGTATTGACGGTGATCTCCTTCCTACATGTTGTACCAGGTGAAAGCATTGCCGGTGAACTGGAGAGAGGATAGGTGGGCATTGAAGATGAAGTTGTTGAATCCAGCATGGCTGATGTCGGCGGCAGGCGACCTCCTATTTTATCTTCTCTGCTGGTGATAGCGTTAAAGTCCCCAATGCAAAGCCAAGGAGAGTCAATATGGTGGATGTGAATGTCAAGAAGGTCGTTCCAGAGGTGTTTTTGCTCTGCAATGTCACAACTGCCGTGAACCGCTGAGAGGATGATGCGCTTAGGAAGGAAAGGGTGTTCCAACCAGCAAGAGAGGGCCTGCCAGGAGTCGTGAATGACTCCGAAGTTGACGTCCTCCGTGCAGAGGATCCAGATGTCGTGGCTACTAGCTATGGCCTGGGGGAGACCGAGCTGCAGCTGGATAGATTTCAGTCTTTTGGGGGGGATTTTGGGTTCGAAAATAATAAGAATATCGATTTTGTGAGTTTTTCGAAGGCTGGAAATTCTCCTCAGAGTGGGTTTGTTTGCCAGGTCGCGAACATTCCAGGATAGGATATTAAGCATTAATGAGGATAAGGGGGTGTTTTTTGTTCCGCCTGGAGGCGGATCTGGTGAGGATAGTTGGGGTTTCTGCGGTTCCCGTCTTGTCAGTTTTTCTGCTCGATGTGGATTTGTCTGCCATTGTCGAGGTTGGAGTGTTTCTGGAGTTCCCTTGTAATTCGGTGGTGGAATCACTGGGGTGGTCGACCAGATCTCCGGTGGAGTCCAGGATGGGCTCCTCCGGGGGGATGACTAGGGCGTCACTGGTGCTGTCAATCTGCGTTAGAGTTTGCTGGAGAGAACAACCAGCGGCTTGAACCTGTAGTCCTCTCTGAACCTGGTCTGGTCCGAGGATCGATAATGCTTCTGCCACCAGGTCTAGGGTGATGATGGGTTGCTCTGCAGCAATGGTGTCAGTGATCTCCACTATGGCCTCCGAGTTTGGGATTATCTCGGTTATAGTGTGATCAACTAGGGTTAAGGCAGGTTTCGGTGGTACTTCCTCATCTATGATCAACTAGGGTTAAGGCAGACTCCGGTGGGAGTCCCTCATCTTCCGCTTCAAGAGCATCAAACTTATGGAAGAGGGTTAGAGCTTGGGTTTCGATAGGGATCAGGGTTTTGCGTGGGATTCCGCATATATCTGAGTTGCCTTCACTGGAATCAAATCTGGTGTGCGTGTTCGGGTGTGGGAGGAGAGGGGACCGTAGGGTCCTCCCTCCTGAATCCATGTGGTCGTTCCGGACCGGTTTCTTCTTGAGTTCTGGGTGGAGACAGTGACAGTATTTTAGGATATGACCGCGTAAATGGCAGTGGTTGCAGAACATAATGTGGTTGTCGTATACGATCTGTTGGGTATGGATGCGAATGCCTAGCTCGATGCTAATGAAATTGGGGGCTCGGAGGTGAGATCGAGTTCCATACAGAATTAGGCGTAGTTGGCCATGGTGAGGTTGCTGGTTTCAGGGGCCGTGGCGACATACGTCCCAAAGGAGTTGTCTATGCGCCGAATGGCCGCTGGAACGAAGCAAATGAGGGGTAGTTTCGGCAGCGTCACCCAAACTGCGACCTTCGCGGAATCTTCTTGAGTACTAAAACCGGAGGACCACTTGATAATCTTCATCTGGTGGGAGTCAACCCGACAGGTGCCTTTAGATCACACAATTCTGTGGTCAGAATCGGAAGAGAGGTGGAGGAGAATATGTCTGGGGTCGAGGGGGGCGACGCGATATACCGCTGTGAGGCTCCAACTGGCTATAACCTCCTGCACTCTGGCGATTTTGGGGGATCCTGAAAAAAATTTGAGGACAAAGGTTGTTGGCCCATTCCATGGTCACACCCGATTTCGATAATCAACTTATACTTTAGTCCATACACAAAATATAGAAAATGCTGCTAACTATTTCAGGATACATGAAATCTTATTCAACGGACGATGTACTGCATAAATCCAAGCGTCAAAGTCATCAAAAATTCTGAAGACTCTTTTCTACTTTTATTCTGTATTTTTACACTTTATTGAGTCTAGGAATTTCCTTGTAAAATCAAGTATGGTATTACTGGCTTAGGGTTAAAATTATTCTCCTTCTCTAAACCTATTTTTACCCTTCATATTTTCGATTACAAATATTTCAAAAATGTATTTCGAAAATATTCCTTTTCAAATGATTTTACAAATTACCAAAAACATGTTTGTAAACTGTTTTTACAAAAGAATTTTATTATATCTCCTGACAGAACTCCTAGCCGAGTTCGGCCCGAGTTCGGCCCGAACTCTGACCGAGTTCGGTCAGTTTGTATTCAAACTTCAGTTGCCTCCAAATCTGCGAGCAACGTCTATTTTGCGAGATATTTGCATCCGAACTCTGTCCGAGTTCTGCCCGAGTTCGGTTGGTGAAAACACCTATAAATAGAGAAGAACTTTTCATTTCAAAACATCAATTCATTCTTCACTCTCTTCTCTATTCATCTCAAGTGTTTTCTAGTGATCTAAAAATTTCAAATCTCACCTATACTTCTCTTAGCCAAAAGCCAGTACTATCAGATTTGATTTAGAAGTCTTTTGGTTATTCAGAGTTGTAAAGAGGTCGTCAAGTTTCAACAACAAATTCTCGTTGTGGAGCTGGTCGTACGCTCGTCACCAAGCACGGTGTGTGTTGGAGTTGGTCGTGCACTCGTCAACAAGCACGGTGGTGTAAGAGTTGCAAGCACTCAGTTAAAGCTTGTGCCTTTAGTGGATTAACATCGAGCAAGAGTACTCGAGACTGGATTAGTCCTCTCAGAGGGATACCAGTATACATCGCTGTGTTACTGAGTTTGATTCTCCTATCTTTATTTACTGCTCTTACATCATTGCCATAGTTTAATTTTTAATTGGTGATTTTATTTCTGCTGCACACACGCACTCTATTCACCCCCCTCTAGAAGTGCTCAACGATCCTACAATTGGTATCAGAGCAGGTTATATTCTTATATAACATATCCTAGAGAGTATATATATGGCAGCCGTGAAATCTATATTCAACGGTGAAGGGCAATCCACAAATAGACCTCCCCTATTTGATGGAACAAACTATACATACTGGAAAATACGTATGACTTTCTTTTTAAAGTCTCTAGATTTTGATTTATGGTCAATAGTCATTGATGGGTATAAGAAACCACCACCTACAGTGGTTGAAGGTATTCTTATGGAAAAGACGCATGACAAGTACACCGATGCTGAAAAAGCAAAGGCTAGTCTTGATGCTCGAGCCATCAATGCACTATTCTGTGCAATTGACAAAACCGAGTTCAATAGAGTTTCTACCTGCAAGACGTCTCATGAAATTTGGAAACTCCTTGAGGTAACCCATGAAGGGACTTCCCAAGTCAAGGAATCCAAAATCAGTAGACTGACTCAGGAATATGAATCTTTTAAAATGAAACCTGGTGAGTCAATTACACAGATGTTTACTCGTTTCCTTGATATAACTAATCCCCTTCAATCTCTTGGTAAAGATTACAGCAACCATGAGAAAATCAGGAAAGTGCTGAGGGCTCTAACAAAGAACTGGAATCCAAAAGCCACAGCAATCATTGAAGGAAACAATCTCACCACGATGACTCTAGAAACACTGATGGGCAAATTGATGACTCATGAGCTCGACTTGCAAGACTTTGAAGAGGCCACACCAAAAGAAAAGACTATCGCCTTCAAAGCTCAAGCAAGAAAATCAACATGCAATGACTCAGATGAAGAATCATCAAGTGGTGATGAACGTGCCTTACTTGTGAAGAACTTCAAGAAATATCTAAAGTTCACAAGCAGAAAGAAGAAAGACATCCAAGAAAGCAATGAAGACGAGACTATATGCTTCGGATGCAAGAAATCAGGACACATGAAGAAGGACTGTCCAGCTACCAAGAAGAGCAGTCCATATGATCGGTCAAGATCAAACAGAAGATCCACATCTGGCCGAAAGTATGCCAACACAAGCATCTGGCACGAGAGTGATGCCAGTGACTCAGAAGAAGAAGACAGACCTTACAGCAACGCAAATGTTTGTCTTATGGCATTCGAAAAGGTATCATCTAATCCTCTGTTTGATGATTTTACTTTTGATGAACTAGAGACTGCCTTTAGCGATTTACTTGAAGATCACAAAACTGTGCTCGACAAGTATAAGCAATCTCGAAAAGAGATTAAGGCACACACAGCCGAGATAGCTAGATTGTCTAATTTACTTGAAGACATTAAAGAGACATCTACTACCGGTAACATGGAAGAGATAGCCAAACTTAAAGTAGACTATCAAGAGGCTATCCTCAACATTGAAAAGAAAGAAAAAGACTATGTCAAAATACACAAACTTTATGACATAGAGAAGAAGTTGCACCTAGTAACTGAACAAAGACTCCTTGATATGACTGCAAGATACGAAGAGTCTGTAGCGATTTCTAAAAAGTTAGAAATCAAGTTGGGCAAACAGGCAATACCTGTGACACAGCCCAAGATTAGTCCTAATGCAAAGCATACACCAAAAAGGACTAAAAACAAGAAAGCACAAAGGAAACATGAACACTATTATGCTTTCACTTATAGGTTTTCCAAACAGAACAAGCCTGCAAACACAGTTTATTCCACTAAACTGACTTGCACATACTGTGGTACATACGGTCATATATCACAATATTGTATGGCAAGAAAGCTTGTTGATAACCATACTCTAGTTTGGAAACCTAAGGCTAATCTGAGTGGACCCTTCAGAAAATGGGTACCAAAGGATTCATCTACTTGTCTTGTAGGTGGACCCACAACCCTCTCATGCTAGAAGCAAGTGGATTCTCGATAGCGGATGTTCGCGACACATGACTGGTGATGCATCTTTATTCGCTACGCTATCGATGAAGAAAGAAGGATACGTCTCCTTCGGAAATAACTTGAGAGGTGATATTATAGGTAATGGTACTGTAGGTATGTCTCCTTATCCAATAATAAAAGATGTTTGTCTAGTAACCGAATTGAAGCATAACCTATTGAGCATAAGTCATTTGGCAGATAATGGTTATGGTATCAATTTTGTGAAAGATAAATGTACTATATATGATATGTCATCTGGTGATCCCATATATAAAGGGATTAGAGAAGACAATATATATGTTTTCTTTTTGGAGAATACTAATAATACAGGAAGGTGTCTAGTAGCCAATCAAAATGAAAGCTGGCTATGGCACATGAGACTAGGACATGCAAACATGGATACTATCTCACGTCTGAACACAAAGAAGTTGGTAAAAGGACTCCCAGAAATCCCTTTCAAGAGAGACATGGTATGTGCTGACTGTGAAAAGAACAAAGCACATAGGTCTTCTTTTAAATCCATCAACGCTGTAAGTACTTCGAGACCTTTGCAGTTGATTCATATGGATTTATTTGGTCCTAGTAGAGTCGCTAGTCTTGGCGGCAAACTCTATGCTTTTGTCATTGTTGATGATTTCTCTCGTTTTACATGGGTTTACTTTTTATCAAACAAAAGTGATGCAATTTTTGAATTTCAGATATTTTGTAAAAAGGTTCAAAACGAAAAAGGCTTCATGATTACTCGTATCCGAAGTGATCATGGTGGCGAATTCGAAAATACTGATTTCAAAAAGTTTTGTGATGATAGTGGATACTACCACAAATTTTCTTGTCCTAGAACTCCCCAACAGAATGGTGTTGTAGAGCGGAAGAACCGTACTCTAAGCGAAATGGCTAGAGTCATGCTTAATCAGCATAATCTTCCTAAATATTTTTGGGCAGAAGCTGTTAGTACAGCCTGTCATATTTTAAATAGGGTGTTAATTCGACCTATATCGAAGAAAACACCATATGAGCTTTGGTTTGGAAGAATTCCAAACATATCTTATTTTAAAGTTTTTGGTTGTCGCTGTTTCATCCTGAACACCAAGGATAACTTGGGTAAGTTCGACTCGAAAGCAGATGACGGGATATTTCTCGGATATGCTGCTAAGAGTAAAGGATATAGAATTTTTAATAAAAGATCTTTGATTGTTGAAGAAAGTATTAATGTTACCTTTGATGAGTTGAATAGTCATAGATCTAGCGACAGTGATGATGAAGATGCACCTACAAAGAAGAGTTCTGAGAAAGATCCTACCCAAGAGGCAAGAACTGATAAAAGTTCCGAAGATGCAGGAACTGAGAAGAGCCTTGTGAAAGGTATAGCCCAAAGATTCGAATCATTAAGATTCAAACCGGATCATCCAGAAACTCTCATAATAGGTGATGTATCCAAAGGTGTAAGTACTCGTTCATCTCTTAGAGATTCTGAAGTAGCAGCTAATGTAGCATTTATTTCTCAAATAGAACCTAAGAATATTGATGAGGCTTTTTCTGATGAATTTTGGATTTCTGCTATGCAAGAGGAACTTAATCAATTTGAGAGAAACCAAGTTTGGGAACTCGTTCCTAAACCTATTGGTCAATCGATAATTGGTACCAAATGGGTGTTCCGAAATAAACTTAGTGAAGATGGTCAAGTTCTACGCAACAAAGCACGTCTAGTTGCACAAGGTTATAATCAAGAAGAAGGAATTGATTATGATGAGACCTATGCTCCTGTTGCTAGACTAGAAGCCATTCGCATGTTTTGCGCTTTTGCTTGTTTTAATGATTTCAAACTTTTTCAAATGGTCGTGAAAAGCGCATTTCTAAATGGATTTTTGAAAGAAGAAGTTTTTGTGAAACAACCCCCTGGTTTTGAAGATTTTCAAAAACCTGATCACGTCTTCAAGCTTAAGAAAGCACTTTATGGACTCAAACAAGCACCTCGTGCTTGGTATGAACGCCTAAGCGCCTTCTTACTTGATAATGGTTTTTCAAAAGGCAAGATTGATACTACTCTTTTTATTAAATCTATGAATAATGATATACTTCTAGTGCAAATTTATGTAGATGACATCATCTTTGGTTCTACTAATGAACAACTATGTCAAGAATTTGCCAAGTGTATGCAGAGTGAATTTGAAATGAGCATGATGGGAGAGCTGAACTTCTTCCTAGGATTGCAAATCAAACAACACTCAAACGGAACATTCATCAACCAAGCCAAGTACACGAAGGACATACTAAAGAAGTACGACTTCGAGAATGTGAAGCCAATTGGGACTCCTATGGCTACATCTACAAAGCTTGATGCTGATGAAAGTGGCAAACCTGTTGATCAGCGTAAGTATCGAGGTATGATTGGTAGTTTATTATATTTAACTGCTAGTCGTCCTGATATTATGTTTAGTGTTTGCATATGTGCACGATATCAGGCAAACCCTAAGGAATCACATCTTAGTGCCGTTAAGCGTATCTTCCGATACCTTAAAGGAACTTCTACAGTTGGCTTATGGTATCCCAAAACCAAATCCTTTGACCTCATAGGTTACTCGGATGCGAATTTTGCTGGATGCAAAGTGGACCGTAAAAGTACCAGTGGTACATGTCATTTCTTGGGAAAGGCCCTGGTCTCTTGGTTTAGCAAGAAACAAAATTCAGTAGCATTATCAACAACTGAGGCTGAGTATATCGCCGCAGGACGTTGTTGTGCTCAAATTTTGTGGATGAAGCAAACCTTAGAGGACTACAATCTGCACTATACAAATGTTCCTATATATTGTGATAACACTAGTGCAATTAATTTAACTAAGAACCCTATCTGTCATTCACGCACAAAGCACATAGAAGTTAGACATCATTTTTTACGTGATCATCAACAACACTGGGATATTTGCTTAGAATTTATTGATACTGAACATCAACTAGCAGATATTTTCACTAAACCATTGGCTGAAGACCGTTTTAACATCTTGAGGCGTGAGCTCGGCATTCTTGAATTCTCGGATTCTTAAAACATATGATAATTAAATACTGTATTTATGACTTGATAATTTATTATCTAATGAAAATTATTTTTGGGGACAAACTTACAAAGGATATGTCTGTCACCACGGCTACGGTCGAAGCGAAGCGGTACTTAAGAGTTCCCCGGTGAACCACCGTTAGCTGGGACAATCCCTACAGTTAACCTAAAAATAACAGCAATTAGTTAATAAACCAGTCAAACATCATTTATTACAATCTTTACTTACCTGACTGCTTTAACTATCTCGGGAATGCAAGTGGCCGAACTCGGCCCGAACTCTGACCGAGTTCGGACCGAATTCGGACCGAGTTCGGTCGGCGCTGTGATGGCTCCAGAACCGAACAGCCGGCCCTAGCACCTATAAATCTCATCCTCTCTTCCACTATTTCTCCACACCAAAACGTGAAATAGTTCCACCTCCTTCCAGAAGACTTTCCTCCTCCTTCTTTGCAAGGCATCGACGATCTTCCTCCATCTCCTCATGGCTCCGAAGCGTCAACGAGGAAATTCTTCTCAGGGTGCTTCCTCCTCATCCGACTACACTCCGGCTAGTCTCTTCAGTCCAGCCAAACCTAGAGATCCCGAGGAATTTGATGGCACTCTGTTTCCCGACAGAGACTTCTCAAATCTCTGGTTTGATTCCTTTTCTTTACGTCGTATTTGTACTGGAGCCTTTGTCAACTTTACAACCTTCTTTGAATATGCTCCTGTTTTTGATCAACTTGGATTTCGTGACTTTTTCGAAGTCCAAGATAGTATTTTCGACAATGCTGTCCGTATGTTCTACTGCAATTTGCAAGTACAACAAAACGGAAATTTCTATTCCTGCGTCGCTGGACAGGAACTAGAATTTAGTGCCACCGATATCAGTGAATATTTTCACGTTCCTGATCTTGGTGATGCTCTTGTTGACATCCACCATATTCAGTTCCCTGCCGATGTCACTTTAGCTTCTTTTAGGGAATTGATTTGTCACCCTACTCCTCCTCCTCGGAGAATATTTTCTAGACATCTTAACCAGAATTTTTACGAACTTCATCGTATGATTTTCTCGGCCCTTCTTCCGAAGAAAGGCTCTACCGATGAGGTCACATTTTTGGAACTCTCTGCTATGTATCACATTCATTTTGTAATTCCTTTCTCCATTCCAAAAACCATGATGTCTTGGATGCTCAACTGCAAGAATGCAGGTAGGAACCTTGTTTTTCCTATGCACCTTGCGAGTATTTTTCACCGTTTCGAGATTGATCTTGAAACGTGTGCTATTTCTTCTCCACCTGTTGAGTTGACTCGCTCTCGTCGGTTTCCTCAACCTCCCGGTGCTGCTCCTGCTGACCCAGTAGCTGATGCTGAGGCCCCTCCAGCAGATGCTCCTCCTGCTCCGGCCCCTGCCCCTGGACTCGATCAGGCTTTCTATCAGCGGTTTGATGATTTCGTTGCCGTATCCACGCAACGTTATCAAGACTCCGAGTTCCGGCATATTTCTCAGGCCCAGGTGCTGAGAAACAGCATTGCCGATCTCCATTACAGTCTGGTGCATGATCCAGTTCATCCACTCACTATCCTTCCACATCCTGCTTTCCCTGGTCCTCGTTTTACTGATGAAACTACTTTTCAGTACTTCGACCCGACCACTGCCTATTTTCCTCATGATCCTCCCGGTGCAGACGACGCAGAGATGTGATGTGGATTCAGCCATAGGATAGTGGATTTAGTTTTGTTTAGTTTTGATGCTGTTCATGTAGTACTTTTTACTTTCATGTCTAAACTCTTTCAGTTAGCCATTTATCAGTTGTACTAGTTGACTTTCTAGTGGAAAATTTATGATATTTCAGTTTATTGCATTTCACTTATCTATGCTGTGATTACTATTTTTTCTTTCACTTTGTCTTGTCTTTTCTATTGTTGGCTTCATGATTTACGGGGGAGCCGATTCATTTTACTACTTGACAAAGGGGGAGAAAATGAGTATACAAAAATATCACAAAATGCAAATGCAAGGCTAGAACAAATTTTTTTCAGGTATTTTGATATGTTGTTTTATTTTTTATAAATATATTTTGGTATAGACTCAAGTTTGTCAATTATCAAAATGGGGGAGATTGTTGGCCCATTCCATGGTCACACCCGATTTCGATAATCAACTTATACTTTAGTCCATACACAAAATATAGAAAATGCTGCTAACTATTTCAGGATACATGAAATCTTATTCAACGGACGATGTACTGCATAAATCCAAGCGTCAAAGTCATCAAAAATTCTGAAGACTCTTTTCTACTTTTATTCTGTATTTTTACACTTTATTGAGTCTAGGAATTTCCTTGTAAAATCAAGTATGGTATTACTGGCTTAGGGTTAAAATTATTCTCCTTCTCTAAACCTATTTTTACCCTTCATATTTTCGATTACAAATATTTCAAAAATGTATTTCGAAAATATTCCTTTTCAAATGATTTTACAAATTACCAAAAACATGTTTGTAAACTGTTTTTACAAAAGAATTTTATTATATCTCCTGACAGAACTCCTAGCCGAGTTCGGCCCGAGTTCGGCCCGAACTCTGACCGAGTTCGGTCAGTTTGTATTCAAACTTCAGTTGCCTCCAAATCTGCGAGCAACGTCTATTTTGCGAGATATTTGCATCCGAACTCTGTCCGAGTTCTGCCCGAGTTCGGTTGGTGAAAACACCTATAAATAGAGAAGAACTTTTCATTTCAAAACATCAATTCATTCTTCACTCTCTTCTCTATTCATCTCAAGTGTTTTCTAGTGATCTAAAAATTTCAAATCTCACCTATACTTCTCTTAGCCAAAAGCCAGTACTATCAGATTTGATTTAGAAGTCTTTTGGTTATTCAGAGTTGTAAAGAGGTCGTCAAGTTTCAACAACAAATTCTCGTTGTGGAGCTGGTCGTGCGCTCGTCACCAAGCACGGTGTGTGTTGGAGTTGGTCGTGCACTCGTCAACAAGCACGGTGGTGTAAGAGTTGCAAGCACTCAGTTAAAGCTTGTGCCTTTAGTGGATTAACATCGAGCAAGAGTACTCGAGACTGGATTAGTCCTCTCAGAGGGATACCAGTATACATCGCTGTGTTACTGAGTTTGATTCTCCTATCTTTATTTACTGCTCTTACATCATTGCCATAGTTTAATTTTTAATTGGTGATTTTATTTCCGCTGCACACACGCACTCTATTCACCCCCCCTCTAGAAGTGCTCAACGATCCTACAAAGGTGTGGAGGAAAGATGATGAAAGCGAGGTCAATTCCAAATCAGAGAATGGAATTGTTGGGATTGGGGATTCCTGCGGGTACACGATGTCCGGGAGTTTGACGTCTGGAAACAATAGTCCCTTCTGGGGTGCTAAATCCGGACGAAGTATGGCGGCGTAGGAAGGCTGATCAGCTCTCGAAGCAGATGGGAGCGGAGTTCCGCTAGATAATAGCGAGGGGGGAAGAAGGGGAGTATACTGCTCAGGACAGGGGATTAGGGTGTCGAGAGCGACAGAGGTTAAACCACCTGGGAGCGAGGGTGCCTCGAAGACTGAGGAGGGGGGTGCGACTGAAGATCTCCCAACCGCAACAATGGCGGAGGATGCCGGGATTTCGACAGAAAGAGCCACGATACTGGAAGCACCTGCGCTCGGCAGTACCGCAAGGGTAGCAGGAGAGGAGCCTCCGGAAGCAGACGACAGGGGAGGCGCATGGGGCTGCAGCGAAGGAGGATCAACTGAACATGAAGGAGAGGCTACCGGGAGGATGAGGGAGGAAGAAGGGGCGAAGGGGGATGGAAGTGCGACGAGCGCCTGAGAGGAACCGAGGGGATGGGAGGGTCCAGCGTAGAGGATGGGGGAGGAGACTCCTGCGTAGAGAGTAGTAGGGAGAGGGGTATATAAAATAATATATATATATATATATATATATATATATATATATAAAATATATATATATATATATATATATAACCCAATATATATATATATATATATATATATATATATATATATATATATATAACCAAAACCTTCCCATTTTATTACATAACAAGAAAAGCCGAAGCTATACAAGTATACCTGTAACGCCCCAGTCCCAAATTACGTAGGAGTAGGAACGTAGACATGCCAGCTGTATACATACGAAATATATGGGCCTCATATGTATACATAATCTGTAAAATGCAGTAGAAACCACAATGACTAATCTTATCCACAAATTTAAGGAAATAAAGATATCATAATACCAACTATGAAAAGTTTTTATACAATATGTTGGGCGGAGACAAATCCACTACTAACAAGAAAGGAAAGAAATACACGAAAAATAAAATAAGTTTGGCGAGCGAAGCGAAGACGATCGTAGTGCAATCATCCTCGAAGAAATGGAGTCGGTCACGGCTAGAACTAGAACACCTGCGAAAGACAATAGCACACACCTGGCGAGATAACCAGGTCCTCAGAGGGACGTAACAAGACACATAATATCATGCCATAAACTGAATAAAGTTAGCTCAACAGAAAATTATATATGACTAAACAGATAAAGGTTCTTAACCATTCTATGTGAAAATATAATTTGAAGACAACGTTCCACACAAGGGCCTTCTGAAGCTAGAAACACGGCGCGTTAGCGTTTCAACCGAGACACTAGTGGCATCTAGAGAAAAGTAACAAATAAATGCACGGCATACTAGCTCTCGGGTGAGTCACTAACGACAGCTAGAGGAAAGTAAATGCACGACCCATTTGTACTCGACTGAGTCACAAATGGCAGCTAGAGAAAAGTAAATGTGTGAAAGCCCCTGCGCCTAATAACTGTCTTCACCCTCCCCATGCACTACTCGTGCTGAATCCACACCACGATATTTCTAATAACCGCTAAGTCTTCTAGACAACTATATTAGCAGTTATATCCTAACGCTCGTCTCGTACGCACCGATGTACGATCGGTACGCAAGTCCGAATCTATATGAGACACGTGACATCCTGGCACATAGGTGTCGACCAATGAATGTGGCACAAACAAAGGTGGTCCCTTAACTCTAGGCCAAATGCATAAAGAAAACTAAAATATAATAATTTGCAACTACATACTATTTTGAAAGAACAACTTATAAGAAATAAAACATGCATGATATTGGGCAAGAAATTAAACAGTAAAGGCAAGGTATCTTGCCTAGTGTGGTGCAATAATCCGGCAAGTTTCGATGTCCAATAGCCATGGTCGGTGGGCAGAGGTCTAATCCGCGAGAAGAGAAGAACACATGATTAGTTATGATTTTCACGATCAACTTTGTTAATCAATAGAAATTCGCGAGAAAATACTCATACTTATTTTAAATAAATATTTACAAATTAGATTTTATAAATAAAATAAAATAATAAATCCTAAATAAATACTTGAAAAGTACTTTAAGCTACATCCTAAATTTTATGAGGATAATGTCATAAGTATATTTGGAAAAAAAATAATAGTTAGAAATAATATTTGAAATCATGAAGAATCACTTTAGACTAAAGTTGTTGGATTTAGTCAAATATATCATTTAGACCAATTTAGCTACCAGCTAATAACTTTTTAGAGTTTCTATAAAATATTAAAATTTGATGTAGAGCTAATCCCAAAATAATAAATTTTTAGAAAACATCCTTTGCTTACATATACATAAAGAAGACACTATGATATTATTAATAATAAGGAACATAAAATAAATTTTAACACAATTTCTCTTTCTGTACTTAAGAAGTGTTTACTAAAATTATAATAAAAGTAAATTCCTCAAAATTACTAATGGTAATAGTAACAGTCATTCTTGACAGTAATATGTGCAAAATCATCAAATGTTGACAAAATATTACTAATAACAGAACCATGAATGAATTATTGCTATGTGGGCTCAAGTATTACTAATAAAATATTATAATGTAGAGGAAAGCAGCTTATATTTTCTTCCATTTGATAATAAAGTACTCAATGGAAGGAAAGAACTATAGAAAGGAGTTAAGAGAGAGAATATCAAATTTTGACAAAGGGGTGAAGAAGAATAGACAGCAGAGGGAGAAGGAGGAAAAGAGAAAGGGAAGTCGAGAGCTTACTGAGGTCAGCGGAGGTCCGGTTCTACCGCGGCGGACGCGCTCACCAACGTACGGCAGCTCCGATTCGGGGGACAGCAGATCTGGAGTAGAAGGCACCGGATGCGGTGCTGATGGTCGGCACCGAGGGCGGTGTGCCTGGCGTAGAGGCGGATGGCACCGCCGGTGGTGGCACTGTGCCGCGGCGGCTTGGTCGAGCGACGGTAGGAGAGGGGGAAACGGCGGAGAGGTGGTCATATACTCCTTGGGTGCAGCGAAGTCGAGGACGCCGGAGGGAGACTCCAGCCAGGGCGGATCGGCGGCGGTCCCAGGTGGAGGCGGGTACGCACGCTGGAGGCGGCTGGCATGGTGCGCGATCGGCCCTGGGCAGGTACGGCTACGGAAGGAGGGGCGCCGGGGTTTCGAGCGCGCGGGCGGCTCCTCGGCTCCGTTTGGGCCACCACAACGGGCGGCGCGGAAGCTCACCACCTGGAAAGAAGACGGCGACTGCGGATTTGGCAGATCCGGGCGAGGGGTTGTACCGCGGCGCTGGCGGAGGCTGGGCATCGAGAGTCGGCGGAGCTCGGCGTCGGAGATCGCGAGTGAGGCGACGACGGGTTAGCTTCTCTCCTTCTCTCTCTTCCGATGAAGGTGGTTTTGTGTGTGGACGTGGTGGTGATGGTTGTAGTCGGTGGCCGGGGGAGGCCGTGGCGACGGTGGCGGTGGTGATGATAGTAGCGGTGGACGGGTTGTGTTGGCAGTAGGGATGGCCGGATGATGGCTGTGGTGGAGGTGATGTCGGAGACGGGGATGGGCATGTTGGTGACGATGACGTGGTGGTGGTGAGGGGTGGTGCCGGCGTTGGGCTGCCGAAGGTGATTGCTAGTAGGCTGGGATCGGGTTGAAGGTGATGGCGGGGTTTGGGAAGGTGCTGTTGCTGGGTGGCCGTGTTATTCATGGTTGTGAGCTTACGAATACACGGACACGAAGATGGTGATGGCTATTTTGTGGAATGAGTGCTAGATTTTGGGTTTGGAATTTAGGGTTGATGAATCGTGTCGGGGTTGTCGACACGGAGGAGGTGGATAATGTATATGTAAAACTATGGAATAAGATATTGGACACCGACACGATGCACGACTCTTATGGGTAGAATTTGTGGAAGATTAATTGAAATTTATGGAGGAGTACCTGCCTATTTATAGGATGTGGGAATTCCCAATAAGATACGGATTAGGATTAATTTAAAAACCCCGTAGATAATTCGTAATTTAATTTAAATCATTCAAATCCAATTCCAAATACAAATCCAATTTAAATTAAATTATTTTTGTTTAAAATCAATGGGATAAATCAAATTTCAATATTTAACTATTTAAATAAATCCATAAATTTAAATCAAGATTTAAATGCCACAATAATTTTAAAATATATTTTATAAAATACTAATAATATTAATTTCAAAAATTACATTAAAAATAGACAAATAAATAATTATAATTTATATGTATGCATAAATAATGTTTTCATAATTATGCTTTTCTTAGTATACAATAAAATATTATTTATGATTAATAACTGCTAAAACAAAAGGCTTTTTATAGCAAGAATAATAATTATATATAATATTTTGAAAGCGTATAAATAAATAAAAAAATATTTTTCTAAAATATGTACACTCGCACATATTCGCACTCGACGAGCAAGAAAATAAATTTCGTGCGCGACGTACAATACGACTACGCGACGTACAATACAAAATTTTAAATCAGTACCAAATTTAATAAAAATAATAAAAAAATAGTAGAAATTTAGGAGTTTTACAATACCAGAAGGCACAAAATGTCGAAGCCTATACACATATACTAACAAAAGAAGGGGAGGAAGGGAGCCCAAAATGACTAGACTGAGGATAGGAAGGAGTTCCAGAAAGAGGTATGGCTGCATTTGCGGTGTGCGCTCCGCTTGCTGCATTGCCTAATAGTTTTCCTAATGAGTTGGTCAGCGAAATACTGATAGCCTTCATATCTTACTTTGTTGCGGTTCTTCCAAAGAACCCACGTCGCAGCTGCTGCAACGATTAGATGTTCCTGGGACCCGGTACTCCATATTTTGATAAGGTCTTCGTAGTTGCCACCCCCAATGTCCATTCTGCAGCTTTGGAAGAAATAGCTCCAAAGCTTGGTCAGAAGATCTTCCTGGCAAAAGATGTGGTTCACTGTTTTCGAATTACGGTCCGTACAGCATGTACATGCGGCCGTAAGGCTGAATCCGATAGTGCATAGGGTGTCATCGGTGGAAAGAATTTTGCGCAGGGCTCTCCAAATGATGAACGACAACTTCTTAGGGATGCAAGTATGCCAGAATGGTGTACTGCTAGAAGGCGGCATTTTCGTGCCTCGGACAACTTTGCTGGCCGATTTGGCCGAAAAGCAGCCCGTCACGCCCTCCTGCCACCTGAACTCGTCAGCGTCTGGCCCGATCTTCAAGTCTTTATGACGGATGAGCTCCACCATCTCGGAACCAGCCCAATCCTCCATTTTGTCCCAGTCCCACTCGTCCCTAATGGGGTCCTACATGTCCTTGATTTTGCTACATCTGTGAGCGTCAGAGTATGAAGGAATTAAGGTGTCTCCAACCCATCTTTCCAGGAATGCCAGAGATTCTCCGTCGCCCACCTTGAGGCACATCATTGGTTCGACAAAGGATCATCCAATGAGCATACGACGCCATACTGCAGAAGATCTACAGTTGGAGATAGCCGTCTATGGGTGGATGTTCTTGAAATATCTGGCCTTCATGAATCTGACCCATAAGTTCTGAGTGGTATGAAGCTTCCACCAAAGTTTTATAGAGAATGCATTGACTATGTGGGAGAGTTTGGAGAATCCCACCCCCCTCCTCGGTCAGCCTGGCCATTGAGTCCCAACTGGCCCAGTGGTGCTTGTCGATGCCGTCGCTGTAGCCCCAGAAGAAGTTGCTGAAGATGCTCTCAATGGACTTAAGGACTATCTTGGGTGGGGAGCACACCACTAGGGTGTAGATGGGGATGGAAGAGAGAACATGGTTAATGAGGATCATTTTACCACCCGGAGATAGTGTCGCGTTGTGCCATCCTCCAAGCTTTGTCCTGATGCAGCTGATCAAATCCTCAAAGATACCTGCGTTCGATTTCCCGTAGACCAGGGGACAACCCAGGTAATGGAATGGGGGGTGCTTGATTGGGAAGGGATGGTATTGGAGAGAGCACCGACTTGCTCTCTCGTGATTTTGTGGTAGGTGTTGATGACACTTTTGTCCGGGTTGACTTTCTGGCCCGAACAGCTAGCATAATTCTGGAGGGTGTTGTGGATAACCTCGACTGACCCGATATTCCTAAAAAAGAAGATGAGGATGTCGTCGGCAAAGGCCAGATGGGTGATAATGGGGCAGCCATTAGACGTATGATAGTGGTGGAAGTTGGTAGTATAAGGCATCCTGTTGAGGTTCCTGCTCAGGGCGTCTTCCGTGATGATGAAGATGGTGGACGAAAGGGGATCACCCTGCCTAATCCCGCGGGTTGATTTGAAGAAGCCATCAGCCTGACCATTGATCACCGTAGAGAACCAGGAGTTGCTGATAGATCTCCATACGATATTGGTCCAGGTTTCAGAGAAGCCGAAGGCTCTAAAAACCTAGATCATGAATTGCCAATCCAGCCTGTCGTAAGCTTTCTTCATATCAAGTTTGATGGCTACGTTGCCCCCTCTTGCCCGAAATTTCATACAGGTGATTAATTATTGAGCAAGCATGATGTTATCCTGGATATTTCTTCCGCGGACGAAGCTACTTTGATCCTCGGAGATGAGCTTAGGAAGGAGATCAGACATCCTGGAGGCGATGATCTTGGATATGATTTTGTTAGTGAAGGTGCACAGACTAATAGGACGGAAGTCACGAAAGGATTCCGGATTATCTTTTTCGGAATGAGGATGAGGTTGGTGCTCGAGATGGCTCTCGGGTACATCGTACCTTGGAAGAAGGCGACGACCGTCTCGTGGATGTCTGTCCTAATAATGTCCCAGCATGAACAGAAAAATCCCCCCAAAAATCTGTTCGGGCCCAGGGTGCTGTGCTCGTCTAGAGCCCATACAACGTCTTTCACTTCCTGCTTGGACGGAGGAGTCTCTAGCCGGATGTTGTCGCCCTTGTTGATGAGATGAGGAATAACCTCCATGAAGGATGGGTCCCTGATGACGGTCTCTTTGGAGAAAAGATTGGAGTAGTACTCGGCCGCTGCCTCCTTGATACCTTTCTGGTCTTTGATGATGTTGCCGTTGCTACCTATAATTTAATGGAGGGTGAGTTTCTGCCTACGTCTATTGACGTATGCACGGAAGAAACTAGAGTTTTTGTCTCCCACGCTGTCCCAGTTAAGTCTGGCTTTCTGCTTCCAAAAATCGGTCTCCACTTTAAGCCAAAATTTAAGGATAGCTTTAGTGAGGTTGAGGGGAGTCCTGGCCACGGGAGATCAATCATTCATAAATCTGATCTCAGCGCGAGTAACGTCATCCTCAGCCACCTGGATAGCCTAAAAAATGTCCCCATAGGCCTGCTTGTTCCATTCCACCAGAGCTTTCCTAGTGGCTTTGAGTTTAATAGCCACCCTAGTTAGGGGCTCGGCGTTGTTCGTGATGTTCCATGCTTTCGTGATGACACCCAAGAACTGCGGGTGGTTGCTCCAGAAGTCGAGAAAGCGGAAGCTCCTTTTGTCGGTCCCAGGTTGCTGGAGATACAAACTAACAGAGGAGCTTGATCGGACTCGGTGGCGTTGAGGTGGGATAGCTTGGAGGTGGTCCCCATGCCGTGTCAGTGATCGTTCGTGAGGGCCCTGTCCAGTCGGGAGTATTGTCGGCAATCACCATCCTGCATGTTGCACTAGGTAAAGGCGCTTCCTGTGAACGGTAGGAGGGAGAGTTTGGCGTTGAAAATGAAGTTGTTGAAATCTTGTATGGCTGGGAGAGGGGGTGGCCGACCCCCGATCTTTTTCTCTCTGCACGTCACGGTGTTAAAGTCCCCAATGCAGAGCCAAGGTAGATTTTTGTGGTGGAGGTGGATGTCCAGCAGGTTGTTCCACAGGATTTTACGTTCCGAAATGTCATAGCTGCCATGGACTGCAGACAGGATGACCCTCATGGGTAATAACGGGTGCTCCATCAAGCATGAGAGGGCCTGATTGGAGTCGTTGATGACACCGATTTTGATGTCCTTCGAGCAAAGAATCCAAATGTTGTATATGCCAGCGATGGCTATGGGGAAGCCAAGTTGCAGCTGTATGGATTTGAGGTTCCTGTGTCAGATTTTGGGTTCAAGGATGATCAAGACGTCAATCTTGTAGGTTTTCTTGTGGCTAGAGATTCTCCTCTTGGTGGGTTTGTTCGCCAGACCTCAGACATTCTACGAGATGATGTTCAGCATTAATGGATTTTCTGGGGAGGTTGGTTAGCCCGCTTAGTTGCAGACCTGGTTCGAGCGATCGATGATTTGTCGTAGCTATTTTGGTTGGATTTTTTGATTGAGTTCGAAGCCTTCCCCGTCATTGAGGTGGATGAGCTGAGGGTAGGATCGATGTGGGTGGTGGGTTTGTCTTCATGCTGATCAATCTGTTCTCCTGTCGAGTCAGACATTGGGTCCTGGGGGAGAATGGGGATAGAGTCATCCTGGTCGCCCATCAGTACGCCTTCTAAGTGGAGAGAAAATTCGACGATAATAACCTGTAATCCTCTCGCAGCTTGGTCTAGACCCAGGATAGCCAGGGCTTCTATGACGTCTACTTCTTGGGAAGGTTGAGTCTCGGGACGGACCTCCTCCGCGGCTTCCAGATTGGCACAGTTGACGTCCTATGTGTTATGAGATTCCCCGATGCCGATGCCGATGGAGGCGGTCTCTAGAGTGGGCTCCGACGTGTGCTCTTCCAGGGCGTTAAACTTGTTAGAGAGGGTCAGGGTTGGTGGGTTGTAGAGGACCACCGCTCTAGCCGTCGTTAGGGTATCCGTAGAGTTTGCCGAGGATCCTTGTTCTCTTCGCTTTCATTTGTTTGAAACCTGATATGGGAGTTAGGAGGCGGGAGGATAGGGGATCTGGAAGGTGACTGAATCTGATCTTATCTGGTGTGAACTGTTGGCCGAGCAGGTTTCCTCTTGAGCTCAGGGTGGAGGCGATAACAATGCTTGGATAGATGTCGTACAGGTGACAATGAGAACATAAGATGATGTGGTTGTCGTATAGAATTTGTTGGGTATGGGACTGGTTGCCCAGTTCTATAAGGATATGGTTGGGAGGCTCAGTCGAGAGATCAAGTTCCACATAAATCTTCGCATAGTGGGCTCTGGTTAGATTGCTGGTTTCAGGAGCAGTGGCTACGTAAGTCCCAAAAGAATTGGCTATACGCCTTAGGGCTGATGGAACAAAGCAAATGAGGGAGAGGTTGGGGAGAGTCACCCAAGCGGCCACCGTTGCAGAATCTTCCTTGGTGCTAAAGTTCTTGGACCATTTAATAATCTTCATCTGATAATTGTCCACTCTGCTGGCACCTTTAGACCACAAAGACCTATGGTCAGCTTCTGAAGTTAGGTGGAGCAGGATATATCTGGGATCAAGAGGTGCCACCCTATATTCTGCTGACAGCCGCCAACTGGTGATGACCTCCTGGACCCTGGATAGTTTGGGGCATCCCGAGAAAAATTTGAGGACAAAGGAGAAGGGGAAGGAGGTGGCCAAGGATTCAATCTCCAGGCTTGAGAAGGGGACGGTGGGCACGGAGGATGGCACCGGATAGGCTACTTCACTGAGATGAACGTCTTTGAACAGGGTGCCCTCTTTAGTAGCTTTGTCTGGGTGGAGGATGTCAGCAAAGAAAGGTGCCGGGACAGGGGCTGCTGTAGGGGAAATCCGTTCCGCAGTGGAAGGGAGGTTGGGAGAGAGGGTGGCCCTGGGGACCTGCTTTCGATAGGGGTAGATAGCTAGAAGATCAGCCGGAGGAGAGGAGCTCGAGGGGGATGCCTCCAAAGGCGAGAGAGAAGGGACGAAAGTCGGAGGAGGGGCTAAAGCGACGACAGAGGGGATGTCGCAAGCGCCAGACAGAACGTCACCCGCGCCCAACGAGGGGGCCATCCGCGGCGAGACCGGAGGTGTCGGAACGCCGCCGACATCGGAGGGGGGATATACGCCCGGAGCAAGGGGGTGAAGAGGGGTATGCGCCCGGAGGAGGAATTGCGGCAAGCGCTAGAAGGCCCGACAAATGCGCCCGATGAATAGAGCAAATACGGTGAGGCTGGAAGGGAGAATGCGCCTCCTACACCGGAGGGGTATGCGCCCAAAGCGCCGCTAGAAGAAGATGAAGGCCCACTCGCAGCACCCGCGCCCAACGAGGGGGCCATCCGTGTCGTGGCCGTGGTGGTCGGAATACCGTCGAGACAGGAGGGGGAGGATATGCGCCCGGAGGGGGAATAGCTGCAAGCGCCAGAAGGCTCGACAAAGGCGCCCGACGGAGCGAATGTGCCTCCTGCACCGGGGGGGGATATGCTCCCAAAGGGCTGCCTGAGGAAGATGAAGGGCCACTCGTGGCCGAGGAGGGTGGGAGGGCCGCCAGCTTCTCAGGGTTGGACTCCGATCGTCCCGTGATTTTTTTCGCAAGGGTTTTCCAAGTCAAAAATTCTCTGTATCTGCGTAGTTTATTTTGGTATTTTGGTTCGTACGTTGTATTGCTCGGTTCTCTCACAGGTACCCTCTAGTTTGGAAAAAGGTTTTCGCGTTTCTTTCCTAACAAAGTGGTATCAGAGCCAGGTTCTGGAATTCAGAAGGGTGTCAGGAGTTGACAAGAAAACTAGATAGAAGAGATGGACGCGAAGCCGGTGCGCATGGTGAACCTGAACGGCGCCAACTATCATTATTGGTGGAGCAAGATAAAAGATTTACTGTTCGTCAAGAAGCTGTATTTTCCAGTATTTGCATCCGAGAAGCCCAGTGATAAATTCGAAGAGGTCTGGAAATTCGAGCATATACAGGTGTTTAAATATATCCGGCAGTTCGTTGACGAGAACATGTACAACCACGTTGCCAATATTGAGCATGCGAAGACGTTATGGGATAAGCTGGAATCTTTGTACGCGAAGAAGACCGGGGTAAACAAGTTGTTCCTAATCCGGATGATGATGGGTCTGCGGTACAAAGATGGGGCATCTATTACAGATCACTTGAGTGATTTCCAGGGCATGGTTAACCAGCTATCTTCAATGGGAGTCATGTTCGACGACGAGGTTCAAGGACTATGGCTGCTGTGTACATTGCCAAACTCGTAGGTGACCGTACGAGTATCTATGATCGCTTTTGCTCCAGAGGGCGTGGTCAGTCTGGAGTTTGCCAAGAGCAGGGTACTGAATGAAGAGTTGCAGAGACATTCTCATGGCACTTTATCCACATCCCACCACTTAGAGGCACTAGTTTCAGAGGGTCGCAAAAGGGGCAAAAGCAGAGGTCCAGGTGGTGGAAGAGACAAGAGCAGAAGGAAGTCCAAGGGTCGGTACAAGGACTCGGAGTGTTACCACTGTGGCAAGAAGGGCCACATCAAGCGGAACTATTTCGCTTGGAAGAGCGAGAAGAAGGGCGACAAGAGAAAGCAAGATGAGAACACTACAGCGGCGGCCTCGATACATGGAGGCGATGTGATCGTCGTAGGTGATGAGGTTATCATAAACCTCGCCCACGATGATAATTCTTGGTTAGTGGACTAAGGGGCTTCGGTGCACGTATCTCACAACACGGCACTATTTGCCACTCACACGACAGACGACTATGGAGTGTTGAAGATAGGCAATGGAGATGTGTCAAAGGCGGTTGCCATTGGAGATGTGCAATTGAGAACGAAGACGGGTACAGTTCTTGTTCTCAAAGATGTTCATCATGCCCCTGATATTCGTTTCAACCTGGTGTCAGTTGGAAGGTTGGATGACGAGAGATTCTTCGGTCTCTTCGGAAATGGTCAGTGGAAGCTTTCTATAGGTTCGATGGTGATTGCCAGAGGAAGCAAGATATTCGGTCTCTACTATATGGAGGGAAGCACACAGGGGGCACAGGAGGTGAACACCGTCAGTGATACGTCTACCGAGTTGTGGCACAGACGGCTGGCCATATCAGCGAGAAGGGGATGAGCTAATTGGTGAACAGAAAGGTGATTCCAGGGATCAAGTCTACAAAGTTAGAGAAGTGCTCGCACTGCTTAGCTGGGGAGCAAAATAGGGTATATTTCCAAAGTCACCCAAGTTCACGGAAGCCGGCGTTGCTCGAGTTGATTCAATCGGATGTCTGCGGTCCTATGAAGGTAAAATCTATTAGTGGTGCTTCTTACTTTGTAACTTTTATTGATGACTTTTCCAGGAAGGTGTGGGTCTATGCCTTAAAGACCAAGGATCAGTTGCTGCATACTTTCAAAGAGTTTCAGGCCTATGTTGAAAGAGAGACGGGCAAGAAGTTATCGTGTGTTCGGTCCGACAACGGCGGCGAATACATCGGTCCCTTTGATGCTTATTGCAGAGAGCAGGGGATACGACACCAGAAGACTCCGTCCAAGACACCTCAGCTCAATGGTGTAGCAGAGCGCATGAACATGACACTGATGGAGAGGGTGCAGTGTTTGCTGTCAGAAGCAAACTTGCCAGACAGTTATTGGGGTGAGGCTCTTCTCACAGCTGCTTATGTTATTAATTTATCTCCTAGTGTTCCTTTGCAAGGTAATGTGCCTGACAAAGTATGGTACGGAAAAGAGCCGTCTTACAATCACCTGTGAGTGTTTGGCTGTAAGGCTTCGTGTATGTACTGAAAGACGAGAGGTCTAAACTTGAGCCGAAGACGAGGCGATGCATCTTTGTCGGTTACAGTCGGGATGAGTTTGGCTATAGACTACGACCCGGTGGGAAAAAGGCTCTATAGAAGCAGGAACGTGGTATTCGTCGAGGATCAGACTATGACCAATTCTCAGGATTCCGAGACACCTTCTGAGGCTGAGGAATTGCCTGAGTTAGAGTCATTTCGCTTCGAATAATTTCCAAAGGACATCGCAGAGGATCCAATTATGGGGAAGCCAGTATATGGAGTTGTTTCTGACCTTGATCATCAGCCTGCTGATGGTGGTCAGGGAGGCAGTTCCTGAAGAGTAGGAGGCTGTTGGTATACAGCCAGTACCAGTGGCTCCATTGAGAATGAGCGACAAAGAGCGTCGACCATCTACGAGATACTCACCGGATGAGTATGTGCTTATGACTGACGGAGGAGAGCCCGAAAATTTTGCAGAGGCTATGGAAGACGAGCAAAGGCAGGAGTGGATGCAGGCTATGCAGGAGGAGATAAGTTTTTTACATGCTAATTCCACTTATGAGCTGGTGCGGTTGCCAAAGGGGAAGAAGGCTTTGAAGAATCGATGGGTGTTTAGAGTGAAGCAGACGGATAATGCTACTCGCCCTCGATACAAAGCGAGGCTGGTAGTTAAAGGCTACGATCAGCAGAATGGCAAAGATTATGATGAGAACTTTTTGCCTGTCGTCAAGCACTCGTCTATTTGGGTGGTGCTAGCATTGGCAGCCAGTCTCGACTTGGAGGTCGAGCAGATGGACATGAAGACGGCATTCTTCCATGGTGATCTTGAGGAGGAGTTATACATGGAGAAGCCAGAGGGATTCTGTGAGAAGGGCAAGTCACATTTGGTCTGCCGGTTGAGGAAGAGCTTGTATGGTCTGAAGTAGGCTCCGAGGCAGTGGTACAGGAAGTTTGAATCATTTATGGGGGAGCGTGGTTATGCACGGACGACGTTGGATCACTGTATATTTGTGAGGTATTTTTCCGAGGATGATTTTATCATTTTATTGCTCTATGTTGATGATATGCTATTAGTGGGTTGGAATGCCACTTGGATATCGGAGTTGAAACGCCAACTGGGTGCGGCCTTCTCTATGAAGGATTTGGGCGCAACGATGACTATTCTTGGGATGGAGATCAGCCGAGAGAGAGAGAGAGTCCAAGCTGCTACATTTATCCCAAAAGAAGTACATTCACCGGGTACTTTAGCGTTTCGGTATGGACGGGTCGAAGAAAGTGAGTTGCCCCCTTGCGGCCCACTTTAAGTTCATTGAGGAGCAGTGTCCATCTACCGAGGACAAAAAGGAAGATATGGAGCGGATTCCATATGCCTCAGGTGTGGAAAGCCTTATGTATGCTATGGTATGTACGAGGCCAGACATCGCTCATGCAGTTGGCACAGTTAGCAGGTATCTTTCAAATCCTGGAAGGGTATATTGGAGAGCAGTCAAGTGGATTCTATGATACCTTCAGGGCACTGCCGATTGGAGACTTTCTTTTGGTGGTGACGAACCGAAGCTGGTTGGGTATACCGACACTGATATGACTGGAGATGTAGACACGAGATGATCGACTTCGGACTATGTGATAATGTTTGCTGGAGGAGCGGTATCGTGACAGTCGCGGTTGCAGAAGTGTGTTGCCTTGTCGACGACAGAGGCATAGTACATTGCGGCGACGGAGGCTTGCAAGAAGTTGCTGTGAATGAAAAAGCTGTTGCAGGAAATGGGGCTGAAGCAAGTGTTGTATACTTTGCTTTGCGACAGTCAGAGTGCTATTCACCTTGTGAAGAACCATACATTTCATAGTCGGTCCAAGCACATCGAGACTCGGTATCATTAGATATGGGATGTGATTGAGAAGAAGGACGCGACGCTTGAGAAGGTTCATACTGATGACAATGGAGCGGACACGCTCACGAAGGTTCTACCAAAGGGGAAGTTTGAGTACTGTAGGCGGATCGTCGGGATGACGAGTTCCTCCACCTAGTTGTGAAGGGGGAGATTTGTTGGAGTGGGTGGGGTTCCCAACCTATGTGGAGAAGATCTCGGAGTGCGACGAGCGCTGTCTGTGTGTCAGAGAAGCTCGGGGAGGTGACTAGGCTATTTGGAGACGAAGCAGAAGCTCGGGAGCTACCAGATTACATACTGGAACAGGGGAGGCAGAGTTCGGGCCGAACTCTGCCCCCACACAGAGTTCTGGCCGAACTCTGCCTTTTGGTTTCAGAACTGTTCTGGTTGCCAAACACAGAGTTCTGGCCGAACTCTGTGTCGTCGGGACTGACGTGATTTTCTGGGTGATTGATCACCGTTGGATCGTATCCTACGGTCCAGGTTTTGTTGCAGGATTATGGTGTTTTCATATGGTGTTTTTGAACCCTAATCTCAAACATAACACACACAAGAGAGAGAAAAAAAAGGTAAGAGTGCCATTGCAACTTTGGGAGAGAAGAAGGATGATTGAAGGCCATTTTTCGAAGTAGGATCGTGTTCGGGTAATCTCTACTCGTCGTCCTTGTTCTTCGTAGCCTTGTAATCATTATTCTTGCTTCTAAGTGTTGTGGGGATCCGATTTGGATCGGGAGAAGTTTGTAGAGGGTGTACTCCCTTATTTCATTAGTGAAGGCTTCTCAGGGTTGGACTCCGATCGTCCCGTGGTTTTTTCCGCAAGGGTTTTCCACGTCAAAAATTCTCTGTGTCTGCGTGGTTTGTTTTGTTGTTTTGGTTCATGCGTTGTATTGCTCGGTTCTCTCGCAGGTACTCCTCTAATTTGGGAAAAGGTTTCTCCGTTTCTTTTCCAACACTTTTTCTCTCTAGATTTTCTTAAGACTT
Organism: Iris pallida; assembly: GCA_029216955.1. NCBI lineage: Eukaryota > Viridiplantae > Streptophyta > Magnoliopsida > Asparagales > Iridaceae > Iris > Iris pallida. The sequence continues at coordinate 5,644,542 of JANAVB010016598.1, read as the reverse complement.
TCAAGTTCTTCACAAGTTAAGCCTCCTTAATTATTTGCGTCAAGCCGGCTAAAATTAGGTTACAAACACCTAATATGGATTCTCAGATATTAAAAAAAAATATTATAGCAATCCTAGCAATAAAAAATGCCATCAAAATCTGACCGAAATAGGTCCAGCCTGCTTGGATAGAAATTTCGATCGGGGGGTCGGAACTTCGACCCCTGCAACTGCTGCTCTCGGGATGAGTTGGAATTCAACTCTCTGGGTCGGAATTCCGACCCACCTGCACTGTATGATGTCGGGATAAGTCAGAATTCCGGTCCAGAAGCACTCGGAATTCCAATCACTGCTCCCTGCTTGGTCGATTCAGCCCATATTTTCTATGCCAGACTTCCACGACTCGTCGAACGCTAGCCACCACCAACGGACTATGCAACCCAATTCTGACCATCTAAGCAAAAGATCAGAGGCTCGAGGTGTGAAAATCTAAATAAAGTTATTGCGTTTCTAATTTTTTCTGAGAGTTCTTCTTTTTAATGTTAACATCTGTACTTGTAGTTCTAGGTATAGTTGATGTAGAGTAGGTGTGTTATGCTGGACTACTCTGCTGGTCAGAAATAACTTCCCTTCCCCTCCAAGTGCAGCCACTACTAGCATCGAACCTCCTGGTTCGAATACACATCCTAAGAAACTATTAAGGATTGTTCGGCGTGCTTGTTGCATTGTCCAATGATCAATGCTATGCTGTACTATATATGGATATTGTAATTTCTTCGCGGATGTGTCCATACTATGTTGTTAATATGGAGCCATGAACACAAATTAGGCGGTCCATTCTATATATGGATATTGTAATTTCTTCATGGTTCTTCCGGATTAAAACATTTCATGTTATTGTTATGTCAATTTAAACTTGCTAGATCTGTTGAACCACGATCCTTAATGCAACGCATTCTCTGGCCATCGAACCTACTAAAATCGATAATAACCAATAAATTTAACTGAACCTGTTTGTGCTAATTAAGCAGATCAAATAATAAGTTTGAAACACAAACATATTCAATCAGCACAAGTTCACGAGACACACCATGATCATTTTAAGTACCAAAACATGATGTAGATATATAGACCGAAATTAATCGGACTTGCTTGGATCAGAAACAAAGCAAAAATACCCATGCATAAGTTTACAACATGATAGACCTTGTACATGCCATTTGTCTAGAAGCAAAATGCCTGATGTAGCTAGTAGAGAAAGAAAGAAATAAAACCATGCAGTGGAGAGCTCTATTGCATAAGCATGCTCCTTATTAATGCGGCTTGTGCGCTGTCGGTGGTGGCGAGGAGCTCAGAGAGCCTCTCGCTCAAGTCATCCACCTCCTGATGCAAGCTCCTGATGTAGTTGCATATGTCTTGCAAAACCCTAGCTGCTGGCACCTGCACAAATCACCATTTTCTTGTTACATTAGGTCAGAAACATGATGATACATAAATGGCTACAGAATACTAGAGGCATCTCTGGCTAGTATATACCCTGTCGTTAGCGGCCCGAGCCTGGGATTCAGGGAGCAAGACTTGCAACTTGGAAACGAGGTCGACGATCTGGTCCTCCGTGATCCTCGAAGAAGAGCCTGACCGCCTCGTGCGAGACCTTCGGCTAGACATTGTATTGTGTGATGAGCTAGCTGGTATTCTATTGGCGACGACGAGCAAGATAGCAAGTTAAGTAACTTGAAAAGAAAAGAAGAGAAGAAGAGAAGTATGGAGAGGGGAGGGAAATAGTAGGTGTGATGAAGAGGAAGACGAGTACATGGGGAGAAAGAAGTGAGTGAGTGCTGTATTTATAAATACAAGAGAGAGGAAGAATCAAATCTAGGGATGCTATGCCACACAGTCGTCTTCTAGGTGTTACCAACTGCTGGGGTGGGGGTAGATATTTTTTTAATACAAGGCTTGTGGAGGAGAGGTGGAGATCAGGAGAGTGTCAGTTACTAGTAACACGCAGTGCCATGTTATCTTCCCCAAATATATATATATATATATATATATATATATATATATATATATATATATATTTTTTTTTTTTTTTTTTTTTTTTTTTTGAGGGTTCTTACTGGTGCTTGGAGGCATGCCTCCAAGAGGGCTCGAACCCACGCCACTGCGTCGGGGTGCTCCACCCTTCCCAACTGGCTACGGTTACAGGGACATATATAAAAAATAAATAAATAAATAAATAAATATATATATATATATATATATATATATATATATATATATATATATATATATATATATATATATATATATTCATTTTCTAATGATTTTTTTTTTACTTTTTTTTTTCATTTAATTATATTGCGATTACAATTACATTAAAGTGTACCAAACGAGGTCTTAATATTGATTGTATTCATATAGGCCGCAAGAACTTCAATATGAGCTGTTATTATTAGATGAGCTTTTCTATCCAGCGAGTTTGACACTAGATCATACTCGAAGTTCATCATCTGTGCCAAATTTCAGCCAACCCTGACAATATGGTGCTCGATTGCTCGTTATCGGACTCATATCGGATTCGATTCATTGAGTTTGTCAGTTTGCTTGATCACAATGTTCTGAGTAAGCCCTTTGGTCTTTAATACTTAACCATGCAAGCACTTATTAAGCCATTGCGAAGGTACAACATGATGTATAAACTAATTGCTAACACATGCTTAGAATTGTCATTTGTCATGGTTTGGCATCCTTTCTAGCAATTTAAACTCCTGAACAGAAAAAAAAAAGATGCTACTTCATATATTATTCCTTTAACCATGGCAAATTGGCACTAATTAATTCCCCTTCCACCTTGATATTACTCATCTACAGTACTCCACCAAATCTATATAGTGGGGGATCCTAACTACCTAAGGATCCAAAGTTTGGGAACGAATTTCCAGTTATTAGTTTAGCTACAACAATCTTATTGGCTAGACAAACATAAGTAAGATCACATGCATGAAGCAATTATAATCTAGAGTGACAAATTTGATAGCTTAAGCTCTAGTGTGGTCCTCCCCGATCCTTAAACATCTTGACGATGAACTTGGCCAACCATATGTTGGTCAACTACATTGTACCGAAATTTATAAACGCCAGTGACGATGAAGTGGCGCGATGAGCTCTGCAAGAGGTCAAGGGGGAGAGGAAAATTTAATGCGGAGATGGAGTTGGGTCGGCAAGGCGCTGATCGAATCTGCCCGAGCAGGTTAATTAAATGCCCATCGTCGTCGCTGCCTCCTCCTCTGATCGAGTGCTGTGAAGACCGTAAATCCAAGTGCATTATCCTAAGCGGAAATCAAAACCAACTCATTACTGTGTCAGAGCACATGATCTTGACTGGATCAACAGCGAGACCACGTTAATTGATTCTTGTTCTAGTACTAAGCCCCTAATAGTTTAGGGATACTTGGGGTACTTGCTTACTGTTTTTGCATTCAGATGCTCTCTCTAGTAACGCTGGTGAGAGTAAAATCAATGTGGTCAAATTAGTACAAAAGTTGTGCATTCTTTCTAATCAGGGCCTTGAGCAGTCGGAGATCCTGTGATTTTGGAAATCTATTGGGATATCGGTCAGAAAGACTGAATGTTGGAAGAACTCTTTTGACAGTCATGAGAGGACTAGCTAGTTCACTTTAATTAGTCCTAAAAAGAAAGAGGACTAGCTAGTTGAGATTGTGTTGATGTGGGTGTAATTAGTAAAATTTAAGAATCTTGAAGAGCTCATGAATTCGACTTTTTTTTGGGGGGAGATAAATTGTTAAGCACTGGACAAGGATCTCGTTGTCATGTACTCAACTAGGTTATATTACTGAAACTCAAAGTACTATTACATAAGAATAACTAGTTTTGGCAGAATACAGTCAAAATACAGTTTAAAAATCTGTCAAACTACTACGGATCGATGGTGATCCTAAGTAGAAATACACGTTAGACTTGTGTACGTACTTGACCTGACAGAACTTGTATAGGACATTGGATGGGGAGAACACGACTGGATGTTGACTACTACTGATATCGGTCGTAGACTCGCTACTGAGAATGATAGATAGACTATAGCCTATAGACTCGCGACTGAGGCATGGTCCTAGCGACTAAGGCATGATCCTATAGACTTTAGCCTCACGACTAAGCTTTTATGTTCTATTCGACTTGATCAGGTAGTCATGCGCCCATACACTGTTCTCGATTGCATTTACATGTAGATTGGTTAGAGATAGCCTACCATATTTCTTGTTTTTCTTTATGAATATTTTACTGTTATATTCGACATGTTTGTATTTTGTTACGTCCTCCTGAGGACCTAGTTATTTTTCATGTATTTGTTAAGCTCTTAGTCGCATGATGATTGCGTCTCCAGAATTTTTAGGTATTATTAGTGGATACCTTCATCATATTCTTCTGTGTTTATATTTTGTCCTATATAATTGTTTCATGTTGTTGTGATAGCTTAGTATTTGTATGCTATTTTTCGAGCTTGTTCATGACATATGTATATATTATGAGGATCCACTATTAATGCATTTGTCTATTCTGAGCTCAGTATATTATTGTCTGATCAACTATAGTGTACTTGGTTCTTTTGATATTACTATTTTGTGGATTGATATATAGACTCATTACAGAGCCTTATTGATAGTTAAATCCAATCTAGACAACATATACGTACTCGAGTTGGACTGGAGTCTGCTTAATACATAGCTGGCTTAGTTACGTATCGTAGTTGACATGCGAACCTCATCACCATTGTGCCTTGATCCTATCGTCCGACCCAGATCCACATCCGCCCGGCTTCATTATCAGTTCCAATCGACGAAGCCGATCTGCTCCACCGTTTACCGACTTGGAGCTATTGAACCCAAGTAGCATCGCCGTGACCAGATCCTACGAAGATCCAGCTAGATCCGAGCTTCTTCGTCTCTGAGTCTGCCTTCGCAATCAGATCTCATTAGGAACAGACGATCTCGACCCTAACCGCAGCTGCAAGAAAGTAGGTCCGACTGTCCAGCCTCAAATGTTCAGAGCTAAGGCCCTCACCCGATCGGGCTACCCCTTCGGAATTTCCTCTTGCAGCCACCAAGCTTACCCCGCCCGCATCACGTGGATCCTTCCCAGTGCTTGCCACTATCGTCCATCTCTCCCTTCTCCTTCTCCAGGTGAGCTTCTTTCTCTAATTTCTCTCTCTGACTCTTTCTTTCCTTTCCTTTCTTTCCATTGATCTGTTTTCTCTCTTTCTATCATTCCTTAAGAAGAATCGAAAGAATCTTATGGGCTTTTAGCTACAACACCTAAATAGAAAATTCCATAAAATATATAGGAATCTGATAATAGGACCTTGTATTTGCATAGGTTTTGGACTAGGATCACAATGTCAACAAATTAGATCTGAGGCAAGTAGACCTACTTATGTTTCTCAATATTTTATAAATGCTTATTTAATTATTTTCTTGTCATATATAGCATATTGTGATATGACTACGACACAAAGTGATTCTTGTACTAGACTCTGCATCCTTGATATCAAATTTTGAATCTTGTTGATATTGATTTTCGAATTATATATGGGGAGAGAATGCCAAGTAGATATTTGGTCAACCTTTTGTAGTTTGAATCATAGTCTGACATACATTTTACGTATGTTTTGTGCAACCCCCATGCTGAAGCATACGGAACCTGCTCCATATCTTCTTTTTCATCCTCGGTAGATGGTCCCTTCTCTACAGTAAGCTTAAAGTGAGCTGCATGGGGCTGCTCACTTTCTTTGACCTGTCCATCTCGAAACCCTAAAGTATCCGATAAGTGTACTTCTTTAGGTACATATGAAACAACTTGGACTCTCTCCCTCTCTCTCTCTCTCTCTCTTACTCTCTCTTTCTATCTCTCTTTCTCGGTTGATCGACATCACAAAGGAGTCTTCGATGTGTCCAAATCCTTCAGAGAGAAGGTTGTGCCAAGTTGGCACTTCAACTCTGCTATCCTGGTGGTATTTTGACCCATCAATAGCATATCATCCATATATAGCAGTAAGGGTATGTTTGGAAGGAGGAAAAAGTGGGAAAAAGAAAATGGAGGAAAGAAAAATAAAAGAAATAATACATTTTTTTTCTTGTTTAGTATGAAGGAAAAAGTGAATGGAAGGAAAAGTAGAGGGATTAGTTTTTCCTCCTAACCTAAGAAAATTAATCCCTCCAAAAGTAGGAGAAAAAAATGAAAGAAAAAGTAGATGGTCATCTTAATTTACAATTATATCCTATAACATTTATATTATTTTAAAGTAGTTTAATAATGTCAAATGGTAAGTAAATATTACTAGTTGAGGATATATTTGGTTAATCCCGCTAGCCGACTTTAGATACCGATCCGGCATTCTCGTCATAAGCACTCAACTCCATCCCATGGAATAATTCACTGCTCGATACATACAACTCAAGTCTCATCCCACGATTCCAGTTCCCACTTAAGGTCGACATTACTTCACTAGTGTCAAACATCTCTACGGCTTACGTTGCAGCATATACTTGCAGTATATACTTTCTTAGGTCATACTCATTACTACCATCTCACGTTCAATCCCAAAAGGTCATCCTAGGGGTCGTCAACGGTCACCTATTATTCGGTCAAGTCTCCTAGGTTTTCTATACCGACAGCTAAACCTAATTATTCTGGTGACTCCCCTAGAGTGGATGGCTACTAGGGTTATAATAGTTTCTTATTCTTAGGCCAATATGTAGTCAACTGTTCTAAGGAACTCTACCCAAACCTGTGGGTATCAACTCAATCTGAACAACTAAGGTCATTGTCTACTAAGCTGACAATTGGTTATGCAGCCTACGGTCGTTAGGACCAAGTCTATCTATCAAGGGTCATCTTCAAGAAAATAATTTTTACAGAGGCTCATTCTAGATTTATTCAACTATCGACTAAGATCGAACTAGCAACATTACGGTCTAAATTCCTACCTGACAAATAATTCTCACCGATCTAATAATCCATCAAGTAAATTTTCCAATGATCCAATTTCTATTCCAATTCTTTTGTACCCACAAGGACCCATAAGCCAAGGCTAACTATTCAAGGGTCATCGATTTCGATAGTCTCAAAAGTGCTATGAAATCATACTATTCGGTCTGTATGACAAAGTCATACCGCTAAGTCATAAGCCAACCATCTATATCCCAACCGATAGTCGTCTATACCGTCACACCATCGACCAATACTATCCAACACATTTTATTATTCTTAATTCCATTCGTTTTCCGGCCATCAAAATCTCATATGGACATTCATATAATTTTATACCGCAAGGGTCAAGTAATTCATTCCATTCAAATCCGACAATTTATGTATTAATTAACCATTCTCTACGCGACACAAGTATTCAGAGCCACCACTTGTTACCTTTGTAATACACTTCAATTCTTCAGCATACACGCACATATGCAATGACTATCCATATCATCAATTAAGCACAACTCGTGCCTTATTGAATCTAGCCATCGATGGCCAAGATGGGTTAGCATCTATCAAATCTTAGGGTCATAACGTAGATTTTGAACATTCAACTGAGTCACCGACGATATTTCCAAAACTTTCAAATTAGCAACCAACTTATAATAGCCACACAGGATTTTCCATCCAACTAACCGCAGCTGTCATTCAATGTTCTAAGCCACAACATTCCTTATCCACAGTATAATTACCATCCGACCAGTCTGAGTCATTATCCTACAGTAAAATTTCTAACCAAGGCATTATTACACTTTTTCAATAATTTTCGCTACCCAGCGTAACATAACCGTCAAGGGACACCCGAGCCACCTAGCAACACGACAAGACACCCAGCTAAGTCTCGGCACTACCTGTAGAAGCATGAAAAGTGCAAGGTAACACAAGGCGCAGGTGGACACTATCGCTACCCACCCATCTTCACAAAGGCGCAGATGACGAACGGCGCAGGTTGGTGCTCTCGCTACCAACCCAGCTTCACAGAAGCACAGGCGGTCAAGCACACCAATAGAAAAGAAAAACTCATAAAAAACACAAAAAGTTCAAAAAAAGTTTTTTTTATTAAATCATGGCTACAAGAGCCTATTACAGATTCATCACGATTACATAAAAGAAGACTTCCTAATTACAAGGATCTGTTATAAAGTATTTGTGATTACATATGCTGAACTAAAAACTCCTACGGATATACGCTAGGGTTTCATAGTGTAATCATCATGAGAGGAGGGACTGTGGATAGAACATGTGAATACAGTCGCCATCAAAGTTTGCCATCACAACACCCCTCTCAGACGCGCAGCTCTTCCTGAAGCAGCTATTAGCCCGAGCGAGAATTCAGTCGACAGCACGACAGGAGGCCCTTCTCAAAAGTGCATAAGCTTTTGAGGCTCTTTCAGCCTAAAAAAAGTGCACAACTACCAATGAGCAGGGCAGAGCACAACCTGCGACGCTTCATGCTGGCAACCAGGCCAAACTCGGTCGTCATGACCTCCAAGACCTCCAAGATGTCGCTCAGGTTTGAACTCCACATGAGAAGCATTCCAGCACATCCCGAAGCTCATCAACAGTTCTTCTATGAAGACACAACTCCTTTGAACGAAGGGATCCTCAACCAAAATCTGACTCAGGCAAGACCAACGGCCGTTCGAAGCTAAGTCTGCATCGAGCATGGTATTGAAGGACAAAAGGAGGAAAACGTGACTCATCAAAAGAAACTCCCTTTTTATATTGGGCGGGAGTGGTCCAAGTCATAGGCCACGGGGCCGTCGGTCAAAATTCCCACATTAATGGGATGAACTTAGGACTCAACAAGATGAACCACATTAAATAGGTTCATTCGACTAAGTCTTAGACCATTAAAAGGCCCCTTGAAATTCTCCAAGTAACGGTAGCAATTAAGAGGGAGTCGTTCCTTAAAGAGCCGTCATTAATTGCACTTAAAGAAGACTTCAAAGCCAGCTTCTTTAAACCAGAAGCGCAGCTACAATCCTGTGCCAGAAGGAGGCACAGACGGATGATGACTTCACATCATTCCAGCTTCAAAGGCGCAGACCTCTGATTCGACCCAGAAGCTCAACCCCCTTCATTAAAGACTTGGAAAACACCAGTGCATCAAACACAAGTACGTCGGCCCTCCAAAAGCACAATAACCTCTTTAGCCTGAATTACAGCCTACTCGTCGCTCAAACACACAGAGGCTCCGTTGTCTTCGAAACATAGTCCACTCGTTTCTTGAAAGCGCAGAGGCTCCGTTGTCTCCAGGAGAACAGTCTACTCGTCGCACCAAAAGCATAGCAGCACTAAGACCTCGCTAGAGGCGCATGTTGCATGGTCCCACCCAATTGGTTTATTTAAACCGCCACTCTCAAAGATAGGATAGAGGTTGATTATATTGATAAGTGCAAATGTCTTATCAATTGGTTTAAAAGTCAGATAAAGACAAAGTTTGTCTTTTTGATAAAGGTCGTATCAAGTCGGTTTATTTAAACCGATAGCCTCTTGAAGATCAAACAGAATCCTACTCTGAGATGAAATCCAAGATCTACTCGGCTTCATCTAAACAGAGGATTCCCAGCAATAGACACGCGTCACGTGTCTCCTCCTTCGGTTATTTTGAAAACCACCCGAGATCTCGATAGAGGAGAATCTCGATATTCACCACATGTCCTCAGCAGAAGCCCGTACAGTACAATGACAGCAAATTCCTTTATATCTCAAATCCGAGTGCACATCGCATATGTGCCCCCCTTTTTCCTATCAATAGAAGGAGTTTTCCCTTCAACAAAAAGGAGGAGGACGCACATAGAAAGAAGAAAAAAAGCAGAAGGTAAAAGATAGAGCTTCAAAGTCTTCAACTCCGACATCCTCTTGATTGATAACCCTAGAGTTCCATCAAATGTACTAGAAAGCCAAAGCAAGTCCAACTTGTCGTCAGATCGTCAACGGAGTAAAGTAGCCGCTGCAGCGCTGCAGTGCTCGATTTTCACCGTCACGCTTTTTCAGAATTCTTGTACTTAGGTTTTCTCGTATAGGAATCGATTGTACCCTTTTTTCAAGTTCAATAAACAAAAAGTTCGTATAACCTTTTGCGATGTCGAACAAAATGGCGACTCTGCTGGAAACGACCTTCTCCTCCAACGAGAAGGTGGTGACATAATCTGACGACAACTTGCTGGAATCTTCCCAGAAGATGCTGGTCGTATGTTTTGACCAACAAGATTTTGAATATCTCCTTTCTGAAGAGAAGTCGAGTCCTTCAAAGCAGTTCGTAAAATTGAAGAAGACTCGACGTATCTAGGTATCCATGGCGACTGTGACGAGCAGCACGACAGAGGGGACTGTGATCTAGAACTCTCTAAACGCTGAAGCCCCGGAGAAGATTTCGGCTACTGCGGCCATGCCACCTCACTCGATTCCTACTTTAGGAAAGTATGACGAGGAAGACAGTGCCCCTATGGCGGGCCTGACGAGGGTATAACGTCGAAGGAAGCGCACAAAGGTTTAACCCCTCAAGCGTTGTCAGCGAGAAGATATGTCTTCGACAGAATTGCCTTCCCATCAGGCGAGTCCTCATTGGATTCTGAATACTATGCACCCGCTGGAGGTAGTAGAAAGAAATCCAAGACAGTATGTGCTTCGTGCAATAAACGTACTATGCCAATGACCGACCAAAGGCCTGCGTTGACAGTCACACGCGTAGCCGATGGGAAGTTATACAAAACTAGTCCCTGTGCTTCGATGGCTCGACCGATTAAACCCCTCTGTCGCTTGAGCACTCATGTACGTGATGCAAGCCAGGGAGTACATCCCATGGAGAAAGACTCATGCAAGTAGCATTCCTGTAAGCATGATAGGAGTCTGACTCACCAGACCCTCTCTGATCGTACCCACGTGCATATTCCCTGCGCGTATAATTGGCGTACAGAGGTGGAGGACTTGACGCTTTCACACAAGCGTAAGGCAGAAAAGGAATATACGGCACATGGTATGCCTAAATTTAATCAAGGCATCTTTGTACCCAGATTACCATCAACTGTTGCTGTTGTTAGTGCCGAGGCACAATTTTCGATGGAAAATTCTGAAACTGAAACAATTGTACACACAATGTTTCAAAAGCAGCACCTTAAAGAAGATATGCAACAGAGATCCTGGAGGATTCTAAATTACGAGGATCTAAAAAGATTCTACGTAATACACAAAAAATCTAAAGAGACTTTGTGCAAGCAACTATCGGCAGTAGAGCTTCTAAAAAGAAGTTACTGTAAAAGGCAATAGCAGCGATGACAGGCAAGAATGAGATGCTGGGGTGAATGAACCACCGTTGCTCAAAGCTTTATTCGCCCCACACGAGCACGAACAGCTTTCAGGAACCAGCAAGTTCACGAAGAACTTCTGGAACGCTCGTAAGTCAATATTTGAGACTTGAACGGGCTTCCTGGACTTAACAGACTCCCTCAACTCTCTTCTTGGTGCATCTTTCAAAGGAGGCCAAAGGGCTCTATTTATAGAGTGGAGTTGAGACTTCACCTCTTCTCCTATCCGATGTGGGACTAAAATACCAATACTCAAAAATAGAGTTTGATATTTTAGATCATCCCACAATCAGCATAGAAGTGTGCCAGTCCACGCCTACCCCCCGAACACTCCCGTGCATGCATGAGACATCCTGGAGTCCGTGTCCGAGTCCGAGTCCGCACAACAAAAATTAACTTGCATCTTTGTTGGATTTAATCCTTTTTCCTTCTAGGAAAATACTTCCACATGGCACAAACTTGTGCCCCACTACACCTCATCTGTACACCTCAACACAAGCAATGCATTATATTGAGATACTCACCATTTGGTGTAGCCGATGTGGGACTATCTTTTCTAGTCCAAAGGCAAAAACACCAACAATCTCCCACATATTTCAATATATGGATTGAGCGTTCCCCACAGTGACTGCCCATCATGCATTAGGAGAGATGTCGCTATGACTTGAATCTTCCCGCATAGGTTAAATAATAGCATAATACAAGAATGGACTAAGCCTTGAATTCTGCACCATAACTGCAATTCTTCCTACTCACATAATGACATCAACTGTGCTTCTGGCTGCACATTGAAGGCCCTGTGCCAGCCTGGTTTCAGTATATAATTTTGGGCGTCTACAAGTTTACCCTCAAGAGACGGCCTGATATCTCTTTCCATACACTATAGGTGAGTTTTTTATTAAAGAGATATGGCATGAAGCCTTGCGCTTCCTTGCGGTGCTACGCCGCTATGACATGGCCTGAAGCCGAAGCATTACCCCTACCTGGGAACCTCATCATAGTGTCATACTACTGTAGCATGAGGCCACAAGCCTCTTTCTAGTGCCAAACTACCCAGCATGAAGCCTAAGGCTTCCTTGCGGTGTTACGCCGCAACGACATGGCTTGCAATGCTGAGGCTTTACCCCTACCTGGGTACCTCATCGTGGTGTCGTGCCACTGTAACATGGGGCTATCCTCCCCTTTGTAGTGCTGTCTACAAGTTTTTAATTACGTCATACAGCATTAGGCTACCTGCCTATTTGCGGTGCTACGCCGCTATGACTTGGCTTACAAAGCCGAGGCATTACCCCTACCTGGGAACCTCATAGTGGAGTCACCCCACTGTAGCATGGAGTTTCACTCCTTGTAGTGCTGCTCTACCGTGCCTCCTGTAAAGCACACCAGGCATTCACTCTGCCTGAGAACTCATTAAGGCGTTTAAGCCAACCTTCCACAGGATCTGTTTTTTCCGCAAAAAATACATAGTAGACAACAGTGGTTATGGGTCCGTATCCCTTTCATGTTCCAGAGAACAAGTACCCACTGTTACCTGATAGTTTCCCAGTCAGTGATCCTCCTTTGAACCAAAAGTTAGATGCCTAGTAGATTTCTCTTTGAACTAATAGCATAAAACTTTACGGTAGGATTACAAAGACATACTATCAGAATGCCTTCAAGCCCATTTTACAAGCTGTGTCATCGACCAGCTGGCGCTTGAGGCCCTTGGTGAACGGATCCGCCAGGTTCTCCTGACTCCGAACATCAATCACTGCAATAACACATCTCTTGATAAGATCGTGTACTGCTCTGTTCTTCAACCGTACCGTTCTCTTCTTTCTGTTGAAGAGTTTATTTGATGCTACTGCTGCTGCCGCCTGGTTGTCACAGTATATCGGTATTGTCGGTATCTGAGCCCCAACCACCGGAAGATCATACATGAGCTCCCGAAGCCACTCTGCTTCATCTGCAGCAGCATCCAATGCAAAGAATTCAGATTCCATGGAGGAGCGAGATAATATAGTCTGCTTCTTCGACTTCCACGATATAGCAGCTTCGCCCATAGCGAATACGAATCTACCTGTGGAATACTCGCTCTCCATATCTGAACACCAGCTAGCATCACTGAAGCCTTCCACTACTGACGGATCTCCGCTGTAGAAAAGTGCATATGTCTGAGTTTTCTTGAGATATCTCATAACACGCTTCACAGCTTTCCAGTGCTCAACGCCTGGATTGCTAGTGAACCGACTCAGCATTCCTACGACAAAAGCTATGTCAGGCCTTGTGGCAGTAGTATCGTTTATCAAGCTTCCGATGACGCTAGCGTACTCCAACTGTCTGACGCTTTTCCTCGAATTAGGCTCCAGCTTCTGATCACTCCGGTACGGTGTATCAATTATGGGAAGATCTTGATACCCGTAGCGAGTGAGCATCTTCTCAATATAATGAGATTGTGACAGCGCTATTCCAGTGCCTGTCCGGATGATCTTGAGCCCCAAGATTACGTCGGCATCCCCCAAGTCCTTCATACTGAACTTGGTTGAGAGGAATTTCTTTGTCTCTGTGACGCAGCTTAAATTCGTACCTAGGATTAGCATGTCGTCCACGTAAAGACAAACGATTACTCCTCTTCCGTCAGCAAACTTCGTATAGACACACTTGTCTGTTTCACTGACCCTGTAGCCATTTGACCTTATCACCTTGTCAAACTTCTCATGCCACATTTTGGGAGCTTGTTTCAAACCATACAGAGACTTCATCAACTTGCAGACTTTGTCTTCCAGACCTCTGATGACAAAACCTTCTGGTTGTTGCATGTAGATCTCTTCGGTCAGCTCGCCATTAAGGAATGCCGTTTTCACATCCATCTGATGTATCACCAGCTTGTGTATTGCTGCTAGAGCAATTAACAATCTGATGGTTGTCATCCGAGCTACTGGAGCATAAGTGTCAAAGTAGTCGATCCCCTGCTTCTGAGCAAATCCCTTGGCCACTAGCCTGGCCTTGAACTTGTCAATGGTTCCATCTGCTTTCATCTTCTTCTTGAAGATCCATTTGCATCCGATGGGTCTTGCTCCTTCTGGCAGGTCAACCAATACCCATATGTTGTTGGAGGTGATTGAGTCAATCTCGTTGTCTATCGCCTCCTTCCAGAATACAGCATCTCTGGTCTTTATCGCCTCATCATAGGTAAGCGGATCTGCTTCCACATGATAGGTGACGAAGTCATCTCCGAAGTCTTTCGGCCTCCTCGTTCGCTTAGTTGACGGCTCAGCGAGTTCTGGTTCAACTGGTGTCTCCTTGACGACAGCTTCATCTTAGACTACTGGTTTATTAAAGACTTCTGTCTGCTTTGTACCCACATCATTCTCCGGAAGATCCGCGAGAACAATATTCTTGTCTTTTGCAAACTTGTCTTCAAAGTATTCAGCATCGCGAGATTCGATGATATAGTTTGACTCGATATCAAGGAATCTCCGAGCATCACTCTTCTCGGCATACACCAAGAAGATCGTCTTCGTAGTCCTTGTCCCCAGCTTCTGAATCTTCAGATCCGGGAGCTTCACATAAGCCAGACACCCCCACACTCGAATGACATTCAAGTTAGGTCTGACTTTAAACCAGAGTTCATGAGAAGTTATGTCGGAAGTTGCATATGGCACTCTGTTCAGAATGAACGTTGCCGTTAGTACAGCTTCTCCCCAGTAGCACTTTGGAAGACCCACAGTCAACAGCATGGAGTTCATCATCTCTGTCAACGTTCTGCTACTCCGTTGGATTGAGGAGAGTACGGAGCCGTTGTCTCATTGATGATTCCATGTTCTTTGCAGAATGATAAGAATTCATGAGATCGATACTCCCCGCCTCGATCACTCCTTAACCTCTTGAGTTATTGTCCAGTTTGCCGCTCAGCCTCAGCCCTGAACTCCTTGAACTTCTCGAATGCTTCGTCTTTATACTTGAACAAGTAGACGAAAGCATACTTTGAGAAGTCATCGATGAAAGTAATGAAATACTTCATCTCGACCTTTGTAGAGAATTGTTTGAAGTCACAGATATCTGAGTGAACCAACTCCAGAAGATCTGTGCTTCGATGGACCCTGTGAAAGGGTTTCCTTGTGATCTTCGTCTGAGCACATACTTCGCATTTCTCTACCTTACCCCCACACTTGGAGATAAGTCCTAGACTAGACATTCTGTTAATCCTTTAATTTACAATGAACATGTCCTAGCCTATTATGCCACAACTCAAGAGAATAATCAGAAAAAGTGATTACATTTATATTATCATGCTGGGTTACAACAAGCTGAATCTTGTACATTCCTTCAGTTTGGAAAGCTTTTCCGAAGAATGTACCCTTCTTGGACATCACCAACTAGCCAGCATTGATGTCCATCCTCAAGCCTGCATTGCAGAGCAGACTTCCAGAGATCAGGTTCTTACTTCACACCTTGAAGCGTCAGAGTATTCTCCGATGTGAGTTTCAGCTCCACCGTTCCGATCCCCAGTACTTCAGCTTGTGCCTGGTTTGCCATTATGACCTTCTCTGAAGTTGGCTCATAAGAGACGAACCAGTCTTTGTCTGAACAGACATGCCAGGTCGTACCAGTGTCTATCCACCAGTCCAAGTCAGCCCCCACAGTTACAATATGTGCTATCATGGCAACTAGATTAGTAATCATAGAAACCTTACTAGGCTCACCTTGTTCTTTGGGCTTGGACTTGCATTCGAATTTGTAGTGGCCCTTCTTGTCACAATTGAAGCAAGTCATATGGGACTTGGACTTCTGCTGCTTGAAAGCAGGACCCTTCACTTTCAGATTCGTGAAGTCCTTCTTTTTGCGATGGGAAGCAGCCTGCTTCCCCTGGTACTCTCTGGTTTGGACCAGATTTGCCTTTGCCAGTTGTTTGGACAGAGTATCCATCTTCTGTTGAGCGCACATCTCGTCCTCAACATGGATCTCTTGCAAGAAATCTTCCAAGCTAATTTCCATCTTCTTTCGATGCATCCTTGCATAGAAGTTGCTCCATTCTGTAGAAAGTTTTGCGACGATCCCTCCAACGACAAACTTGTCGACGAGGGGCATGTTCTCGTCTTCTAGTTTCCGACGCAACTTCAAAAACTCCTTCACTTGGGGCAGCATCGACTTCTCGTCTTCGAAGGTCCACTTATGGTATTTTTCTACCATGAAGATCTTGGACCGGTTCTCGTCATCTTCATAGAGCTTTCCCAAGGAGTCCCATATCTCTTTGGCATATGTCTTCTTGGAGTAGGACTCTGCCAGAGAGTCTTCCATGGAATTGAGTATCAGTAGTTAGCATATACTATTTTCTCTCTTCCACTTCGCTTGCTTGGTCGTAGGAGCGGCCACAGCCGCAGCAGATCCAGTAGTTGGAACGATCGATTCTTCTTCTGACAGTACGTGATCAACATTCACGAGTTGAAAATTTAAAGTGACCTTTCGTCTCCATATCTGGAAGTGTTCGTCATCGAATTTTTCCAACTTGTTAAAGCCGGTATCGATGAGCGAAGCACGAGAATTATCCATCTTCTCAATAAAGCTTTGAGATTGTTAGTGCCGAGGCACAATTTTTGATGGAAAATTCTGAAACTGAAACAATTGTACACACAACATTTCAAATGCAGCACCTTAAAGAAGATGTGCAACAGAGATCCTGGAGGATTCTGAATTACGAGGATCTAAAAAGATTCTACGTAATACACAAAAAATCTAAAGAGACTTTGTGCAAGCAACTATCGGCAGTAGAGCTTCTAAAAAGAAGTTACTGTAAAAGGCAACAGCAGCGATGGCAGGCGAGAATGAGATACTGGGGTGAATGAACCACCGTTGCTCAAAGCTTTATTCACCCCACATGAGCACGAACAGCTTCCAGGAACCAGCAAGTTCACGAAGAACTTCTGGAACGCTCGTAAGTCAATATTTGAGACTTGAACGGGCTTTTTGGACTTCACAGACTCCCTCAACTCTCTTCTTGGTGCATCTTTCAAAGGAGGCCAAGGGGCTCTATTTATAGAGTGGAGTTGAGACTTCACCTCTTCTCATATCCGATGTGGGACTAAAATACCAATACTCAAAAATAGAGTTTGATATTTTAGATCATCCCACAATCAGCATAGAAGTGTGCCAGTCCACGCCTACCCCCCGAACACTCCCGTGCATGCACGAGACATCCTGGAGTCCGTGTCCGAGTCCGAGTCCGCACAACAAAAATTAACTTGCATCCTTGTTGGATTTAATCCTTTTTCCTTCTAGGAAAATACTTCCATATGGCACAAACTTGTACCCCACTACACCTCATCTGCACACCTCAACACAAGCAATGCATTATATTGAGATACTCACCATTTGGTGTAGCCGATGTGGGACTATCTTTTCTAGTCCAAAGGCAAAAACACCAACAGCTGTGAATAGGCAGCCACTGTGCCGCCAAGGAGGCGTTCCGTCTTCCAAAGACTACAGTCGGCGTCAACCGAACGTCAGAGGTTCGACAGGGGGTCGGCAAGCGCCGACAAAGATGAACTCCATGTCAGTACGTACAATGCAACACATGGTTCTCAATATCTCAAATAACCATCCAAGAATCCTTCCATCTCGGCTACCAAGCCTAAAAAATGGCCCGAGAGTAGCAAGGCGAAGCTACCCAGCACAGATGTGTTCCAAGGCACGCGTTCCAAATTTCCTTTGGGTACCACGTCAGATGCCAGGGGTAGCCAACCCCCCACCATCCATGAAAACATCGTATTCCAGTCTGAGGAGGAACCATATGATATGGATGCCTCCACAGGCACAGCTAGCCACCAGACTGGGGGTAGTAACCGCAATGTGTCTGAGGAAGACCACGACCTTCCAGTTCATCCTCATGACGATGAGGCAAAGGTATCTGAGCCGGAGAGTGAAGGGTCCACTGTCCCTTCCACCCATCCACACCCAAGGTCCTTATTTATGGCCGATGTCGATAAGACAGACAATAGTGAAGTGCCTGACCAGCTGAAATATATCGAAGCTCTCGAGATGAGCCTAGATATGTTAAATGCTACAATAAAATCCTTGTCTTCTATCGTACTGGAGATAAATGTGAGTTTGGTCCCCACTGCCTCCATACCTGCGCTTGACCCAGCAGCTAACGACGAGCTGTCCATCATCAACCAAGCGGCACCATCGTCGTCTACTCCATCGACCACAGGACCTGCAATGTCAACCGAGATACAGTAGGCCATCAAGGAACTGTATGTTCGCTATGATACCAAAGAGAAGCAAGTAGCACTCTAGAAGATGGGGATCTGGCAGCCATATCCTGTCGAGTGGGACAACGTAGTCTACTGTAGCCTCCCTTCCCGAAAATTTTTAAAATATTTTTATTATCTATTTAATTTAAATGGTGACTTGTATGTTTTATAAATAATTATTTATTTACTATTATGGTAGATGACTTTAGCCATGGTTGAGTTTGGAAGTATCAGACGGCTAGGAATCATGGCACGGATTGTGCAGTAGCGTGCTTTGATTAGTGTTTAGCCATGGTAGGGGAATGCCGAGCCATAGTGACGTCCAAACTAGAAAAACCAGGCCAAGTTGCGAGTTAATCCCTATAAATGATTTAATTAGTCATTTATTAATATCTTGACTTTTAGGAAATTCGGTTATACCAAACTAGTCCGGACTGCGTCCGAACCAAGCTCAAGCCCGTATAGGCATGTGGGGTGACCAAAGATGTTCGTGTCGATACATCTTGTGTGTACGTATTTTACCTTAAATGTTCTACTACATATATTTTGTAAATAATAATTATTTGATATTCAAAGGATATTTAAAAGTATGCTAAATGATTTTCCTAGCTACCCTTGTGTAATTTTTGAATAACTAGGCTAAACCCATATTTGTATTTGGTTCACCTTGATTGTTATAATTGTTGTTATTATTAATGTTGTGAATATATTTATGATAATATCATTGATATATTGGATTAAATATTAAATAAATATATATATATATATATATATATATATATAGATATATATATATATATATATATATATATATATATATATATATATTCATGTTATGTTCCTATAAATAGCCCTGTCGTATGTTGTAAGGTATATATATATATATATATATAGATAATATAATATATATATATATATATATATATATATAGAATATATATATTTATATATATATATATATAATATATATATATATAGATATAATATATATATATAGATATTTTTTTTTTTTTTTTTATATATATTATATAATATAGATATATATATTATATATATTAAATATATATATATATATATATATATATAATATATATATATACCAATGCATATATAATATATATTATATATATATATATATATATATATTATATATATATATTAATATATAATATATATATATATATATACATAAAATATATACATAAAATATATATATTATATATATATATATATATATAATATATATAATGAATATATATATATATATATATATATATAATGAATTCATGTATAATGATATGTATATATATACTAATATAGGATATATATATAAACACACAAAGGAAAGCCAGCCAATTCCAGCCCATGAACAAAAGCCGAGACAAGAGCAGATCTAAGCTCAGCCAATCAACAAGTAATCCCAGTGCAGCCCGAGAGAAGCAGCACATATATAAACACTGATACCTGATCGAAGCAGGGAGATATCGAGAGAGATGGAGGGGATTATACGAAATCTTATCGAAAACCCTAGCACCCCAAACACCTGACGGCGCGCCATCCTCCCTGCCATTCTGGGCGGCCACCCGCGACCGTGCACCGTCGCACGCGTCACCGGACGGCGACTGAAACCTGCTGCGCGCGCTAGTGAACAGCAACCACAGCAGTAGCATAGCAGTGCTCGATAGGCCACCTTTCAGGTAACTTTTCTCGCCCCTCCCGCTACCAATTCGAGAACCGATTCTTTCCTTAGGAAGACAACCTATAGGACTGAATATCCCTTCAATTAGTTTTATTGGGAAGTCCTAGGTTTTCGGGTGAATCGACACGAAGTTCATGAAAATCTGTCTCGAAATAGGACAGTAAAAACTGCCCAACTCCCTGTTAGGAAGGCCGATTTCTCATAACCTATTAGGAATTTCGAAAACCTATTTGAAGGAGTTTATTGACAACATGTAGGGCAACAAAACCCTTCTTTTAGTTTTAAATAAGTCTAGATATTTATTAAATAAACCTGTGTAAAGTTGACGAAAAATCTGTTTTCAAAATATAGAAATCACTCCGATACCACGTGCGTCCCGCCAAACCGGGCGACTTGGTCACGAACCGAAAGCATAGAAAGGTGCAAAACGGCTTTGTGGTCATGTGAGCTTTGAAGGAATTCAAATTGGTCGCGTGTGCGCGACGAATTTGATGCGTATCCGTCAAAATTTACCGTATCGGCCTATGTACAAGTTTTCTAATTACTTTGTGCACGCTCGTCAGATCGAGACGAAACTTGTGCCAACAGGACTGTATCATTTTTCTGGTCCTGTATGCCAAGTTTGGTCCGATTCTGAGATAGTTGATTGGACCACTATTTTGCGGGCCCCACGGTCCGATTCAACGGGCGATTTTGTGCACGGTCCACCGGAATCCAACTTTGGATATACTGTTGGGTACGTATCGGAAAACCGGACCTGTTGACATATAGTTTGATGACTTTAAAGGCCATTAACTCTGGAACGCTTTTCGGTGCAAAGCGGGTCCAACGGCGGACATCATTTTTGCTCAAAATTACCGTTTTGCCCCTGTGTCCATAATTGAACTTAAGGACAGGCAATCCTAACTAATTTGACTATGTTGAGAATGTTGGCGATGTCTGTTTTAGCTTTCGGAGACAGTTGTGATGATTTGGACGTTATGGCTCAGCAGTTGACTGTATTTTGATAGATCTGCGTGCAACCTCCAGGCAAGTATACCTTGCCTTTCTACACAGCTTTATTTACATGCCCTGTCTTCTATTATTATCTAGTTTTTCTTATAGTATTTCTATGTATATCTTTTATATCTTGTTTATATACTTGTATCATTGCTATATAGACCGTGTTCACAGTTAGCTTTGTATATTGGACGTAGTCATTTCAGCCTTGATCGAGTCGTGTCGTGAGTCGTGAACCAAACTGCTTTTTCCTTCGTGTCTTGAAACCTTGAAGCTAACCTGCGACTCCACACTAGGGGCGAGGGTTAGTAGTTATCTATGTCATAATCTAACCTGCGAGTCCATACTAGGGACGAGGGTTAGTAGTTATTGGTCCACCTGCGAGTCTACACTAGGAACGAGGATGATGCTAACCTGCGAGTCCACACTAGGGATAAGGTTAGTAGTATATAGTTCACACCTGTGAGCCCACACTAGGGGCGAGGGTGATGCTAACCTGAGAGTCCACACTAGGGACGAGGGTTAGTAGTTGTTCAAACCTGCGAGTCCACACTAGGGATGAGGGTTTGAGTATTCGATCTGGTCAACCGTTGACGTCTTGACATGAGTTCTCTCGTCCTTGTTCAGCAGTTCATTTATGTGTAGACAGTGTATAGATTCGTACTTTATTTATTGCTCAGTTTTACTTGTTTATTCTGTATCTTTCTCCATGCATAATAAACTGTTAGAAAGGCTCATTTTTATGTATCTTGCTAGTCCTTTGAGGACCTGATAATCTCTTCAAGTTAGCCGAGCTTGAGCCAGGAGCAGACGTGTGGATTTGAGTTAGCATTCAGATCGCAGTGCTTGCAGTGAGGTGGTTTAGATTAGCAGTTTATCCAGTTAGTTACTTCATGTATTTCTTTATTTTTCGTCTATTTGTAGTGGATTTGTGTCCATCGGGCGTGACCTTTGATATTCAGTTATATTCATTTTGTTCAGTTCATGTCTTTTATTTGATCTTGATTATGACATGATTATTCTGTGGAAGAGATATAGTTTACCATGAGATTCTAGTTTGTCGTGACTTGTGTATAGACAGCGTACTACCGCCGACACTTCGGCGTAGGCTGGGCTTGGACACGCTTCGTATCCGAAAAGTGGGTGCGGGTCGTGACAAGTTTTTTGGTGGCCCATACAGGTCAGAGCATATCGTACCGGTTACGTAACTGTACTGGTACGAGCCTGCGACTATGACTAAACCTTAGAAATCTCAATCCACTCTGCCTTGAAAATTCTTCTAGAAATTCTCTACGTCCTTGAAAAACTCCATAATTGCTCTCGATTATACTTTCTTACTTTCCGTACCATTGATTCTCGTCCCTTCCTATTCCGGGGTGACGAATGATCGTGCTGTCTAGAATTCATCAGAAATTCTTAAATTATACTATAATATTGCTTGACTATTGAGTTTGGTTGTTTATAGATATGAAGGATTATAGATGTCATACGCCATAGATATCTGTTGGTAGATTTGCTAGCAACTAGTTACAAGATTTTAGTGATCGTATTTTGAGGAGTAGAATGACCAAAGGTGGGTAGAAGTCCTCAAGTATTCGGGGTTATAAATGGCTAGAGAAGGTCATAAATATTTTTGGAGAAATTAAATTTGAGGAGATTAAGGAAATAGTAGACTTTGATTTTTTTTAGAAATAATTATGAGTTAGAATTTCGAGGACGAAATTATTTCAAGGTGGGTAGATTTGTAGCCTTCCTTCCCGAAAATTTCGAAATATTTTTATTATCTATTTAATTTAAATGATGACTTATAGATTTTATAAATAATTATTTATTTACTTATGGTAGATGACTTTAGCCATGGTTGAGTTTGGAAGTATCAGACGGCTAGGAATCATGGCACGAATAGTGCAGTAGCGTGCTTTGATTAGTGTTTAGCATGGTAGGGGAATACCGAGCCATAGTGACGTCCTAACTAGGAAAACCAGGCCAAGTTGTGAGTTAATCCCTATAAATGATTTAATTAGTCATTATTAATATCTTGACTTTTAGGAAATTCGGTTATACCAACTAGTACGGACTGGGCCCGAACCAAGCTCAAGCCCGTATAGGCATGTGGGGTGACCAAAGATGTCGTGTCGATATCTTGTGTGTACGTATTTTACCTTAAATGTTCTACTACATATATTTTGTAAATAATAATTATTTGATATTCAAAGGATTTAAAAGTATGCTAATGATTTTCCTAGCTACCCTGTGTAATTTTTGAATAACTAGGCTAAACCCATATTTGTATTTGGTTCACCTTGATTGTTATAATTGTTGTTAATATATTTATCATAATATCATTGATATATTGATTAAATATTAAATAATGTTATTATATATATATATATATAATATATATATATATATATATATATATATAGATATATATATATATATAATATTATATATATTATATTAATAAATACATATATATATATATATATAATATATATATATATAATATTCATATATATATATATATATAATATATATATATAATAATATTTATATATATTATAATATATATAAATATTATTATATATATATATATATATATATATATATATATATATATATATATATATCTATATATATATATATATATAATATATATAATATATAAAGTATATAATATTTATATATATATTTATATATATATATATAAAATAAAATAATAATAAAAATATATATATATATATATAAAATATATATAATCTATATATATATATATATATATATATATATTTAATGAATTCGTATAATGATATGTATATATATACTATATAGGATATATATAAACAAAAAAGGAAAGCCAGCCAATCCCAGCCCATGAACAAAAGCCCAGACAAGAGCAGATCTCAGCTCAGCCAATCAACAAGTAATCCCAGTCCAGCCCGAGAGAAGCATCACATATATAAACACTGATACCCGATCGAAGCAGGGAGATATCGAGAGAGATGGAGGGGATTATACGAAATCTCATCAAAAACCTTAGCACCCCAAACACCTGACGGCGCGCCACCCTCCCTGCTTTCCTGGGCGGCCACCCGCGACCGTGCGCCGCCGCAACGAGTAGCCGGACGGCGACTGAAACTGCCGCGCGCGCTAGTGAACAGCAACCACAGCAGTAGCATAGCAGTGCTCGACAGGCCACCTTTCAGGTAACTTTTCTCGCCCCTCCCACTACCAATTCGAGAACCGATTCTTTCCTTAGGAAGACAACCTATAGGATGAATATCCCTTCATTAGTTTTTATTGGGAAGTCCTAGGTTGTCGGGTGAATTGACACGAAGTTCATGAAAATCTGTCTCGAAACAGGACAGTAAAAACTGCCCAACTCCCTGTTAGGAAGGCCGATTTCACAACCTATTAGGAATTTCGAAAACCTATTGAAGGAGTTTATTGACAACATGTAGGGCAACAAAACTCTTCTTTTTGTTTTAAATAAGTCTAGTATTTATTATAAAAACCTGTGTAAAGTTGACGAAAAATCTGTTTTCAAAATAGAAATACTAATCACTCCGATACCGCGTGCGTCCCGCCAAACCGGGCGACTTGGTCATGAACCGAAAGCATCGAAAGGTGCTAACGGCTTCATGGTCATGTGGGCTTTGACGGAATTCAAATTGGTCACGTGTGTGCGCGACATTTGATACGTATCCGTCAAAATTCACCGTATCGGCCTCTGTGCAAGTTTCCCAATTACTTTGTGCACGCCCGTCAGATCGAGACAAAAATTGCGTCAACAGAACTGTATCATTTTTGGTCCTGTATGCCAAGTTTGGTCCTATTCTGAGACAGTTGATTGAACCGCCGTTTTGCGGGCCCCACGGTCCGATTCAACGGGCGATTTTGTGCACGGCCCACCGGAATCCAACTTTGGACATACGGTTGGGTTCGTATCGAAAAACCAGACCTGTTGAAATATAGTTTGACGACTTTAGTGACATTAACTCTGGCACACTTTTCGGTGCAAAGCGGGTCCAACGGCAGACATCGTTTTTGCTCGAAATTACCGTTTTGCCCCTGTGTCCAGAATTGGACTTAAGGACAGGCAATCCTAGCTAATTTGAATATTTTGAGAATGTTGGCGACGTCTGTTTCAGCTTTCAGAGACAGTTGTGATGATTTGGACGTTATGGTTCAGTAGTTGACTGTATTTGATGGATCTGCGTGCAACCTCCAGGCAAGTATATTGTCTTTCTACACAGCTTTATTTACATGCACTGTCTTCTATTATTATCCATTTTTCTCATAGTGTTGCCATGTATCTTTCATATCCAGTTTATATACTTGTATCATTGGTATATAGACCGTGTTCACAGTTAGCTTTGTATCTTATAAGCTAAGTTGCATGATTGAACATAAATACTAAAGTGTTGGTTTAAAAGGAAGGTCTTTTCGTCAGTACATGAGGACGAACGTACTGATCCCCCACCAGCTTTCATGTATGGTGCAGGGAATGGATTGCTCGCGGCGGAGCTTCGCTTGAACGCTGTCACGACCTACACCCTGATTAGGGGCACGAGAACGTGGGTACGTCCAGCCTACGCCGCAGTATCAGCGGTAGAACGCTGTATAGGTCATCTATAACATCTAATCTAACAACAAGATATATAAACCTGTCATCTCCGTACGGTGGTATAACAGAACATCTCAACTCTATATCTCAAACACAAGTCTAGGAAAGATAGAGCGTGATATGGAATCAGATAAAAGAAAGGAACTAAAATATAAATAGAGTTATCACACCACACAAAGTAGATGTCCAACAAAAATAATACAAGTCCTGAAATATAACTAAGCCACAACTAACAATCGGAACAATCCGATACAGGCTGAAAGCTGTAAATACTAACTAGACTAGACTAGGCACCCTCTACTGAGCTAGATGCTCCTCAGGCTCCTGAAGGTCACCCTCATGTGTCCATAGAAGGTAGGACAGTCACCATCATCATCTGTAATATTTTAACAGTCCAGTCAGGACAGGAACGAGCACAATACATCTCACGCAGTTTATATCATGTTGGAAAATGTAAAGCATGCAAAGAGTAAGATACATGGACTGTAAAAAATATATATAAAAACGAGAGAGATTTGATAACTGGAAATATCTATATATGATAAGTAAGAACTGTAGGTAACCTGTGATTTAGAGCATGAGATGGTTATATAAACGGGTTAGGACAATACAAGAGTAACTCCATCATATGTGAGTGTACCATGGACATATACATGATTTCACAAGATTTCACAAGATGGGATTTTGATCACATAACCATTTCCTACTCACCCTCCCCAATTAGTACACAACGATCCAGTCAAGTTACGTTACCTTGTACAAGAGGTTTTTATCATGTTTGCTCACGTGATCATGAGAGTACAAGATTGCATAAGAGTATACATGAAAGCGGTGTACATGAAATACAAGATGTTTGTGAAAAGCACATGACAACTGTATCTAATGCACCCCGAGGGAGATAACATCGCATGACAAGATCCATATAGTACCAATCCGTGATAACGACGTGACAGCATCATGTAAAGTAATCTAGACAAGAATATAAGTCCTAACAAGTATGAAATGATCAGAGAATGTACTCGCCTGTCACCCTGTATGACTGATATGAATAGATGTCTGAACTGGTGTCACAGAGTCCTATTTAGAGTAAAACAGGTCACAATATATTCACAATGGTAAAATTAGAGTATACAATGCATACTACATGATTCTAGGTCAATCTGGTCAAAAGTCAACTCTTGGTCAACTCTGGTCAACTTTAAAAGTCAAACTAGGTCAAACAAGTCAAGGTTAGTCAAATCTAGGTTAAAGTCAACTTTTGGTCAACATTCTAGTCAAACTAGTCAAGTTATCTAGGGTTTAGTTAAAAATGGTCAGACTAGTCAATTACTAGTCAATATGGTCAAGCTAGGTCAATCTAGACTATCTAAGGTACTACACCACAAGGTTAAGGTATAACTAATACCTATACAAGTATACCACATATAAATACATATATATATATATATATAATACCAACCTTAATCCTATATTCAAGCTAATCCCATATTCCAATCTCAAGTCATGACTCAACTCTAAGTATCTCACTTAACCCCATACATATCTTAATTGACATATAACTATCCATATAACCCAAGTCACACAAATACCCTTATATACTTAGGGCACTCACATATAGGTCAAACCTAACCAATTAGTTAATAATCTAGGGTTTAGTCAAACCTTAGTCATTAAGTCCTTCTAATTCCTTCTAGGTTAATTAGGTCAAGGTCTGACCTATAGTTGACTTTG
The DNA here is from genome assembly GCA_029216955.1 of Iris pallida. Lineage (NCBI taxonomy): Eukaryota > Viridiplantae > Streptophyta > Magnoliopsida > Asparagales > Iridaceae > Iris > Iris pallida. The sequence continues at coordinate 5,616,915 of JANAVB010016598.1, read as the reverse complement.
GTCAACTACGGTCAACATTCTGGTCAACCTAGGTCTAGTAGGCCTAATGGTCTATCCTAACTCATTGGCCATAGGCCATAGGCTAGAATTCCTAGCGTACTTAGTGGATATATAGATATCTATATCTATACATATATCTATACAATATATACATACATATATACATATAACATTATATATATAATATTACATATAGACATATATAGAGAGAGAGTGAATGAGAGGGAACAAGGATGAAGGGTGATCATGTGTGTGTGTGAGGGTCATGGGAAGGGGTAGTGGTGTGTGTGTAACAGTGAGAGGGGGGGTTCTGTTCTCAGAAACCTGAGAAGAGAGGCACAAACACACACACACATTACATATATATACACACACACCTATACATACCTATATATACACTATATACACTCACATACACATACACATATACCCACACACTCATATACATATACATACATATAAGTGTATATATACATAAATACGCATATATATATCAATCAAAATCGATTAGAAATTAGATTTTAAAAACTGGAAAACACAGGAATACTATTCAGTTAACTGGTTTTGGGGAAAACCCAAATCAAACCCAAAAACCTAACCAATACCCACAAACAGTGGTTGGTAACCCTAGCCCCATGTGTGTACGTATCGTGTGTGTCCATGGGAGTCCACCACAATACAACACAACGTGTCCAAATGTCAAAAACCCAAATGGGTAAGTTTCATACACTGTGCAGTGTCACAGCGTCGTGCACGGGTTCACGTGTGTGTAGGACACGACACACACATCCACGTGTCTCGTGGTCGTGCCCCTAGGTTCGTCTAGGGTCAGGCTACACACCTAGGACCCTGACACGAACCCATGTGTCACCATGTCCAAATAGGAAGCCCGTATCAGTCGAGAAAACTCGACTGATACACACTGCTATGTGCAGCGTCGTGCAGCGAGTCGAGTGGCTCGTGCTCGTGATACAGGACACGACACACCTCGTGCTCGTGTCCAAGTGTCCGCCCAATGATGGGCTACACGTGTGTCACCCTGACACGACACCACGATACGTGCGTGGGACACGGGGTCCGTGTCTAAGTCGATTTTCTTGACTGAGCGTGCGTGTGTGTAGCCAGTGCGGCCCCGAAGCCGTGTCCGATACAAAACGACACATCGTAAAACTTTATGGGCATGCTCGCAGACATTGCCCCCGTGTCCATGCCAATTTTGGCGTGTCCACGTGCTCTGTACGGTGAGTACGAGACACGCGTGAGCAGGGCACTGTGTGTGTTCAGGGCACAGCGTATTCGTGTCCATTTTGGATACGAACACGGCACCAATTCGTGCTCAGTCAAGTGGATACGTGTTCTACTAGTCTAGGGCTACCCAAAAGTGTAATTTTTTACAAAACACGAACTTTTATTCCTAAGTGGCATTTCACCAAACACTGTTTTTCAACCTTGGATACGTGTCTGATACGGACACCAAATCAAACCTAGTTTCTACCAAACTTGACCCACAGCTAGGGTATACCTATATGCATGCATTTATAAAGGAAAAACACAATATTAACTAGGTTTATAGGTATTTACCTATTGAGTGAAAACTCAAGATTTCAATGGAAGGGGGTGTGTCCTCTTCACTTGTTGGTGTCCACAGCTATGTGTCCAGCTTGCTAGCCTCCCTTAGCACCCTCTAGGTTGTAGGAACCCAATACAAAAGACTAGGATGATTTTGGATCTATTTTGAGGAAGATATTAAGGTTTAAGGAAATGGAATTTTTCTAGGTTTTGAAACATGTAAATTGGTATGGGAATGAATAGATGGGGTTATATAGGAAGGGGGCATGCTAGGGGGTGCCCTTGGCTGGTCATGGCAAGGGGGGTGTTTCTTGCCTTCCTTCAAGGTGAAGGCAAGGACTTTGGTGCCAAAGTTGAGATCTTTTGAGGGTTTCAAGGAAAATATCACATATGTAAATATCTTAGATATTTCCTACCTTGACTAATATGTAATATCCATCCTCTAGTCTCTAGGTTAGTGGCTAACCTCTAGATTAGGGTAAACTAGTTAGGGGCTCTCATGACAATAATTAAATAATAATAATTCACATAAATCCAATAATTCCAATAATTCCTAGTAAATTACCAAAATCCCTTAGGCTAAAAAGCCCTAACTTGATGTTCTAAACCTATGGCTAGGCTCATATGATCATGGTTAGTCTCTAGGTTAAGTAATCTCTAAGGTTGCACTAGCAAAACATCAAAATCATAAGTGGTGGTTTTAAATAGTTTTAAATTAACTAAAAATCACCAAAAATTATAATATGGTTTAAATATCATTATTAAATAATTATAATTACAAAATTTTAAAATTATCCTCATTTTAGAAACTGGGTGCTACAAGTCTACCCTCCTTTGAAAAATTTCATCCTCGAAATTAGAATAGTCATACTCCTTATAGGTCAAACACCCCAACAATCACAGTCTCAAACACACAGTCCGATAATCATATGCGTCTGTCCAAAATCATGATACTCGGAATCTTTGTCATGCTAGTGAGCAAGGCTACGATATTCACAGAGTCCTCGACTAAGGTACATACCTCTCGAATCATGGTATTTAAAATTTTTGTATTGCCGCATGCTTGGCCGCGAAAACCTTAAATTCCTACATCCGAGAAATACGTCCAAAATCCGACTATATGTCCTCACTATGCCAGCTAACATGACTATAGAAGACTCTAGATCACATAATCAAGATGACCTAGCCCATACGACTTATCTCAGAAGAAAATAACTCATAATGAAATATCGGAACAAAATTTATCAACTACAAGGAACAGATAGAATCGAATTTCAAGACAGTTATAAGGAGGCAAATGCGGAAATAGAATCGAAAAGGTTGGAACCTGCAATCAGCTCTCCCTCTGCCTGTGCATCATCGACTGCCATGGCGAAAGCTCGCCCCGACTGGCCTCCCTTGGCCTGCTGCTGATGCTGGACAAACCTCTGCTGCTGAGTCTGCAACGGTGGTCCCGTCTGCTGCCCTGTCGGAGCCCTAGCTCCTGCTGCTGCCTGAGCCAATCATGCAAGTTCTTGGGACACTCCCTCAACTGATGCTCTGCTGAACCACAAAGCAAACACAGTCCCTGCATCTTCCTGCAGTCGTCCCATCCGTGACCTTACTTCTTACAGAAGTTACATATAGGGTGCTGTTGCTGCCTGCTGGTGAAGTACATGTCCCTAGCCCTGAAGCGGCTGCTGAACTGGCCTCTGCTGTATATGAGGGCATTTGGCTGGCCCTGCACTAGAACTAGCCCCTAAGGTATCACTACCCCTCTTCGGCTTGAGGCCGAAGTCCTCCTCTGCAATCTGTGCGTCCATCAATATCTGATCGAATGTCGCGTCACGGCATCCCGAGGTGCGGTGCGCACTGCATGAATAAGTCCCCTACGGAACTTACGAGCCTTCTGCCCCTCATCCTGGATCATATCGAGGCGAACCTGCTAAGGCGGAAGAACTCTGCTGCATACTCGTCCACCGACGAGTTCCCCTGCACTAGACCCACGAACTGGCCCTCCAATGCTGTAAGAGCCACGTCCGAAAAGAACTTCTCCTTGAAGAGCCTCCGAAAGTTCTTCCATGTCAGCCTCTCACCGACACATGAGGATCCGTGCGGTACCATGTCAGCACGATGTCGAAGAATCGGCTGGCTGCGGCCGAAATCTAAAGTGCTCTAGGAAGCTCTGCCAGCTCCATACTCCGTTGCACGTCCTCTAGCCAGTCGTCTGCATAAAGGATGCCCTCCGTGCCCGTGAAGTCGTTGGAGCTCATCTTCCTAAAGTCTAGTACTGTTCCCGGCCTGGACTGCTGGTACGACTGCTGGCCAGTAGGGCCCTACACCGTACCCGGTGCCACTCTCTCCACTGCTGCTAGTACAAGCTGATACGAGTTCTCCATGCTCTGCCTCAGCATCTCAATCTGACGGGTGTGACACCTCCGACTGGCGCTGCGATGCCTCTGCCTGGGCCCGCTGAGTCTCCATCATCTGCTGAAGGAGAAGGAACATATGATGTGTATCCGTCGGTATCGGTGGTGGTGGCGGTAGCATCTCCGGAACGACGACCGAAACCCTCTGGGGTGGAGGTAGTAGACCTCCTGTGCAACTGCCGGGGTCTCCAGGATAGTGGAATCACTGGGGGCAGTCTCGTGAACCTCCTCCTCAGCCTGGTCAGATCTATCGGGCAAGCTACTCGATCCAGTGGCCTGCGGGTGCGTCTTCGTCATCCTGGAGACGAATTGAAACAAAGAGATCAATATGGCACATGAGTAGATTTATCAAAGAAGGACAGTTAATTTAATACAAGGGAAGTAATCATGATAATCAAAAGATCGAAAATTTTCCTAGGTGTGATTGAGAAACTACTATCATGTCCTAGGTCCTACGTCCTAATTGTAGGATCGTAATTAGTACTCTAAGTCGAGCACCATTACGAGATCGCACTAATTACGACACAAACCTGCATGGGCCACCACAAAAATGTGTCACAACCCGCACCCTGATTAGGGGCACGAGAACGTGGGTACGTCCAGCCTACGCCGCAGTGTCGGCGGTAGAACGCTGTATAGGTCATCTATAACATCTAACATCTAACAACAAGATATAAAACCTGTCATCTCCGTACGGAGGTATAACAGAACATCTCAACTCTATATCTCAAATACAAGTCTAGGAAAGATAGAGCGTGATATGGAATCAGATAAAAGAAATAAACTAAAATATAAATAGAGTTATCACACCACACAAAGTAGATGTCCAACAAAAATAATACAAGTCCTGAAATATAACTAAGCCACAACTAACAATCGGAATAATTCGATACAGGCTGAAAGCTGTCACTACCAAAATAAGTGGTTTTAGCGACGCCCAAAAACGTCGGAAAAATAACAAAATCCGTCGCTAATATGTATCACCGACGTATTTACCGACGTTTAGGTTTTGTCGCCGTTTCCTTAGTCGCTGATTACAAAAACGTCGCTGAACGTCGCAATTACCGACATTCAGCGACGTAACAGTACGTCGGTGAGTTATCGACGTTTATCGTCGTTCCGTCGGTATATTAGCGACGTATATGTAGTCGCTACACGTCGGTAAAGACCTGGAATAGTTACCGACGTCTACCGTCGTTTCGTCGGTAATATAGCGACGTGAATGTTGTCGCTAGACGTCGGTAAAGGTCCTGTACATTTTTGCAGCTAGTGTCGGTAAACGTCGGTAAATACGTCGGAGAGCTGTATTTTTGCAGTTAGTCGTCGGTAAATGTCGGTAAAACGTCGGAAAAATATATATTTGCAGCTTGTCGTCGGTAACGTCAGAAAAAGACGTCGCTAAACGTCAGTAAGCGTCGCTAAACATCGCTAAAGTTGTAAAAAAAATAAAAAAAATAAAACACAGATTCTATATTACCACTCACAATTCTATAAAACACATATAGGTACACATTCAAATCCCCACTCACAATTCCAAATCACAGCGCATTCAAACCCCCACTCACAATTCCAAATCACAGATAGCTTTAATCTAAGTTAATTAACATCCAATCCAAACACAATTAACATTTATCGACGAAGGAATTAACATCCAATCCAAACAAGTCACAAGTCAATTCGATACAAACACAACTAACATCCAATACAAACATCCAATCATAGGTCACAAACATAAGATGATACAAACACAAACAAAAGTCCTAACTAGGACTACTAGTGATCTGGTGCAGGAGGGGCACCGCCGCGACGAAGGCGTAAAAACTCCTCATACTCCGCAAGTGAAATCGATACAGATGGAGCGCCAGGCTGTGACGTCGGTGGAGTCGGTGTCGAAGAAGAAGGCGGTGGAGGCGGCGGAGTCGACGACGATGAAGGCGCACCCAGAGTACCAGCATGCTCCAACGCTGTAAGTCGCTGGTTGTATGAATCCATGATAGATAACATTCTACCACTGCTCTGGACCATCGAATCCTGCGCCAATCTCACCGTCTCGGCCATGGTCACCTGTCCTGTCTGCAACTCCGTCACCGTGCGCTCTAACCCTCCAACGCGCGCTCTGTCCTCTCAGTCGTCTCCCTGAGGTCTATAATGCCACGGTCGAGCGCATCCAATCGTGCTAGCAGCGCAGGATCGTCCTTAGGATGCTGAGACTGCTGCTCGATCCGTCGTAGCAGGTCGTCACGGAGAGACTCCATCATCTGGTGGACTCGGGCAGACTCCTGGGACGGCTGTGGACCATGCACACTAGCAGGAGATGTCCTAGAGGACTGGGTCGTAACTAGGGCGCCATAGGATCCCGTACCGTAGTACGTACCCCTACGGAGGCCACCAGCGGCGGTCATCCACAGCTCGTCCGCCGACGGAGCTTGAGTGGGCTGCGAGGAAGTACCGACCTCTCCTGCATCAGGTGCACTAGCAGCCGCCCGTTCCCGCAGCCTCGTATACTCGGCCTAGAAAGTATGGATAGTACTCTATGATTTCTAATTTCTAATTAATGTACTTATTTTTACTAACTTCATGAATATTTATTTGCATCATATTTACTAAGTTATATTAAAATGGACATGAAGTATTACATTAAGATAACGTATTGTAATACTTACATAGGTCTGCTCGGCCCTCTCGTCAATAAGGACTCCGCCCTTCCGATGGGTGGCCAGGAAGACGGTCACCATGTCGGCGTTACCGACCTTCCTTACCTGTAATTAAATATATTATCTTAGTAATAATTTATCGGATTTGCATTAAAATAATATTTCTAAAAGAGAAAGACATACCAGACGACGGAAATGTTCCGTCATCGGAATCGACCCACCGCACCACTTCGAGGCATGTTGCCTAGCCGCCTTAGCCTTCTCCGACTTCTCCTTGTACCTTGGCTCGTTGAATCGAGCCTTCATCTCATTCCACTGATCAGGGGTGATCCAACCTTTGATCGGCTTTCCGGCACGATCACGTTCCTTCTGATCATTAATAGAGTCGCGGATCAGCTTAGCAGCGACGGAAGGAAACATCCCCTCGATCTGCTCGGCCCGGTGCGGCGGATAGTAAAACATATCCTAGAACAGTACGAAACCAAATATTTATCAGTTATATATAATATGCATAAATTAAATGATTCATGTTAAAAACAAATCTATTTTAACCTTGAAGCGCGTAAACCAGAAGTTCTTC